>OW804101.1:1754711-1882211 GCA_942159475.1 Sthenelais limicola | reverse complement strand
AACCCTGAGCCTAGACTGTGATAGGCTTTCCCTCAGTTTGGAGGGACTCCTTCAACCCTGAGCCTAGACTGGGATAGGCTTTCCCTCAGTTTGGAGGGACTCTCAACCCTGAGCCTAGACTGTGATAGGCTTTCCCTCAGTTTGGAGGGACTCCTTCAACCCTGAGCCTAGACTGGGATAGGCTTTCCCTCAGTTTGAAGGGACCCTCAACCCTGAGCCTAGACTGTGATAGGCTTTCCCTCAGTTTGGAGGGACTCTCAACCCTGAGCCTAGACTGTGATAGGCTTCCCCTCAGTTTGAAGGGACTCCCAACCCTGAGCCTTGACTGTGAGAGGCTTTCCCTCAGTTTGGAGGGACTCTCTGATCTCTGATCTGAGGGTTTGGACCTAGACTCTACAGGACAGTTCAATGAAAAGAATTGACCGGTACAATTGTCATACAACTTTCAGTGATTGTTCTTTACTATATAAGAAACACACAAATGGGGAAAAAATAAACATTACTCCACTGGGTTTTTTCTAGACTAGTGTTATAATGTATTGTAACATGTGCCCCTTATACATAGAACTTGGAAAAATTTAGAAAATACAATTTTTTTTTATTATAGGAGTCTGTGTAGAATTCTATGGCGGAGTGCATTCTACTCTACTAAGAATTAGCAGTCAACAACGCGGCGTATTTTTTTCTGACACTAACATTATTTTCTGGAATAGAAACAACTTTATGTTATCCACTGTTAATAGCAAATGTAAAATTGTGCAACCTTGAACATTGTTCTGGAATACATTCAGGATCAGATTAGATAAGATAAGAAATTACATGATTTATCCAGCTCACATTGTACATAATAAAGTTATAAAATAGACAAATACAGACACACAGGTTTACATACAGACTTCTAGATCAGATCCAGTTCTCCCAGACGTTACCATCTCTCTCAGGTTGAAAATAAATAACCACAACTTTTACTATATTGTGGACATTTCTTGTTTCCACTTTATTATCTCCTGCCATCTTATAAATACTATTATTCCATATTTTCAACGTTTAAATCCCTTAAAGTTTAACGTTTTGATGACGTCATAAGAGGAATAAGACATGTTTTGGTGGAACCCTGAGTACACAAGTAATACACTACCCCCACCTAGTGGTACTCGCTGGAACTAAACTAGAGACCACAGCGCTGCCCCCTACCACCAATTATGTGCACTAGACAGTTTTGTCTACAGCAAAATGCCGCGAGAAACCATCACCCGAACCATCACCTGTTTTTGTTCTTTTTGTTTATTATATTTCAAATAAGACTTTCTCCTATTTTCAGATAATGTTCTTATTTTAATTATGATTTGTGTAGTTAGTGTCTCCCCATATCTTAGCAAAGCTGTGTTCTGTTCCAACCCGTCCTCTCTCTATGGAATATCCAAGGACAATAGCTAGGGAGGTTCAGCAAGTCTAACCTATACGTAAACGTATCTGTATCTCTGATGTGGGTCAGATTTTCAGAAAATGTACAATTGATAGCTGAACACATTTAGTAAATTCTGCTAAATGTGGCTGCAATTTGGTCAATACTAGGTAAATTTGAGTATATTCGGCATTGCGTTGATTCTAGCAATCTGTTTGGTTAGGTTAAACTCTGTTTTGAACCTTATTTTCGTCTGAAATAAGGGTTATTTGAAAGGATTGGTGAAGGTCAATTGTACATTTTCTGGCGATCTGACCCATATTCTGATATACAAACATGCATAACAGTAAGTAAGATGCTCGGCTAAACATGGCAGGAAAAACGTAAAGTTATATATCAAGCAAAATGTGTCATCTTGCAATTCATATTTATACATAAAAATGTTACGTAATTCACAAAAAGAGATACGGATATGTTTACATAATTGAGATTTGCCTCCCCGTTACACGTATGCAGAAAGATATTCTAAAAACTGCCAGGTTGGACTATGTTAACATTGAGTGCAATAGGGGAGTTGCTTGTGCCACTGCCCATGTCTATTACAGTGCAGTGCAGTGGATTTCTAATGTATGAAACAAAACTGTGATATGTTGGTTACAACTTCCTTCTTTCAAAGACTTTTTAATTTTAGTTTAATTTACCGATGAGAAGTGACAATATTTAGAGTGAATAATGGTACTTGGTAAAGTCATCTCTTATAAATGTGTCTATACCTGCTCCTGATGAACAGGCACCTCCAAATCCAATAATAATAAAAATAGAAATAATGAAATAAGATAACAAAATGAAATAATGAAATAAAACAGATGAAATAGAAATAATGAAATAAAATAATGAAATGAAAATAATGAAACAAAAAGTAAAATAAAAATAATTCAAGTGAAATAATTCAAATAAAAATAATTCAAATAAGATAAAGTCTGGTTTATTGCTATTTTACAGAGACGTAAGTCCAAGAAGGGCCAGTTCCAGACGACGCCGATACGTTACGGGGAGCGTGACGCGGCCTACCGGGAGAAGATGTCTGGTTACAACAAGTCTGGGTACGAGGTGGTACAGGAGGAGGAGGAGCTGCGGGGAGACCACCGGGTTGTCATCGACAACTTCATCACTGCTGAGGAGGCAGAGAAACTGGTAACCCTGGCAACAGTAAGTTCTATATTTACCCTGCTTTACCCAGCATGCACCCCGTCCACAACCTACTGACAATAATAACAAGAGGTAAAATAATGTGAATATGTATGTGAGACACAAGACGTTATTAGTGAAACATTGTTACTTTCTCTAATAGTTTTTCTGATTTCCTTGGTGTCAACCTTCTTCATGTAGGGAGGAATTTCGTCTGTTTCTATCAGAGTTATTCACTGTTGTATCTGACCAACTGTTGTGCCATGCATACAGTACTTTAACCTTTGCCTCATATATGTCCATATTGTTGCCATGACGTCGCTGTTACCCTGATACCTAGTGACGACTGTTAAAACCTATTGTTGACTGTGGCTATGTACTGTTGCCATGACGTCGCTGTTACCCCTGATACATAGTGACGTCTGTTAAAACCTATTGTTGACTGTGGCTATGTACTGTTGCAGCACTCCTCACTGGGGGACGGGTACGCGGGGAAGACCTCGCCCCACACCGAGTATGAACGCTTTGAGGGCATGGCCGTGGCCAGGGCAGCAGAGGTAAGCATTGGACTCATTCACTCCTTGCAAGAGAATTTTTAGATTTCTCCTGCGCCAGGGACCACAGCCACAGTAGGAGGGGCTAACAGTAGACCACACCCACAGTAGAGACCCCACCCACAGTGTGGTCTACTGTTACCCCCTCCTACTGTGGCTGTGGTCTCTACTGTTACCCCTCCCACTCTGGGTGTGGTCTACTGTTACCCCCTCCTACTGTGGGTGTGGTCTACTGTTACCCCTCCCACTCTGGGTGTGGTCTACTGTTACCCCTGCCACTGTGGGTGTGGTCTACTGTTAGCCCCTGCCACTGTGGGTGTGGTCTACTGTTAGCCCCTGCCACTGTGGGTGTGGTCTACTGTTAGCCCCTCCCACTGTGGGTGTGGTCTACTGTTAGCCCCTGCCACTGTGGGTGTGGTCTCTACCTCTAGCCCCTCCCACTGTGGGTGTGGTCTACTGTTATCCCCTCCCACTGTGGGCGTGGTCTCTACCTCTAGCCCCTCCCACTGTGGGTGTGGTCTACTGTTAGCCCCTCCCACTGTGGGTGTGGTCTCTACCTCTAGCCCCTCCCACTGTGGGTGTGGTCTATACTGTTAGCCCCTCCCACTGTGGGTGTGGTCTCTACCTCTAGCCCCTCCCACTGTGGGTGTGGTCTGCTGTTAGCCCCTCCCACTGTGGGTGTGGTCTCTACCTCTAGCCCCTCCCACTGTGGGAGTGGTCTCCACTGTTAATAGCCCCTGCCACTGGGTGTGGTCTACTGTTAGTCCCTGCCACTGTGGGTGTGGTCTCTACCTCTAGCCCCTCCCACTGTGGGTGTGGTCTCTACCTCTAGCCCCTGCCACTGTGGGTGTGGTCTCTACCTCTAGCCCCTCCCACTGTGGGTGTGGTCTCTACCTCTAGCCCCTCCCACTGTGGGTGTGGTCTACTGTTAGCCCCTCCCACTGTGGGTGTGGTCTACTGTTAGCCCCTCCCACTGTGGGTGTGGTCTATTGTTAGCCCCTCCCACTGTGGGTGTGGTCTCTACCTCTAGCCCCTCCCACTGTGGGTGTGGTCTACTGTTAGCCCCTCCCACTGTGGGTGTGGTCTATACTGTTAGCCCCTCCCACTGTGGGTGTGGTCTCTACTGTTAGCCCCTTCCACTGTGGCTGTGGTCTCTACCTCTAGCCCCTCCCACTGTGGGTGTGGTCTCTACTGTTAGCCCCTCCCACTGTGGGTGTGGTCTACTGTTAGCCCCTCCCACTGTGGGTGTGGTCTCTACCTCTAGCCCCTCCCACTGTGGGAGTGGTCTCCACTGTTAATAGCCCCTGCCACTGGGTGTGGTCTACTGTTAGTCCCTGCCACTGTGGGTGTGGTCTCTACCTCTAGCCCCTCCCACTGTGGGTGTGGTCTCTACCTCTAGCCCCTCCCACTGTGGGTGTGGTCTCTACTGTTAGCCCCTCCCACTGTGGGTGTGGTCTCTACTGTTAGCCCCTTCCACTGTGGGCGTGGTCTCTACCTCTAGCCCCTCCCACTGTGGGTGTGGTCTACTGTTAGCCCCTCCCACTGTGGGTGTGGTCTATACTGTTAGCCCCTCCCACTGTGGGTGTGGTCTCTACTGTTAGCCCCTTCCACTGTGGCTGTGGTCTCTACCTCTAGCCCCTCCCACTGTGGGTGTGGTCTACTGTTAGCCCCTCCCACTGTGGGCGTGGTCTCTACCTCTAGCCCCTCCCACTGTGGGTGTGGTCTCTACCTCTAGCCCCTCCCACTGTGGGTGTGGTCTACTGTTAGCCCCTCCCACTGTGGGTGTGGTCTACTGTTAGCCCCTCCCACTGTGGGTGTGGTCTCTACCTCTAGCCCCTCCCACTGTGGGTGTGGTTTCTACCATGTTCCTCAGTATGTCTAATTATTATTTCCAGTTGGCGGCTGCGGGTGTGATAGATGAGGAGTTGGCTCAGCTGTACCTGACGGTGAGTGAGCGAGTGCGTGCCTACCTGCAGGACTATTGGAACCTCCTCTCCCCGCTCTACTTCCACTTCACTCACCTCGTGTGTCGCACTGCTCTCGACGGTAAGCACTGACTCTGGTGTTCTAGGCTTGTCACCCACCGCCCGGCCTAGTGCCTGGCTGTGGCCAGAAAGTAAACAATGGGGCAAAGCTTAGGATATCTGTCATTTTCTAGCACAAATGTTGTTTCATGTTCATGATGAATATATTTCATATGCAATTATTATCATATATGATTAATAGCTCAAAACTTGATAAATCAGTTCATTCCTAGACTTGTGGATGCACTGTCACATGACTGAGCTACCAGGCCTGTCTTGTCTCATCCAGACTGGATGAGCGGAGGCGAGGCCGTCTCAAAGAATTATTCATTACAAACTGTGCTTGTTATGTATTTATTTATTGATGCTGTGTTAGTGTAACAATGTCTGAAAGTTTAGTTTGACTTTAGGGATGGGTTAGTTAGCTCACCTTGCATTGCACAGCATGAAGTAGAACATCAATAATACAAATACTGAATAACTGTGCTTCCTGAGGTCACCCTGTGGTAGCTTCACTTATTATCGCTCCCTGGTGCTAGTTCCCTCTCAGCCACATCCACTTCTTGTATAAACATAACAGCAGCAGAATATTGATACATTTAGTCGTATAAATCATAATATGAGTGACTTTAGTAAGATTTTGTTTGTCATAATTTCTGAGAATGCTGCTTTAAATGATGATTGACATTTATTGGTTTTAAACCCTCAACGTATGTTTTTCCCTTCTAATACCAGTAAAGGGTGAGTAATGGTATTTGTGTGAAAGATATGCACTCTGGGTGTGGTCTCTACTTCTAGCCCCTCCCACTGTGGGTGTGGTCTACTGTTAGCCCCTCCCACTGTGGGTGTGGTCTACTGTTAGCCCCTCCCACTGTGGGTGTGGTCTACTGTTAGCCCCTCCCACTGTGGGTGTGGTCTCTACTGTTAGCCCCTCCCACTGTGGGTGTGGTTTCTACTTCTAGCCCCTCCCACTGTGGGTGTGGTTTCTACCTCTAGCCCCTCCCACTGTGGGTGTGGTCTCTACTGTTAGCCCCTCCCACTGTGGGTGTGGTCTCTACCTCTAGCCCCTCCCACTGTGGGTGTGGTCTCTACTGTTAGCCCCTCCCACTGTGGGTGTGGTCTCTACTTCTAGCCCCTCCCACTGTGGGTGTGGTCTCTACTATTAGCCCCTGCCACTGTGGGTGTGGTCTCTACTGTTAGCCCCTCCCACTGTGGGTGTGGTCTCTACCTCTAGCCCCTCCCACTGTGGGTGTGGTCTCTACTGTTAGCCCCTCCCACTGTGGGTGTGGTCTCTACTTCTAGCCCCTCCCACTGTGGGTGTGGTCTCTACTATTAGCCCCTGCCACTGTGGGTGTGGTCTCTACTGTTAGCCCCTCCCACTGTGGGTGTGGTCTCTACCTCTAGCCCCTCCCACTGTGGGTGTGGTCTCTACTATTAGCCCCTGCCACTGTGGGTGTGGTCTCTACTGTTAGCCCCTCCCACTGTGGGTGTGGTCTCTACCTCTAGCCCCTCCCACTGTGGGCGTGGTCTCTACTTCTAGCCCCTGCCACTGTGGGCGTGGTCTCTACTGTTAGCCCCTCCCACTGTGGGTGTGGTCTACTGGTAGCCCCTGCCACTGTGGGTGTGGTCTCTACTGTTAGCCCCTCCCACTGTGGGTGTGGTCTACTGGTAGCCCCTCCCACTGTGGGTGTGGTCTCTACTGTTAGCCCCTCCCACTGTGGGTGTGGTCTCTACTGTTAGCCCCTCCCACTGTGGGTGTGGTCTCTACATCTAGCCCCTCCCACTGTGGGTGTGGTCTCTACCTCTAGCCCCTCCCACTGTAGGTGTGGTTTCTACTGTTAGCCCCTCCCACTGTGGGTGTGGTCTCTACCTCTAGCCCCTCCCACTGTGGGTGTGGTCTCTACCTCTAGCCCCTCCCACTGTGGGTGTGGTCTCTACTGTCAGCCCCTCCCACTGTGGGTGTGGTCTCTACTGTTAGCCCCTCCCACTGTGGGTGTGGTCTCTACTGTTAGCCCCTCCCACTGTGGGTGTGGTCTCTACTATCAGCCCCTCCCACTGTGGGTGTGGTCTCTACTATCAGCCCCTCCCACTGTGGGTGTGGTCTCTACTTCTAGCCCCTCCCACTGTGGGTGTGGTCTCTACCTCTAGCCCCTCCCACTGTGGGCGTGGTCTCTACTTCTAGCCCCTGCCACTGTGGGTGTGGTCTCTACCTCTAGCCCCTGCCACTGTGGGTGTGGTCTCTACTGTTAGCCCCTCCCACTGTGGGTGTGGTCTCTACTGTTAGCCCCTCCCACTGTGGGTGTGGTCTCTACTGTTAGCCCCTCCCACTGTGGGTGTGGTCTGTACTGTTAGCCCCTCCCACTGTGGGTGTGGTCTGTACTGTTAGCCCCTCCCACTGTGGGTGTGGTCTCTACTGTTAGCCCCTCCCACTGTGGGTGTGGTCTCTACCTCTAGCCCCTCCCACTGTGGGTGTGGTCTCTACTGTTAGCCCCTGCCACTGTGGGTGTGGTCTCTACCTCTAGCCCCTCCCACTGTGGGTGTGGTCTCTACCTCTAGCCCCTCCCACTGTGGGCGTGGTCTCTACTTCTAGCCCCTGCCACTGTGGGCGTGGTCTCTACTGTTAGCCCCTCCCACTGTGGGTGTGGTCTCTACCTCTAGCCCCTCCCACTGTGGGTGTGGTCTCTACTGTTAGCCCCTCCTACTGTGGGTGTGGTCTACTGTTAGCCCCTCCCACTGTGGGTGTGGTCTCTACTGTTAGCCCCTCCCACTGTGGGTGTGGTCTGTACTGTTAGCCCCTGCCACTGTGGGCGTGGTCTCTACTGTTAGCCCCTGCCACTGTGGGTGTGGTCTCTACCTCTAGCCCCTGCCACTGTGGGTGTGGTCTCTACCTCTAGCCCCTCCCACTGTGGGTGTGGTCTACTGTTAGCCCCTCCCACTGTGGGTGTGGTCTCTACCTCTAGCCCCTCCCACTGTGGGTGTGGTCTCTACTTCTAGCCCCTGCCACTGTGGGTGTGGTCTCTACATCTAGCCCCTGCCACTGTGGGTGTGGTCTACTGTTAGCCCCTCCCACTGTTGGTGTGGTCTCTACCTCTAGCCCCTCCCACTGTGGGTGTGGTCTCTACCTCTAGCCCCTCCCACTGTGGGTGTGGTCTCTACGTCTAGCCCCTCCCACTGTGGGCGTGGTCTCTACCTCTAGCCCCTGCCACTGTGGGTGTGGTCTCTACTGTTAGCCCCTCCCACTGTGGGTGTGGTCTCTACTGTTAGCCCCTCCCACTGTGGGTGTGGTCTCTACCTCTAGCCCCTCCCACTGTGGGTGTGGTCTCTAGCTCTAGCCCCTCCCACTGTGGGTGTGGTCTACTGTTAGCCCCTCCCACTGTGGATGTGGTCTATTGTTAGCCCCTGCCACTGTGGGTGTGGTCTCTACTGTTAGCCCCTCCCACTGTGGGTGTGGTCTCTACCTCTAGCCCCTCCCACTGTGGGTGTGGTCTCTACCTCTAGCCCCTCCCACTGTGGGTGTGGTCTCTACTTCTAGCCCCTCCCACTGTGGGTGTGGTCTACTGTTAGCCCCTCCTACTGTGGGTGTGGTCTCTACCTCTAGCCCCTCCCACTGTCGGTGTGGTCTCTACTATTAGCCCCTGCCACTGTGGGTGTGGTCTCTACTTCTAGCCCCTCCCACTGTGGGTGTGGTATCTACTGTTAGCCCCTCCTACTGTGGGTGTGGTCTCTACTGTTAGCCCCTGCCACTGTGGGTGTGGTCTCTACTATTAGCCCCTCCTACTGTGGGTGTGGTCTCTACTGTTAGCCCCTCCCACTGTGGGTGTGGTCTCTACTATTAGCCCCTCCCACTGTGGGTGTGGTCTCTACTGTTAGCTCCTCCCACTGTGGGTGTGGTCTCTACTGACTAGTCTCCGACTAATCCTTCCTTCTCGTTATTGGCTCCTTCTGGGTGTGTGTGGCTGTCCTTTCTCTGTTCTCTTACATTCTCTTCCTCTTACTTTCCTGGGCTTTTCTCCTTCTCTTGCCAATATATTTTATTTCATTTTTTTTGTACAAAATTTTATCCTATATCTAATGTCCTTCAGCTCCCTAACCAACTTAGCCACTTTATATAAATGCCACATGTGATGTGTTGAAAGAAAATGTGTCACAAGTTGCAAAGTTGATTTTTTTTAAGTGATTTATTCGCAAGATCTCCTTGTTGGAATGTTTTCATCTTTAGGGCTTCTAGTGCTTGAAGTCATATAAACACATGTACCAAATTTAAAGATTGTGTATTTTATTACGTACATATGTGATTACAGGGTTAGTATTCAGGGGTGCTATTTGAAAAGTCAAATAGCACCTATGTGCTATTTGAGCCGAATATCCACAAGATTGATGGAAACCCAAAGTAAAATATTATTAAGATTGAGTTCTCTTGTTGATATAGTATGTAATAAATACCTAATAGCGCTCTGTTTGGAGGTGTAGGAGGAGGTTTGTAATCACAATCTCGACGTTGGGGTGTCGTGTGATTTGACCCAACGTCTCGATCGATTACAAACCTCCATCATGCCATTAGGTATAAGAATATATCCTTGCATTTTCAGGTGTTTCTACTATAGAGTATATTTAGCTACTTTAGTAGTATTTGTACACCAACAAATATTGCAAACTTTTTATGCAAAATTAAAAAGTTAAATCTTAATTATAGAAAACTAATACTTATTAACTGTCCTAATGTTTACCATCATTGGAATCGGCTTGATCTCATCTTTTCAAATATGATGATATCTCAAAATCTATTTTTTTGCGACTTGGGACCCATTTTCCAGTGGGACGTCACATGTATGATCTTGCCATGTAATGAAATAAACTTCTTTTTCTCTGCTTAAACATGGAAAATATCTTTTGTTTTGTAAATATTCATCTCAAGTGATAATTATTTTTTAGTGTTTTTTCTCACCCCGGTTTCTATCCATTTTCCTTATTAGATAATCGTTTAAAGTAATAATTAGTTTTTTCTCACCTCTCCACTTTACATGTTAAACATTAGACAAATAAATAATTTAATACAATAATGAAACATACAAGTACAATAAAGATATATTTGCCTGTTATATGCAGCAAACTGTGTTCTAAATGTATTAAATGATGGCCAATAAAATTTTTAAAAAAGTGTTGTGCAGGGTTGAACAAATCCTATGGTCCTGGTTGTTCACCCTACCTGTCAGTAGAGCCATGTGAGCAACAATACTATATATGAATATAGATTTTACCTTATTTTTTTTTTATTTTTTTTTTTTTTTTAATTTTGTTGATTTTAAGGTATATAAAATATATCACTTAGTGAAAAAAAGAATCAAGTCACACATATATATGTAAAACCATATAGTAAAAGGGAGTACACAACACATAGACCTATAGTTACATAGTACCTCCCTGTATCTGTTTAATACCTATATTACTAAATTATATGGGTCAGATTTTCAGAAAATGTACAATATTGGCAGCTCTACACATTTAGTAAATTCTGCTAAATTAGGTTGCAATTTGGTCAATACTAGGTATATTCAAGTATATTCGGCATTGCATTGATTCTAGCAATCTGTTTGGTTAGGTTGAACTATATTTTGAACTTTATTTTTGGCTGGAATTCGGGTTATTTGAGAGGATTGGTGAAAGTGAATTGTACATTTTCTGAACATCTGACCTATATCTACCTGTGTACCGTTGCATGCTGGTGCTGCCACCTGGTGTTATAGAGCAGAGAGAGAGGAAGGACCTGAGTCACCCCATCCACTCTGACAACTGTCACATTCAGCCTGACGGGTCGTGTCCCAAGGCACCCCCGGCCTACTACCAGCGCGACCTCAGGTAACGCCCCGCTCTCACCCCGCTACAGCTACTGCCACACGTGTACAGCCACAGCCTGACAGACAGCGATAAGTTTACCATCCACCCAAATATTATATTCCTGATATCTACCAGGTGTTCTTTAGGGTTTTCTTGAATCTCAACCACAACTTAAGGAATTACATGTAGTTTACCTCAGCATTTTCTTGTTTTGTGTATGTTTTACGAAAAAGCACGGGGTCAGTTTCAGGCTGGTGCAGTGGTTAAAGTGTTGGATTCAAAACCATGGTTTGAGGGGCCCACCCCGGCCTCCTGCCCTTCCTATGATTGACAGTAGCCTGTGCCCCGCCCCTACCTCCATCCCTTCCTATGATTGACAGTTACTAGGGTGTGTCCTAGCCTGTGCCCCGCCCCTACCTCCCTCCCTTCCTATGATTGACAGTTGCTAGGGTGTGTCCTAGCCTGTGCCCCGCCCCTACCTCCCACCCTTCCTATGATTGACAGTTGCTAGGGTGTGTCCTAGCCTGTGCCCCGCCCCTTCCTCCCACCTCCCACCCTTCCTATGATTGACAGTTACTAGGGTGTGTCCTAGCCTGTGCCCCGCCCCTTCCTCCCACCTCCCACCCTTCCTATGATTGACAGTTACTAGGGTGTGTCCTAGCCTGTGCCCCGCCCCTACCTCCCACCCTTCCTATGATTGACAGTTACTAGGGTGTGTCCTAGCCTGTGTCCCGCCCCTACCTCCCACCCTTCCTATGATTGACAGTTACTAGGGTGTGTCCTAGCCTGTGCCCCGCCCCTACCTCCCACCCTTCCTATGATTGACAGTTACTAGGGTGTGTCCTAGCCTGTGCCCCGCCCCTACCTCCATCCCTTCCTATGATTGACAGTTACTAGGGTGTGTCCTAGCCTGTGCCCCGCCCCTACCTCCCTCCCTTCCTATGATTGACAGTTACTAGGGTGTGTCCTAGTCTGTGCCCCGCCCCTACCTCCCAACCTTCCTATGATTGACAGTTGCCTGTGCCCCGCCCCTACCTCCCTCCCTTCCTATGATTGACAGTTACTAGGGTGTGTCCTAGCCTGTGCCCCGCCCCTACCTCCCACCCTTCCTATGATTGACAGTTACTAGGGTGTGTCCTAGCCTGTGCCCCGCCCCTACCTCCCACCCTTCCTATGATTGACAGTTACTAGGGTGTGTCCTAGCCTGTGCCCCGCCCCTTCCTCCCTCCCTTCCTATGATTGACAGTTACTAGGGTGTGTCCTAGCCTGTGCCCCGCCCCTACCTCCCACCCTTCCTATGATTGACAGTTACTAGGGTGTGTCCTAGCCTGTGCCCCGCCCCTTCCTCCCTCCCTTCCTATGATTGACAGTTACTAGGGAGTGTCCTAGCCTGTGCCCCGCCCCTACCTCCCACCCTTCCTATGATTGACAGTAGCTAGGGTGTGTCCTAGCCTGTGCCCCGCCCCTACCTCCCACCCTTCCTATGATTGACAGTTACTAGGGTGTGTCCTAGCCTGTGCCCCGCCCCTACCTCCCACCCTTCCTATGATTGACAGTTACTAGGGTGTGTCCTAGCCTGTGCCCCGCCCCTACCTCCCACCCTTCCTATGATTGACAGTTGCTAGGGTGTGTCCTAGCCTGTGCCCCGCCCCTACCTCCCTCCCTTCCTATGATTGACAGTTACTAGGGTGTGTCCTAGCCTGTGCCCCGCCCCTTCCTCCCACCCTTCCTATGATTGACAGTTACTAGGGTGTGTCCTAGCCTGTGCCCCGCCCCTACCTCCCGCCCTTCCTATGATTGACAGTTACTAGGGTGTGTCCTAGCCTGTGCCCCGCCCCTTCCTCCCACCCTTCCTATGATTGACAGTTACTAGGGTGTGTCCTAGCCTGTGCCCCGCCCCGCCCCTTCCTCCCACCTCCCACCCTTCCTATGATTGACAGTTACTAGGGTGTGTCCTAGCCTGTGCCCCGCCCCTACCTCCCTCCCTTCCTATGATTGACAGTTACTAGGGTGTGTCCTAGCCTGTGCCCCGCCCCTACCTCCCTCCCTTCCTATGATTGACAGTTACTAGGGTGTGTCCTAGCCTGTGCCTCGCCCCTTCCTCCCACCCTTCCTATGATTGACAGTTACTAGGGTGTGTCCTAGCCTGTGCCCCGCCCCTACCTCCATCCCTTCCTATGATTGACAGTTACTAGGGTGTGTCCTAGCCTGTGCCCCGCCCCTACCTCCCGCCCTTCCTATGATTGACAGTTACTAGGGTGTGTCCTAGCCTGTGCCCCGCCCCTACCTCCCGCCCTTCCTATGATTGACAGTTACTAGGGTGTGTCCTAGCCTGTGCCCCGCCCCTTCCTCCCACCCTTCCTATGATTGACAGTTACTAGGGTGTGTCCTAGCCTGTGCCCCGCCCCTACCTCCCTCCCTTCCTATGATTGACAGTTACTAGGGTGTGTCCTAGCCTGTGCCCCGCCCCTACCTCCCATCCTTCCTATGATTGACAGTTACTAGGGTGTGTCCTAGCCTGTGCCCCGCCCCTACCTCCCTCCCTTCCTATGATTGACAGTTACTAGGGTGTGTCCTAGCCTGTGCCCAAACCTTACCTCCAAAATTTCCAGACATGACCTGCCAAAGTTGGCCGATATCTTTTAAATCAATATCCCCAATTTCTTTGTGAATCAGAAAAAATAAGCGGCCAATAAAATTGGCAATTATTTTTGTATATCTTTGGGGTTTGCCAATATTTAGGTGATAAATTTTCTATGGTTTTGGTCTCTGCCCAGTGCCTGAAGCTAAGTATATATGGGTGGGTGTCCAGTATACATGGGGTGCCTTCTACTCTACTTTCAATGTCAACAGTTTCTGGTCGCTGTCAGTTGGCCTGGTGTTGTGCACACATGGCCGTAGCTGTAGCAGGAATTGTTTGTTTACTTTGTGTACATATGGATGTTGTGTTGTGTATAACAGGAGAACAGCAGCTGGAGGAGCAGGAGCAGGAGGAGCCAGGCTTGGACTGTTATACCAGAACTGACGGTGTCGTTGTCTGCATGGATCAATGGACAAACGCAAGCAAAAGTGTTGCATCGTAAGTCTGGCAACCCAGACCCACCACCAGCATGATGCTCCCACTAGTCTTCTACCCCAGGATTTCCTCATAGCAAACCCTTTGTACATGGATGTAGTATACTACCCCAGGCACATGTATGGGTGTAGTATACTACCCCAGGCACATGTATGGATGTAGTATACTACCCCAGGCACATGTATGGGTGTAGTATACTACCCCAGGCACATGTATTGGTGTAGTATACTACCCCAGGCACATGTATGGGTGTAGTATACTACCTACTACCCCAGGCACATGTATGGGTGTAGTATACTACCCCAGGCACATGTATGGATGTAGTATACTACCCCAGGCACATGTATGGGTGTAGTATACTACCTACTACCCCAGGCACATGTATGGGTGTAGTATACTACCCCAGGCACATGTATGGGTGTAGTAAACTACCCCAGGCACATGTATGGGTGTAGTATACTACCCCAGGCACATGTATGGGTGTAGTAAACTACCCCAGGCACATGTATGGGTGTAGTATACTACCCCAGGCACATGTATGGGTGTAGTATACTACCTACTACCCCAGGCACATGTATGGGTGTAGTATACTACCCCAGGCACATGTATGGGTGTAGTATACTACCCCAGGCACATGTATGGGTGTAGTAAACTACCCCAGGCACATGTATGGATGTAGTATACTACCCCAGGCACATGTATGGGTGTAGTAAACTACCCCAGGCACATGTATGGGTGTAGTATACTACCCCAGGCACATGTATGGGTGTAGTATACTACCTACTACCCCAGGCACATGTATGGGTGTAGTATACTACCCCAGGCACATGTATGGGTGTAGTATACTACCCCAGGCACATGTATGGGTGTAGTATACTACCCCAGGCACATGTATGGATGTAGTATACTATCCCAGGCACATGTATGGATGTAGTATACTACCCCAGGCACATGTATGGGTGTAGTATACTACCCCAGGCACATGTATGGGTGTAGTAAACTACCTACTACCCCAGGCACATGTATGGGTGTAGTATACTACCTACTACCCCAGGCACATGTATGGATGTAGTATACTACCTACTACCCCAGGCACATATATGGCTGTAGTATACTACCCCAGGCACATGTATGGATGTAGTATACTACCCCAGGCACATGTATGGATGTAGTATACTACCTACTACCCCAGGCACATGTATGGGTGTAGTATACTACCCCAGGCACATGTATGGATGTAGTATACTACCCCAGGCACATGTATGGGTGTAGTATACTACCCCAGGCACATGTATGGGTGTAGTTTACTACCTACTACCCCAGGCACATGTATGGATGTAGTATACTACCCCAGGCACATGTATGGATGTAGTATACTACCTACTACCCCAGGCACATGTATGGGTGTAGTATACTACCCCAGGCACATGTATGGGTGTAGTATACTACCCCAGGCACATGTATGGGTGTAGTATACTACCTACTACCCCAGGCACATGTATGGGTGTAGTATACTACCTACTACCCCAGGCACATGTATGGGTGTAGTATACTACCTACTACCCCAGGCACATGTATGGGTGTAGTATACTACCTACTACCCCAGGCACATGTATGGATGTAGTATACTACCTACTACCCCAGGCACATGTATGGGTGTAGTATACTACCCCATGCACATGTATGGATGTAGTATACTACCCCAGGCACATGTATGGATGTAGTATACTACCCCAGGCACATGTATGGGTGTAGTATACTACCTACTACCCCAGGCACATGTATGGGTGTAGTATACTACCCCAGGCACATGTATGGGTGTAGTATACTACCCCAGGCACATGTATGGATGTAGTATACTACCCCAGGCACATGTATGGGTGTAGTATACTACCCCAGGCACATGTATGGATGTAGTATACTACCCCAGGCACATGTATGGGTGTAGTATACTACCCCAGGCACATGTATGGGTGTAGTATACTACCCCAGGCACATGTATGGATGTAGTATACTACCCCAGGCACATGTATGGGTGTAGTATACTACCCCAGGCACATGTATGGGTGTAGTATACTACCTACTACCCCAGGCACATGTATGGGTGTAGTATACTACCTACTACCCCAGGCACATGTATGGGTGTAGTATACTACCTACTACCCCAGGCACATATATGGCTGTAGTATACTACCCCAGGCACATGTATGGGTGTAGTATACTACCTACTACCCCAGGCACATGTATGGGTGTAGTATACTACCCCAGGCACATGTATGGGTGTAGTATACTACCCCAGGCACATGTATGGATGTAGTATACTACCTACTACCCCAGGCACATGTATGGGTGTACTTTACTACCCCAGGCACATGTATGGGTGTAGTATACTACCCCAGGCACATGTATGGGTGTAGTATACTACCTACTACCCCAGGCACATGTATGGGTGTAGTATACTACCCCAGGCACATGTATGGGTGTAGTATACTACCCCAGGCACATGTATGGATGTAGTATACTACCTACTACCCCAGGCACATGTATGGGTGTAGTATACTACCCCAGGCACATGTATGGGTGTAGTTTACTACCTACTACCCCAGGCACATGTATGGATGTAGTATACTACCCCAGGCACATGTATGGATGTAGTATACTACCTACTACCCCAGGCACATGTATGGGTGTAGTATAGTACCCCAGGCACATGTATGGGTGCAGTATACTACCCCAGGCACACGTATGGGTGTAGTATACTACCCCAGGCACATGTATGGATGTAGTATACTACCCCAGGCACATGTATGGGTGTAGTATACTACCTACTACCCCAGGCACATGTATGGGTGTAGTATACTACCCCAGGCACATGTATGGGTGTAGTATACTACCCCAGGCACATGTATGGGTGTAGTATACTACCTACTACCCCAGGCACATGTATGGGTGTAGTATACTACCTACTACCCCAGGCACATGTATGGATGTAGTATACTACCCCAGGCACATGTATGGGTGTAGTATACTACCTACTACCCCAGGCACATGTATGGGTGTAGTATACTACCCCAGGCACATGTATGGGTGCAGTATACTACCCCAGGCACACGTATGGGTGTAGTATACTACCTACTACCCCAGGCACATGTATGGATGTAGTATACTATCCCAGGCACATGTATGGGTGTAGTATACTACCCCAGGCACATGTATGGGTGTAGTATACTACCCCAGGCACATGTATGGGTGTAGTATACTATCCCAGGCACATGTATGGATGTAGTATACTACCCCAGGCACATGTATGGGTGTAGTATACTACCCCAGGCACATGTATGGGTGTAGTATACTACCCCAGGCACATGTATGGGTGTAGTATACTACCCCAGGCACATGTATGGCTGTAGTTTACTACCCCAGGCACATGTATGGGTGTAGTATACTACCCCAGGCACATGTATGGCTGTAGTATACTACCTACTACCCCAGGCACATGTATAGATGTAGTATACTACCCCAGGCACATGTATGGATGTAGTATACTACCTACTACCCCAGGCACATGTATGGATGTAGTATACTACCTACTACCCCAGGCACATGTATAGATGTAGTATACTACCCCAGGCACATGTATGGATGTAGTATACTACCTACTACCCCAGGCACATGTATAGATGTAGTATACTACCCCAGGCACATGTATAGATGTAGTATACTACCCCAGGCACATGTATGGATGTAGTATACTACCACATATACTACCCAGTGTCCATGATACTGCTATATGCTGATGTGTAGCACGCGTCTGTACGCCACATTGCATGCTGATGCATGTCCAGGAGAGCATGTGACGTGTGACAACAGTAATGACATGTCCTTCTCTGGTTATTATGTTTGTCATCGCCATTCTTTCATTCATTCTTCATTGTTGTCTGGATTCATACGTTTGCTCCTTCCCTCATTTCTTTCATTCCTTCTCTTGTTTGTTCATTCTTTCCTGCGTTCTCTCTTTCTGTCAGTCCCTGATTTCATTTCTCCTTATATTTGTTCTTGTCTTTGTCCTTCTTTCTACCATTCCTTTTTTTTTAAAAAAATTGTCCAGTATTTTTTATTTTTTCACAAGTTGTGTTCAACATATCCTGCCCTTTGGCGGCGTATACAATGCCAAACCTGATTGTTTGATTCATTTTTTAATGAAAATTTAAAAAAAATAATTTTGGGTTTTCTTGTTTTCTATCCACCTTAATGCTTGTTTACCTCATGATATGGTAAAAAATAAACTGCCTACAGTGGACAATTCCCTTTGTATTGATTCTTAAAGGATTTCAACGTAGACCTTTTGTGATCTATACATAATATAAGTATGAACAGATATTTGATAATGTTAAAATAATATATCACCCTAAAGGGTTGTCTAACTTCTCTGCAAGGTTCGATGGAAACCTTTCCAGTCTATAAAAGCCTTACAAACCCTTATGTTATAATTGGAAGCTCATAGCATCTAATCTTCTTTCAAACTCTTTTATATTGATTTAATTTCTCCTTATATTTGTTCTTTCCTTCCTAATTTCTGCCCTTCTTTTATTCTTTCTTGCCTTCCTTCAGTTCTTCATTCACTCTTTCTTTCCCAGATTCTTTACCTTTTCCTCTTCTCTTAATCCATTTTTCTTTCATTCATTCATTCTTTCATTCTTTTATTCACGTTTAATTAATCATGAATTTATTTATTCTATTTGTATATTTTGGTTTCCATTGGAAACAAATAATTTTGTTCTGTTTGCTGAATACCTTATTGACTCATTTCATAAACGTTGTGAAAGTTTAATATAAATATTTGATTAATCACTAAATGCAGACATAATATTGTTGATGTTGCTTGTGTTCCAGTGCCATTCTCTACTTGTCGGAGAACTTTGAAGGAGGAGAATTTATTTTTGCCCACAAGAATCTCTCCACGCAGGTAAGCTAGTGTGCATTTAGTCTAGGCCCAAAGATGAGAGAGCCCCTTCAAACGAAGGGAAAGCTTCTCGCCTCAAACCGCAAAGTACCATTATAATTCCATTAAGACCGCAAAATATCATTATATTCCCATTAAAATGGTCTGGAAACCCATTAGTGAAGTAGGCTGATATACCTTTATCTGATCTGAGGGTTTGTACCTAGTGTGCATTATGTACTGTCTATGGCGGCCATGAGTCAGATCGTCAGAAAATGTACACTCATCAGCTCTACACTAAATTCTGCTAAATTAGGCTAAAAAATGATAAATGCTATTTGATATTTGAGTAAATTTGGTTTTACATCCATTCAAAATATCTGGTGTTATGGTGAACTGGTTTGAACTTTATATTTCTCTTTAATTTGGGTTATTTGAGAGGATTGGTGATAGTGAATTGTACATTTTCTGGCGACTTCACCCGCTGGGAATTCAACCCTGCATTATTGAACCTGGTTTACCACCGGAAGTCAACTCGAGACTTTGAAATGTTGGTTAATAATTGAATTAAAGGCATAGAATAAAACAGTAAACGAACTCATTGGTTTCACTTCCTTAGAATATTGTTACCCTCTGGTCTCCTGGTCTCCCCTCCATCTCCCTTCCCTCTTCTCTCCCCTTCCCCCCTTTCTACATACTCTCTCTCCTCTTCCCTCTCTCTGCATTCCCCCTTCTCTAACCCCTCCTTCTCTCTGCCCCCCTCCCCTTCCCCTCCCCCCCCCACATGCACCCTACTGTCACTAACCCCCCTCCATGTTCCCCTACAGACGCTGGTTAACCCCCCCCCCCCCCCACATGCACCCTACTGTCACTAACTCCCCTCCATGTTGCCCTACAGACGCTGGTTAACCCCCCCCCCCCCCACATGCACCCTACTGTCACTAACTCCCCTCCATGTTGCCCTACAGACGCTGGTTAACCCCTCCCCCCCCCCACATGTACCCTACTGTCACTAACCCCCCTCCATGTTGCCCTACAGACGCTGGTTAACCCCCCCCCCCCCACATGCACCCTGCTGTCACTAACCCCCCTCCATGTTGCCCTACAGACGCTGGTTAACCCCCCCCCCCCCCCCCCACATGCACCCTACTGTCACTAACTCCCCTCCATGTTGCCCTACAGACGCTGGTTAACCCCTCCCCCCCCCCACATGTACCCTACTGTCACTAACCCCCCTCCATGTTGCCCTACAGACGCTGGTTAACCCCCCCCCCCCCCACATGCACCCTACTGTCACTAACCCCCCTCCATGTTGCCCTACAGACGCTGGTTAACCCCTCCCCCCCCCCCCACATGCACCCTACTGTCACTAACCCCCCTCCATGTTCCCCTACAGACGCTGGTTAACCCCTCCCCCCCCCCACATGCACCCTACTGTCACTAACCCCCCTCCATGTTGCCCTACAGACGCTGGTTACCCCCCCCCCCCCCCACATGCACCCTACTGTCACTAACCCCCCTCCATGTTGCCCTACAGACGCTGGTTAACCCCTCCCCCCCCCCCCACATGCACCCTACTGTCACTAACCCCCCTCCATGTTCCCCTACAGACGCTGGTTAACCCCTCCCCCCCCCCCACATGTACCCTACTGTCACTAACCCCCCTCCATGTTGCCCTACAGACGCTGGTTAACCCCAAGGTTGGGCGTGTGGTGGCGTTTGAAGCTGGTGATTACCATGGTGTGAAGGCTGTGACGGCGGGGCGGCGGTGTGCGGTGGCCGTGTGGTACACGATGCACGAACCTGACAGGGAGGAGGCCTACATGGACGCCCACTCCATCCTACACAACCTACGCTTCCTACGCAGGTACAACTTCGCCTTCTTCATCTTCATTTAGGATTTTTTTTAAATGAACTAAACTTGTTTAATTTTTTATTGAAAAAAACATCATTGTGCTTTACATTATTAAACAAACATTTTGGAGTAGACTTTTCATAATATTTATTATTAGGAATTAATTTGTTCAGTTTTAAACTGTTGAGCAGAACAAGACTTGACCTGATGAGTTGACAGCTGCACTCACCACAGCAGCCATCATACTTTATATGTACATATATGCACCAGGATGAACCTACACATGCACACATTAACCCTTTCCTGTAACAATCATTAAACCCTTTCCTGTAACAATAATCTTGTACAATAAACCCTTTCCTGTAACAATAATTAAACCCTTTCCTGTAACAATAATTAAACCCTTTCCTGTAACAATAATCATGTACAATAAACCCTTTCCTGTAACAATAATTAAACCCTTTCCTGTAACATTAAACTTGTACAATAAACCCTTTCCTGTAATAATAATTAAACCCTTTCCTGTAACAATAATCATGTACAATAAACCCTTTCCTGTAACAATAATCATGTACAATAAACCCTTTCCTGTAACAATAATTAAACCCTTTCCTGTAACAATAATCTTGTACAATAAACCCTTTCCTGTAACAATAATTAAACCCTTTCCTGTAACAATAATGTTGTACAATAAACCCTTTCCTGTAACAATAATCTTGTACAATAAACCCTTTCCTGTAACAATAGTCTTGTACAATAAACCCTTTCCTGTAACAATAATCTTGTACAATAAACCCTTTCCTGTAACAATAATTAAACCCTTTCCTGTAACAATAATTAAACCCTTTCCTGTAACAATAATCATGTACAATAAACCCTTTCCTGTAACAATAATTAAACCCTTTCCTGTAACAATAATTAAACCCTTTCCTGTAACAATAATTAAACCCTTTCCTGTAACAATAATCTTGTACAATAAACCCTTTCCTGTAACAATAATCTTGTACAATAAACCCTTTCCTGTAACAATAATTAAACCCTTTCCTGTAACAATAATTAAACCCTTTCCTGTAACAATAATTTAACCCTTTCCTGTAACAATAATTTAACCCTTTCCTGTAACAATAATTTAACCCTTTCCTGTAACAATAATCATGCACAATAAACCCTTTCCTGTAACAATAATTATGTACAATAAACCCTTTCCTGTAACAATAAACTTGTACGATAAACCCTTTCCTGTAACAATAATTATACCCTTTCCTGTAACAATAATTTAACCCTTTCCTGTAACAATAATCATGTACAATAAACCCTTTCCTGTAACAATAATCTTGTACAATAAACCCTTTCCTGTAACAATAATTATGTACAATAAACCCTTTCCTGTAACAATAAACTTGTACAATTAACCCTTTCCTGTAACAATAATTAAACCCTTTCCTGTAACAATAATCATGTACAATAAACCCTTTCCTGTAACAATAATTAAACCCTTTCCTGTAACAATAATCATGTACAATAAACCCTTTCCTGTA
Organism: Sthenelais limicola; assembly: GCA_942159475.1. Lineage (NCBI taxonomy): Eukaryota > Metazoa > Annelida > Polychaeta > Phyllodocida > Sigalionidae > Sthenelais > Sthenelais limicola. Next base: position 1,859,794 of record OW804101.1, on the reverse strand, counting down.
ACAATAATCATGTACAATAAACCCTTTCCTGTAACAATAATTATGTACAATAAACCCTTTCCTGTAACAATAATTAAACCCTTTCCTGTAACAATAATTAAACCCTTTCCTGTAACAATAATTAAACCCTTTCCTGTAACAATAATCTTGTACAATAAACCCTTTCCTGTGACAATAATCTTGTACAATAAACCCTTTCCTGTAACAATAATTAAACCCTTTCCTGTAACAATAATTGAACCCTTTCCTGTAACAATAATTTAACCCTTTCCTGTAACAATAATTTAACCCTTTCCTGTAACAATAATCATGCACAATAAACCCTTTCCTGTAACAATAATTAAACCCTTTCCTGTAACAATAATTATACCCTTTCCTGTAACAATAATTTAACCCTTTCCTGTAACAATAATCATGTACAATAAACCCTTTCCTGTAACAATAATCTTGTACAATAAACCCTTTCCTGTAACAATAATTATGTACAATAAACCCTTTCCTGTAACAATAAACTTGTACAATTAACCCTTTCCTGTAACAATAATTAAACCCTTTCCTGTAACAATAATCATGTACAATAAACCCTTTCCTGTAACAATAATTAAACCCTTTCCTGTAACAATAATCATGTACAATGAACCCTTTCCTGTAACAATTATCATGTACAATAAACCCTTTCCTGTAACAATAATGTTGTACAATTAACCCTTTCCAGCCTGCAGAATGATGAGTTAAAGAATTACCTGAAGGAGAAGCGTATACGTGTGACCCACACTGAGGAGGATCTCAACGGTCCCGAGCGGTTTGCAGCGGACGGGCTGGTGACCAGGGAGCAGTGCAGTAAACTCATAGACCTCGCTAATGTAAGCTCTCCCGCCTTTTCTTTATTTTGATTTATTTCTATAAATTTTATGATCATATTTCATATATTTTTTTTAAAGATTTTATTTTAACTGGGGTTACATTTCCCGGAAGTCCAGGATGTTCTAATGCTCCCAGCCTATATTACAATGAGCTGTTCGCAAGAAAACATATTGATTCATAGTAATACAGACAGCACATATAATAAGGTGGGATAATCGCAGTAGTGTACTGAAAAGAAACAATTTCCATCCTTATTTTGGATGGATCTTTGTATAATTATGTAAACTTAATTTTATTTACTTTGGAATCTTTATGTCTAATACTGTTGATTGTGTTTGTATTGTTGGATTGCGCTGTGCGCAGGATGTTTAGTTGTATCTCGTGCAACATTGTTACTCATAATCAGTTGCACTTGTTTGATACTTAATTACATATATATTATACATGCTGGAAGACTTCCCAGTCTAGTCCAGAATGACACATTCCTCAGCGTTCCAGTTCACCGCTTACAACAACAAGCTTAAGCACAACCCCCTCCTCCGGTGGGGCTCTCTACCCCATCCAGAGTGCAGACAAAAAAATGTATTTTTAGCTAATTTGCAAATATTGTTTTTCATTAGAAAATATAAAGGTTAGCATCATATCTTTTTAACTGTATCACAGTTAAGTCAGAATTATAAACCATTTTGCAATTGAAAATTGCTGAAACATTAATGTTGCCTTCACAACCCATCCATAGAGAGCCTCACTGGAGGCAGATCACCGTCCAGAAGGGGCGACCAACACTTGATGAGAAACACCTGGACCCTAAGATTTAGGGACTGATTTGTCCCTTCTGGACTAGACTGTTCCCCCGCCGTCTGTTATATAATAGTTACTCTTTTATCCTGGCTACAGGGTGACCTATAATGGCTGAAGAACTTTTCCAATAAAAATGTGAAATCATTTTCATGAAGTTTGATTACTAAACCTTTTTCATATGATTGAGCATCTCATGAAAATTCGTCACAAGTCGCAAAAATGGTATGTTTTCTCCCCAAGAACCCTTTCCAGGAAAGTGTTCATTCTCGGGGAATCTAGCGCTCTTTGTCTTATAATAAAGACAAGTACCAAATCTCAAGACTCAGACTGTAGACAATATATCTGATCTATGTCTTTCTATCCTAAGGCAATATATTTTGCAAATTTACTAGTGATTGTCCATCGAGAAATATCGCTAATTATTTCTTCAACCATAAATTCAGATGGAACATAATTGATAACATCTTTAAAATATGATGGAATCTAAAAATCCATTTTTTTGCGACTTTTGACTCATTTTCCTGTACCGTTATATGTTAAATGTAAACAACAAAATACAGGTGAGAATCAAGGCTACTGGAGCAATGCATGGAATCCTATGGACTCAGTATTACCGTATACTCCCCACTAGCCTATGGACTCAGTATTACCGTATACTCCCCACTAGTCATACTGCTGCATGCTGTACCATCATCATCTCTCCCGGGGACAGTTTGTTTTCTATTTCAGAATGAAGCGTAAGAACAAAGCCGCCCGGTACCTCTTGATGCTTCCCTGTGTCTGCATCATACTCTCATGTTCACAACATTTCTTTTAGAGTAATTCCTATATTTGAGTTAATCAGGATTTCATGTATAAGGTACCTGAGTGGTTTGTTGTAATGTTACTAATCCCACTGCATGTTGTTGTTGCATGGACAGGCTGGGGGGCTCGTGGGTGATGGATATGACACAGGGCGCACAAACGCAGCCCAGTCCCCGCACACCTACAACGAGAAGTTTGCAGCTCTGACAGTGAAGAAGGCCGCAGAGGTACAACACATATCCACATCTAACTTACCTTAGGCTCTGGTGCACCTCTGACTTACCTTAGACCCTGGTGTACCTCTGTCTTACCTTAGACCCTGGTGCACATCTAACTTACCTTAGACCCTGGTGTACCTCTGTCTTACCTTAGACCCTGGTGCACATCTAACTTACCTTAGGCTCTGGTGAACCTCTGATTTACCTTAGACCCTGGTGCACCTCTGACTTACCTTAGACCCTGGTGCACCTCTGACTTACCTTAGACCCTGATGCACCTCTGCCTTACCTTAAACCCTGGTGCACCTCTGACTTACCCTAAACCCTGGTGCACCTCTGCCTTACCTTAAACCCTGGTGCACCTCTGCCTTACCTTAAACCCTGGTGCACCTCTGACTTACCTTAAACCCTGATGCACCTCTGCCGTACCTTAAACCCTGGTGCACCTCTGTCTTACCTTAAACCCTGGCGCACCTCTGACTTACCTTAAACCCTGGTGCACCTCTGACTTACCTTAAACCCTGGTGCACCTCTGACTTACCTTAAACCCTGGTGCACCTCTGACTTACCTTAAACCCTGGTGCACCTCTGCCTTACCTTAAACCCTGGTGCACCTCTGACTTACCTTAAACCCTGGTGCACCTCTGACTTACCTTAAACCCTGATGCACCTCTACCTTACCTTAGACCCTGGTGCACCTCTGCCTTACCTTAGACCCTGATGCACCTCTGCCTTACCTTAGGCCCTGGTGCACATCTGCCTTACCTTAGACCCTGGTGCACCTCTGACTTACCTTAGGCCCTGGTGCACCTCTGCCTTACCTTAAACCCTGGTGCACCTCTGACTTACCTTAAACCCTGGTGCACCTCTGCCTTACCTTAAACCCTGGTGCACCTCTGCCTTACCTTAAACCCTGGTGCACCTCTGACTTACCTTAAACCCTGATGCACCTCTGCCTTACCTTAAACCCTGGTGCACCTCTGCCTTACCTTAAACCCTGGCGCACCTCTGACTTACCTTAAACCCTGATGCACCTCTGCCTTACCTTAGACCCTGGTGCACCTCTGCCTTACCTTAGACCCTGATGCACCTCTGCCTTACCTTAGGCCCTGGTGCACATCTGCCTTACCTTAGACCCTGGTGCACCTCTGACTTACCTTAGGCCCTGGTGCACCTCTGGCTTACCTTAGGCCCTGGTGCACCTCTGCCTTACCTTAGACCTTGGTGCACATCTGCCTTACCTTAGACGCTGGTGCACATCCCTCACAACATGTAACCTCTCAAGCTTCCAAAACACTGGTTTCTAATGAATTAATGTTTCCTTCACTTTTTCTCACTTTATATTTCCTGATTTCCTTATATAAGTTCAGATTTTCAGTAGCAGGGTCTGCAGGAGTCAGCTCTATTTGCCCATATTGGATGTATATATATGTGGTGCTGGTGTATTAATGCCCTGGTGCTGGTTCTGCTTGTGTTATCGGTGGTAGATGGGGGGACTGCAGGGGGACGGGTACCTTGGCAACGCACAACGCTCACGTAGGTCCCCACACACTCACCATGAAATGTTTGAGGGACTCACTGTCCTCAGGGCAACCAAGGTTGGTCTCTCAGTCTATGCATGTTGAGAATGTATGCCATATAGGGGCTGACCATTGTCCTAGCCTTATATACCTGATGTACTGTAATTAGGGACTGACCATTGTCCAAGCCTTATATACCTGATGTCCTGTAATTAGGGGCTGACCATTGTCCTAGCTTTATATACCTGATGTCCTGTAATTAGGGGCTGACCATTGTCCCGGCCATACATGCCTGATGTACTGTATTAGAGGCTAAGGGGGCTGACCATTGTCCTATGATTGTCATTGGCCTATAATAATCTTGTATTCATCATTAATATCTATATCATATTTAATATGGGCTTATGCTCATGTATAGGTTATTATTACCAACTGTAGATCAATGGCCTGCAAGTCTTCCATATTGAGTAATATTCAAGTAGCATCTTCAGAATAATGCATTTAGTTTGTAATTTATTACCTTGTAATTTGTAATTGATGCTTATAATAAATATCATAATGTTATGAAAAGTATATTTACATGACAAAAATACAATTATGTCACTACATACAATTATGTCACTACATACAATTATGTCACTACATACAATTATGTCACTACATACAATTATGTCACTATTTACAATAATACATTCATGTGACAATAAGAGCGTGACATTGTGAATAATTCTTCCCCCTGTGCCCCACAGTTGGCTGCCTCAGGGACGGTGGACCTGGAGGCGGTGGAGCTGTATCTCAACACGGCAGAGCTCGGTCGACAGTTGGTGGAGACATACTTCAACCTTAAATCTCCGCTTTACTTTGACTTCACACATCTTGTGTGTCGGACAGCACTTGATGGTAAGTATAAGAGTAGACACCTGGAAGCCCACAACCTCAAGAAAAGGAAGCCTTGTCTTAATTTTAAAAATTAAATACTTTGGTGTATCCATAAATTTTTTGAACTGGAATATCACTTATAAATATATATAATAAAAAAATTGTAAAAAATAATAAAATAATAAAATAAAATAATAAAAAACTTGGAAATTTACAAAAATTGTGACTATATCTATATTTCTGGACCACTGCCAAAAATTCCGAGAAACTTCACATTTCCTTACTTGGGCCCCACCCAACAATCATAACCATGGCAACAAGAGTGCACATTTCCCCACTTGGGTAGCATCAATTTCAATGTAAAACCAACCAACCTCCTTGATAAAGGGCCATTGAAGCCCGAAACATCGGACCCCCAATAAAACAAACCTACATCAAATACCCCCCTTCTGTCCTCATTGTTTTGGGTTCCTCACTCCATCTTGATTAAAAATAAAATATTTTGGTGTATGCATAAATCTGGAACATGATTTGGTTTACAGACTGACAAGGAACTTGAAATGACTTAAGATTGGAAATATACCGAACAAAAAGTAGAAAATATTTGTTTTACTGATGTAAACTGAGAGTGCAGTTGTTTTGGTTTTTTTTAAAAAAAACTGGTTTTTATTCAACGAAATTTCACATGAGTGATACGTTTCATTCATTTTAATCAGTAAGAGTTGTAGTAAAACTGTATTTATGTGGGTTTATGCTGGTATTGTAGATGATAACACAGAGCGGGAGGACCTAAGTCACCCCATCCACTCTGACAACTGCCTGCTGCAGCCTGACGGCACGTGCAAGCGGGAGCCGCCCGCCTACGTACAGCGGGACTACAGGTCAGCCTATGTTATTATTATCATTACAACTCAACCTTACTTTTAATAACTCAAGTATGTTTAAATAGGTGTAGCAGTGATATTATTAGACCTAGAACTGCTGGCTTTAAGCATACAAAGTCTCTAACTTGTGTTTATTATTTCTGTAATTCACACAAAAAGTCTCTAACTCTAACTTGTGTTTTGGTTTCAGTGCCATTATTTACCTCAATGGTGACTTCAAGGGAGGAGAATTTTTCTTCACACACGCAAACCTCACACTGCAGGTAGGTTCAACCCTCTGACCTTGACTGACCCCCAGTACCCTGGTGACCTTGACTGACCCCCAGTACCCTGGTGACCTTGACTGACCCCCAGTACCCTGGTCATGCTCTCTAACAAGAGGGCGCTCCCATGCTGAATAATGTGCCTGACATAAATCTTAGAATATCTTGAATGACCTTTGTACAACCTTGAATATGTTTGTATTTTTGTTTTTTTAACCTTGAATGCCCTTGATTGAATGTCTTTGGATTGTTGTTAACCTTGAATGCATTTGATTTTTGGTTTGTAAAAATGAATGACCTTTAATACATCGTTTAACCTTGAATGACCTTTATTGTTGGGTTTGTAAACTTGAATGACCTTGGATTAATACATCGTTTAACCTTGAATGACCTTGTATCAAGCATCTCCCTGAGCTTTTTTATTGCAAATTATAGAATTTTAAAATATTTGAAGCTAGAGAAGTATCTAGTATCTGAATGTTGGGATGGCTGGCCGGTGTATCAGCATCATGCAGGCCGTGACCTGCTGCACTCTGATGCAGCTCTGCACAATGCGTCCCACTGTGTCTGTATCAGATCCTGTACATGATAGCGGAACTCCACTAGTGGAAAAAAAGCGGTAACAAATGTTTTTGTTGCCCACTAACATCAATTCATTTCATGTTTGTAATGAAAACCCTAATGGAGGAGTGTCAGATGTGTTGCCACATTCTCTGGGAACTGTTGTTTCTGTGTGGATATTTGTTGCAACAAATTAGTAGGCAACAACAAAATTTGTTGGCGCCGTTTTTCTCTCTAGTGGAGGCGCAACATTAGGCAGTGGATGTGATGAGTGCACCAAGCCCTGCTGATGCACGTCTGCGCGCTGGACATGCATTGTGCAGTGGTACATTCTGCAGCATCTTACTTGTGTCTCAATTGGCAGCTCTTAGACTAGAAACTGAAAATACTACATTTTGAGGTTCAAAATTGATTTAGATTTTATAGTTACATTTAGAATTACACCCAACAAACAAAATTGAACTTACAAAAAAAATGTCCTGCACTGAGCAATTCGGAGAAACAAAATATATTTCTTTTTTCCTCTATGCCACAGAGGAGGAAGGAATTAAAAATAAAATTGAAGGTAAAGTTTTAGAAACTGTGCCACTCCATGAAGCGCTCCAGTGTAACTGGTTGTGTATAATCCCCCGTGTGATGTATCCCATGCAGTAGCATGCGGTGGCAATGATTGTGCTGCATGTAACTCCTGCACTGCTGTATTTCTAGTCCCTCATCAAGCCCTACCGCGGCCTCATTGTTGGTTTTGATGCTGGACAGTTCCACGGTGTGGGTCCAGTTATTGCCGGCCAGCGTTGTGCCGTCACTGGCTGGTACACGCTGGACTCTAGCTATAGCGAGGAGAACTGGGTCACAGCCCGCCAGATTATCCGCGATCTAAAGTCGAGCGCTCGGCATAAGAGCGCCACCTCACAGGTGCATGAAGAACTGTGACCTGACGGCAAGTGTGTACCTGCACATATTTACATTCACCACTCTTTCTCTCCTGTTCAGGCCTCTGTGTAATCCTTTGTACATTTGAGTAATCCTAATTGCAGTCAATCCTTTGAAGTGTTCTGAGCCTTAGGCTGAGGCTGCTTGACATCAACACTCACTAAATTTGCCCTTCATGCAATGAATTTGACCTTCATGCAATACATTTGACCTTCATGCAATACATTTGACCTTCATACAATAAATTTGACCTTCATGCAGTACATTTGACCTTCATGCAATAAATTTGACCTTCATGCAATACATTTGACCTTCACACAATAACTTTGACCTTCTCACAATTAATTTGACCTTCATGCAATAGATTTGACCTTCATGCAATAAATTTGCCCTTCACGCAATATATTTGACCTTCATGCCAGACTTTGCTCCCACTGATGTATGCTGACATGTGTGAGCGCTATATGTCCTGTGTCTAACACTTCCTCCAGTGCATGATGTGCATGTTGTACAGCTAATACCTGCGCCTGCGCTCACTAATGTAGATTATTATACACACATTCACTACCACAGCAGCACAAGCAGTTTATTACTGATCACTAATGTAGATTATTATACACACATTCACTACCACAGCAGCACAGGCAGTTTATTACTGATCACTAATGTAGATTATTACACACACATTCACCTTCACAGCAGCACAAGCAGTTTATTACTGATCACTAATGTAGATTATTATACACACATTCACTTTCACAGCAGCACAGGCAGTTTATTACTGATGAATCACAAGGGATTAATGACTCAAGACTACTTTCTACTCAAATATAGTCCTGCTAAGAAATATTTGTCATGAAAACCAAATTAGCATGTATAATAGTAGCGCTCGTACTCCAGGTGAAGACAAAAATAAAGAACTTGATCTGTGGTTTAGGAGCAACATTCAGAATGTATTCCTACACCTGATTTTATTCTAGCATTAAGCGCTAAACAATAACCCTTTCACCACAGCGCTTGCGACATATCACTAATTCAGTATAATAACCCTTTCACACTAGGGCCACGGCAAGATTAAACCACACCCAAATTAAAGCAAATTAATTCTTTAGCCACCTAAGGAAGAATTCAATTTGATTTGCTTCATATTCTAATAATTTTGACCAATAGAACTGAGGCCGATTGAATAATATTTTGGCATTAATTTAAGTTGAAATACACACAGTGTATAAACACGGTGTCTGGGTAGAAGGGAAGTGTTCAGAGGCACACAATGTAGTAATGCCAATGGAGCAGGTTTCAGAATATGATTTGCATTGATTGAAATAATTTTGCTTTAGCTTGAGTTGGTTATACGTGTGACAGGGTAAGTGATGTGTCTGACAGCGGGGAGGTGGTCACTGAGTGGCCCAGGAATCCAACCCCTTGTGTCTAATTGTGTATATGCATGTGTCTAATGCTTTTAGAACATCTTTGGTATCAGTTAGTCTGACTGGAAGTCATTTTGGAATTTTACAATGATTTAAGGGGGTTGGGGGTAGATGTCACAAAACCACAGAAGGGTCCTTGTAGTATTACAAGTCTGTTACAGCTCCTTACAAGTCTCTTACAACTTCTTACAAGTTTGTTACAACTTCTTACAAGTTTGTTACAACTTCTTACAAGTCTGTTACAACTTCTTACAAGTCTGTTACAACTTCTTACAAGTCTGTTACAACTTCTTACAAGTCTGTTACAACTTCTTACAAGTCTCTTACTGCTTCTTACAAGTCTCTTACTGCTTCTTACAAGTCTCTTACTGCTTCTTACAAGTCTCTTACAAGTCTGTTACAACTTCTTACAAGTCTGTTACAACTTCTTACAAGTCTGTTACAACTTCTTACAAGTCTCTTACTGCTTCTTACAAGTCTCTTACTGCTTCTTACAAGTCTCTTACTGCTTCTTACAAGTCTCTTACAGCTTCTTACAAGTCTCTTACAGCTTCTTACAAGTCTGTTACAACTTCTTACAAGTCTGTTACAACTTCTTACAAGTCTGTTACAACTTCTTACAAGTCTGTTACAACTTCTTACAAGTCTCTTACAGCTTCTTACAAGTCTCTTACAGCTTCTTACAAGTCTCTTACAACTTCTTACAAGTCTCTTACAACTTCTTACAAGTCTCTTACAACTCCTTACAAGTCTCTTACAACTTCCTACAAGTCTCTTACAGCTTCTTACAAGTCTCTTACAACTCCTTACAAGTCTCTTACAACTTCCTACAAGTCTCTTACAGCTTCTTACAAGTCTCTTACAACTCCTTACAAGTCTCTTACAACTTCCTACAAGTCTCTTACAGCTTCTTACAAGTCTCTTACAACTCCTTACAAGTCTCTTACAGCTTCTTACAAGTCTCTTACAACTTCCTACAAGTCTCTTACAGCTTCTTACAAGTCTCTTACAACTCCTTACAAGTCTCTTACAACTCCTTACAAGTCTCTTACAGCTTCTTACAAGTCTCTTACAACTTCTTACAAGTCTCTTACAACTTCTTAAAGTCTCTTACTACTCCTTACAAGTCTGTTACAACTTCTTACAAGTCTCTTACAACTTCTTACAAGTCTCTTACAACTTCTTACAGTCTCTTACAACTTCTTACAGTCTCTTACAGCTTCTTACAAGTCTCTTACAGCTTCTTACAAGTCTCTTACAACTTATTACAAGTCTGTTACAACTTCTTACAAGTCTCTTACAGCTTCTTACAAGTCTCTTACTACTTCTTAAAGTCTCTTACTACTCCTTACAAGTCTCTTACAACTTCTTAAAGTCTCTTACTACTCCTTACAAGTCTGTTACAACTTCCTACAAGTCTCTTACAACTTCTTACAAGTCTCTTACAACTTCATATCATGCCCGGAAAATAGACCAATCATTGATTAAATATTATATATAACAAGAGATGGAACTTGATACTGGTAATTCAATTCAATTACTGGTATCCAGTTATAATATGCCCCTAGCATAGAAGCATATTAATATATAAGCCTTTATTTATGGTTTTTAATCACAAAGTATCTAAAAACTAAAAGAATTAATTTGAACCCAAACACACTTTATTGCAAGTCTCAAGTGATAATATAATGAATAACAAGATTGTTGTCATTGAGTGGAGCTAAACCCCATAATCGTGCCAAAGATGTTCTAACAGCTGACTACTAGTTACTGGTGCATAGCGCTTGTGCACATTAATGTTGCACCATTTGTTGCAGGTGTTGCAGGGTGCAGTTATTTATGTGGTGCAGATCTATACAGTAAAGGGATACTCGGGTGTACACCTGGCCGTGCTGCTTAGCCGCGCCGCTTCCTCCTTAATATTGTGTGCTTATCATCTAGTGTACACATGACTTGTGTACATGACTTGTGAATAATTCTCAATATCTACATTTTCGGTTGCAGCTGATTTGAGTTCAAGATAATTTATGATTTCTGGATTTTACATCTTTCATAATGCTGGATAGTAGAAATGGTGTCTAATCAGATGTATTGAGTAACTCATATATGCAGGCTTATATAGATAAACTCATGCTGCTGGTGTAGATATGAGTAACTCATATATGCAGGCTTATATAGATAAACTCATGCTGCTGGTGTAGTTATTCACTCCACGTTGGTGTATGTACCACGTGCTGTTTGTATGGGTGGGAGTTGTGTGGTAATTTACACCAGTTCAACGCGTGTGGTATGACTTTACCATGCCCTCTTCCTCCCCCCAGTACACAGCTCTATACTTATAAATACATAGCAACATGGGAGTAAATGTAGAACCTAAATTCTAATGTGGTACTCGGGACACTACTATTGCACTGTCCTTGATGTTTGGGTTTTTTCGTAACCCACTCACCCATTGGCTCATGGGCCACGAAAAAACCAAATATCTTGTACAGTGCAATAGTGTCCCTCATACCACATTCTCATTAGGTTCCACTATGAGGGACTCATCTTCAGGCTTACCGAGCTGCTACTGAAACTGGAGCACATGGTCAACTCCAGATGCTGTTAACTTTTTGTTGAAGCTGGAGCATTTTTCATTACAGAGTAAATACCAACTGTTTTGTTAAGCAATTGTAGGACATATTTTTTTTATTAATTGAAACTTTTAAGAAAATCTAAGTGCACGTTTAACTTCTCATTGAACACACCCGTGTATAGGGGAGTTGTACTAGCTGCTGTGTGTACAATAGGGGAGTTGTGTTAGCCACTGTGTGTACAATAGGGAGTTGTTCTAGCCACTGTGTGTACAATAGGGGAGTTGTACTAGCCGCTGTGTGTACAATAGGGGAGTTGTGTTAGCCACTGTGTGTGTACAATAGGGGAGTTGTATTAGCCATCGTGTATGTACAATAGGGGAGTTGTACTAGCCACTGTGTGTACAATAGGGGAGTTGTACTAGCCACTGTGTGTACAATAGGGGAGTTGTACTAGCTGCTGTGTGTACAATAGGGGAGTTGTATTAGCCACTGTGTGTGTACAATAGGGGAGTTGTATTAGCCACTGTATATGTACAATAGGGGAGTTGTGTTAGCCACTGTGTGTACAATAGGGGAGTTGTACTAGCCACTGTGTGTACAATAAGGGGGTTGTACTAGCCACTGTGTGTACAATAGGGGAGTTGTATTAGCCACTGTGTGTACAATAGGGGATTGTTCTAGCCACTGTGTGTACAATAGGGGAGTTGTATTAGCCACTGTGTGTACAATAGGGGAATTGTTCTAGCCACTGTGTGTACAATAGGGGAGTTGTATTAGCCACTGTGTGTACAATAAGGGAGTTAAGCTTTTCATTTTTAAGCTAAATGTACCTCACCACAGCACTAACATCTTCTAATTCAAATAAAGTGAAAGTTTGAACTCAATATTTAGAACAATTGATAGAAATAAGAACATTAAACATGGCTAATTTACATTATATTGTGGTTTGATTGTTCTTTTTGCTTGTTTTACAGAAAGCAGTGAAGCCTCACCGTGGAATGTTGGTGGGTTTTAATGCTGGTAATTTCCACGGGGTGAAGGCGGTGCAGTCAGGCCAGCGGTGCGGTATAGCAATATGGTTCACACTTAACAAGAAGTTCAAGGAGGAAGCTCACAGCACAGCTAGACGCATCCTCAACGGTCTGAAGGTGACGTGGGGACTGAAGCACGATGAACTCTAACACTGCTGCAAGCTCTAGCCTGGCACTAGCCTGGCACTAGCCTGGCTCTAGCCTAGTCTATTAGTGATCCGTTTCTAGGAAAATGAGTCATAAGTCGCAAAAAGTGGATTTTGAGATATCATTATATTTGAAAAGAGGAGATTAAGCTGATTCCAATGATAGTAAACACTAGGACACCTAATAAGTGTTATTAAGTTTGTTATTTTCATTTTTGAAATAAAAAGTTTGTTATGTTTCTGGATGGGTAATTACCAGTAAAGTAACTAAATATACTTCACACAAAGGCCTTCAAAACGCAGGGATATATTTAATACAATGTCCCGAAATTTGTTACACGGATTCATATGACTATAAGTGCTAAACCCTCTAAAGATCAGAGCATTTCAATGAAGATATCCTGTGAAAAAAGCACTTTGAAAAATATCAATTTTACGACTTATGACTCATTTCCTGGAACACGTCACACATCAGTGCCTTTACACAGCGCGGGGCAATAGTCTGGTGATAACTGTTGATCTGGTATCATGGGCTTCCCATTGGCTGTCAGTATAGATGACGTCATCACTACTGTTGACCTTACCAATACTGATGACGTCATCAGAAACGGTGACATGGACAGCCATTAAAGCTTTCCTTTCTGTTTGCAAATTTGCCGCCATGAGGACTTATATATGTAGGTCACCGACTAACTAGGTTAAATATGTAGGTCACCTGAGCATACTTATGTAACTAGACCACATATCTAGGTCATTACTATGTATAGGTCATTAGGGCACATCTTAAATATTCACTGAATGAAGTGAATTCATACTGGCATTGGATCTATTTATAGATCACTACTTCACACACCGTGCATATGCCTCTAAGTTATATAAATGCATTTGCTGAGTGACTCAGTGTCTAATATATGTAACTGGGTCATGTATATAGGTCACAGTTTACCAGGTTATGACACAGGTGTCTCTGTAAGAGGTTATATATAGTGCAGGGTTGGGGTGGGGGTAGGCTGTGCCCTGTGTCTTTCTTACTGTCATATCATGGCCGCTAGTTATGCTATGTGATAGCAGGTGTAGGGCTAAAGCCAGATAACACCATGTTAGTCATTACTGTCATACAGTATCTAATTTATATCTCTCATGTTTATATAAAATGTCTGATTTATAAAGAATGTGATTAAGCGTATAGGACTTACTTAAGTTACTCTAATTAAGCGGTGACAAGATTTGTTATAAAAGTCTGTATTTCTCCATGACATCACACAAAGCGTGTTCATTAGATCTTATAATGCTAGCGTTTTAAAACAAAGTTACATTGTATACAATCATGTTAATGCCCCTTAGACCTCGCCAACTTATATCCTACATGTAGTGTTCTGGGGGGTAGAATCTGGTTGCTGGAATGCAGCAGTCTAGATAGCTCAGTTGGTAGAGCATTGGAACATAGATCCAAAGGTCTGGGGTTCGATTCCCTGTCTAGGCAAGGCTGTTTTTCAGCAGCTTTACTGTGTATGTACTTAAGCAACAGCAAACTGTGAATACAGGTAATGTTAAACACTTCTCAAATATCACAAAATGGGAAGAAAATGTCAGAAAAGGAAAGTAAATTTGGTATAAAATGATCTGCCACTGCAACTAGCAGGCAAATGTGCTGCATTTTTTTTTTTTTTTTTTTTTTTTTTTTACATTTAAATGTTTTACTGCTGTTGAGGAATAGCAAGAACATGAGACTTGAAATTGGGTTTGTTTTATTGTGGTTCTAATGCTTCATCAAACAGGAGTGAAATTATTTCTTTGAATAATATTATATGCCAGGATTGTGCAAAGATTGTAATTTCTAGTTAAACCTGTATAAGAGTGAATAAGACAGATTTGTTGGAAAGAGAAACAAGTCTGCCTCATCTTTCCATGTTGCTCAAACATTTCCTTTTTGAAATCTTTATTCTGTGTATTTTACAGCATTCTTGCTATAAATAGGCCATAATCTTCGCTGCTCTGGGAATAGCTCTCCAGGGGGGGGGGGGGGGGGGGGGTGCAGGTAAATTATCATAGAGAATATTATATACCTTGCAAGACAAGGTAGTTGGAATTTTGAAATCTCCATTTCTTTCCGCCTGGAATTTTATGATATATATATATATTTCAGCCAAGTGTCATTTAAGTGTTGTTTTGTGTCATTGTATGGTATATTCTGTATCATTTATGGTATATACTGTGTCATTCATGGTATATTCTGTGTCATTTATGGTATATTCTGTGTGATTGTATGGTATATTCTGTCATTGTAAGGTATATTCTGTATCATTTATGGTATATTCTGTGTGATTAATTCACCCGCAAGAGTTGAAATTAGGTTGAACACTGAGTTGCACACAATTTCACATATCTGTATTGTGGGAGCGTATTGAACATTTGTGTATACTATAATTATGATTAGTTGTTGAATGACTTCTGGAGGGAAACACAAAGCCTCCTGGAGTAAACTCGGTGATACCCTGAATAGCTAGTGCTGTTAAAGATAAACAGAATCTGATGTTGTAAAGCGAAATAACCACCGATAACTATAACCAGTTTGATAACTATGCAGAAACATATATTGTATAACTATTGGTAATGAATGTGGCTGGCGTGGATAACTGTACTGACCAAGTGACGTCATTTGTGGTGTATTGAAACTCTATATTTTTATTAGCATCAGATTTTCCGCGTTTTGCCACAATAGGAGGGATAAAATGCCTTGAAAATTTGCGGAAAGAGGGTACATTTTAAAGCTGGAACAAAAATTTAAAAAGCGTAATTTTGACCCTGAATGGGGGGCGGGGGAGGGGCGGGGGCAGGGGATGAGTGGCCTACAGGCTCTTATTCCTCCTATAGGGGAACTGGCACTGTGCATGTCTATTACAGTGCATGCTGGGATGAACAAATTTAACATACAAATATTTAGCATTTTAATATTTAACATTTTTATCGAAAAATACAGGAATCTTTCCACCAATATTATAGCTTGTATAAATGATCTATACAAAATGTATGATGGGAAAGATGCTTCATGCATGTAAAATGAGATTACTGTTAGATATGCCATGCTGAACATAACATGTTTCTATAACATGTTACACTGACCTATAACCCCCATAATAGGGGACTTGTATGTGCCACTGCGCATGCCTGTCAGAGTGCATTCTGGGATGGATTCTGATGAAATCTGACATACATATATTTGGCAACATTTTCATCGAAAATTTCAAAAATGTTTTCACCAATATCATAGCTTTTATAAATGATCTATGTTAACCAAATGCATGATGGGCAAGATGGGGACTTGTGCCATGGAAACATGTATAACACTTCGATATTGACATTAGAGCATTGATAAATATTACATGTTGAACATTGTATTATATTCTATAGATTCTAGACTACCATTAGTCCCATAATTCAATGCGAATCAAGATACAAAATGGCGGCTATGCAAATCCCCTATTCCATACGCATCAGGATTCAAGATGGCGGACATACAAATCCCCCATTTACATGATAGACATAACAGAATTATATATATATATTTCTCCTCATGCCGCCAAGCACATGGATAATAAGTAATTTTTTATACTTGATACAAAATAGATAAAACAAAGTGAATCATATTCTCCATTACTGCTGATCTATATTTCAATTATTGATGAAGAAATTATTGATATAAGTAATTCTTTAGGGACTGTTCATTTTTAATCAATGAGTGTAGGGGGGGGGGGACAATTGTCAGGGGGGGGGCACCTTTTGGGGCCACTTTTTTTGCACAGACTCAGAACTACAATGATGTAAGGGGGTCATGATTTGCAAGGGGGCCAAGAAATTTTGTACAAGACTTTAAGGGGGGTCATACAATTTTGTACAAGAATTTAAGGGGGGGTCATACAATTTTGTACAAGAATTTAAGGGGGGGTCATACAATTTTGTACAAGACTTTAAGGGGGGGTCATACAATTTTGTACAAGACTTTTTTGGAAATTCTCTCATCCCTCCCCCCCCCCCCCCAGTAGTTAATTATGAACAGTCCCTAATAATTGATACAAGTCTGACTACAAATTGTAACATTGTCCATAACTGCTGATGTATAGATGAAGAGCAATGTAACAGACTACGCTCGCGGCGTGTGAGAGTGTCCTGCCTTGTGTAGGCAGAGTGTGCACCAATGTAGCAGTTCTCCTGCTACTACTACTCTATAACAAGTATTGTGCTGGCACCTAGTGGTCAGCTATGTGACTATTAATGGATGATGTTTATTACTCATTTTGTACAGAAGAGTTGCAATAAAGGTTTTCATGAAATGATTTCATCTTTGCTTTTTTCTTGTGTGGATGCTGATTCGCTCGAAATACGTCGTTGAACGACAATCGCGTCTTTTTGTAACTATCAATTGTAATTTAATGACTTGGCCTGTAAATGAAATAAAAAAAAGCAAATGGAATTTAAAACGTTGACTTGACAAGAGTAGTGACCGGGTAGCTCCGATGGTAGAGCACCTTACACATAATTAATTAACAGCGATATTGTATAGAAAACATTTATAACCAGCCTGTATAGACCACCATCATCTAATATTCTTTCAATCTCTACAACAAATTATACTAAAACAGACAATATATATACTTAGTTATCCCTATAATTAGGTACAAGAGACAGTATATATACTTATCCCTATAATGAGGATGATAAAGAGATTATTTAATACTGTAAACGTATTAATGTTTGCACAGTATTTATTTTCGCGCACGCACCTTAGTGTCAACAACACTTTCTTCTCCTTTCCTTGAGTAATAATTGAGTTAGAATACCACTGCAATGAATGCAGCTAGATATGTTTTATTATGGTTGAGTAATATCTGTTTATCTATTGTTTTTTCCTAAAATTTCTATTGCTTCGTATGACTTAGATGTACAGCTGTATCTGAGAACAGTGCGTAATTACATAATGTTTAGCTGAATAAAAATATTTAAATACAATACAAATAACAATGGACATAATGTCTATCTCCCTCATTCATATAGCAGGAACACTTGAAAGATTATATCGAAACGAATTCATCAATACCTTTTAGAAAATCATATGTATCTGATAATCAATTTGGTTTCTCACCTGGTCGGAGTACATGGAACGCCTTACAGAAATTAATAGAAGACATAACTACAGGCGGAAACTCGCATAAAGACCATGCACCGAAGGCGCCAATGATGGCAGTCACTGAGGTATAGTCTGTCTAGAAAGTAGTTGACACGTGATTCCTTAGTCCCTTTAAGGGGAGGGAAAAGTGGGGGAGTTTTGACTTCAAACCTTTGCTCCTTGAATCGCCGTTTGCGACTGACCATGACCGTTTGCGACCGACCATGGCCAAATATCCAGCTGCATTGTATTGGACTG
Source organism: Sthenelais limicola (assembly GCA_942159475.1). Lineage (NCBI taxonomy): Eukaryota > Metazoa > Annelida > Polychaeta > Phyllodocida > Sigalionidae > Sthenelais > Sthenelais limicola. The sequence goes on along the minus strand of OW804101.1, from coordinate 1,841,462 downwards.
TCTCTGTTCTATGTGGAGCAGCTGTTGTTTTGCTTAGGTGGAAGGAAGAGCTGATTATACTGGCCCTGTTTCTCCATGGTTGATTGCAATGGGCAACTCGCTGGGCAAAGGGTTGACAAGTCCTTGTCATAAATAGAAATACAAAATCTCCCACTTTTCCCTCCCCTTAAAGGGACTAAGGAATCACGTGTCAACTACTTTCTAGACAGACTATAGGCCCAACTGAGGGGAGTCATGCAGTAAGTTGTCAACGCAGGAAGAACAGTGAAATGTACATCAAATGAGGGAAATAAACTAAAATACTTTGTTCATTTTTTATTCACATTTATTCTTTTTGAAAGTATTACTGTGTCAGATTTTCAAAAAAATGCACAATCTACAGTTCTACAGATCTATACAATTCTGCTTCATTAGAGTGAAAATGATAAATATTAGATATATCTGAGTATTTTCTGTTTTGCCTTCATTCAATATATCTGTTTTGTTATGTTGAACTGTATTTTGAACCTAATTTTCGTCTTAAATTTGGGTTATTTGAGAGGATTGGTGAAGGCCAATTGTGAATTTCTGACGATCTGACCCTACTATGGTTTTAAAAATATTTAAAGCTGGGAAAAAGAGAAATTTATTAGAAAACGTAAGGGATTGTCCCGCAGCGGCAAACTGACTACAAAATGTGATATGTTTCAGGAAAATGAGTCATAAGTCGCAAAAAATAGATTTTGAGATATCATTATATTTGAAAAGATGAGATGAAGCCGATTCCAATGATAGTAAACAGTCTAATAGTCCAATAAGTATTTCTAGATTTTCAGTTTGATATTTTCGTTTTTGAAAAAAAAAATCCAATATTTCTGGGGGTCAATAAACAGTAAAGTAACTAAATGCAGTCCATATGAGCACCTTTAAAATGAAAGGATATATTACATAGATTGTCCTGAAATTTGATACATCGATTGAGATAACTATAAGTGACACACTCTCCAAGAATCAGAACATTCCAATAATGTGATCTTGTGAAAAAAACGCTTTGAAAAATATCAATTTTGCGATTTATGACTCATATTCCTGAAACACATCACAAATGATCGGCAGATCGAGGTAACTATGACGGGATCTATGAACGCAGGTAAAGGGGTAAAATATCTATCAAGCGAATTAATCAACTTAAATCTGTTCATCTTTATCAAAGTCTACCTTTGTTAAAGCATTACTTTTGTTTTAAAAAGGTTTGAAGCTATACAAGGGACTGAAATTGGTAGAAATGTGAGGTATTTTTCTCAACTGGTTTTCCCTCACTGCGATGTCAGGTATAACTGCGCGGCGCATAGTAATAGACCTATAGAACAACATGATTAAAGTGGCTAAGGTCATGACGATGCATCATTTGGAAATATTATTGTAGTTTTGTCTGACCTGCATAAGTAGGGATATTAGTGTGGCATACCATCGCTATATATTCCTTAAAATATTTAATAATTTGTTAATGAACTATGTGTGGCACATTCCATTGGTATTCCAAATACATGTATTTCACTCATTAATGCTCCCAGATATTGGTTACTGACATAATAATGATCTACAACATGGTTAAAAACAAGCACATTTCTGCAAAATCATGAACTCAGCAGCAAGTGTCACTTTAAGCATCACATCGGTCTGTAATTCAATATTTCTACAGCATGTATGTACATTGTTCTACATTATATAAAGCATATATCAAAACTCAGGTGCCCAACTCATACGATATTCACACTCCTGCCACCAACTAGTTAGTTACTCTGTATTTAGTTACTTCATGCGCTTCTTAGTTATTAGAAGTTATTAAAAAAACCATATGTGATCCGTGTTAGGAAAATGAGTCACAAGTCGCAAAAAATGGATTTTGAGATATCACCATAGTTGAAAAGAGATCAAGGTGATTCCAATGATAGTAAAAACTAGGACACCTTATAAGTATTTCTATATTTTAAGTTTGATATTTTTATTTTTGAAGAACCATGAGTGGCAAAGCAGTGTGTAACATTCTCTCAACTTTCTATCCTTATAACAGTGAAAATCATTTAATGTATGTATAGATAGCATGAAAACTGTACAAATGTATATGTTGTGGATATCTGGGCAAGTGAAAAGCCCTATAGCTGGGAGTTGATCTACCCAGTAAATAAAAGCTTTAAAAAAAAGTTTGCAATGTTTCTGGATGGGTAATTACCAGTAAAGTAACCAAATATATTCCATACAAAGGCCTTCAAAACGCAAGGATATATTTAATACAATGTAATAATTTAATACAGTAATTTTAAAACAATTCCCGCCTGGAGCCTCGTTTCTTTATTTGTGTTTGATTTATCTTCTAAGAAGTCCCTTTTGACCGACAAGATACGTAGTACAGCAATTTTACTTCTTTTTTCTCGTTTCTCAATTCTACACATTTGACTCAGCTCTTCGATGTTACAATTATCATGAAGATATATAAGACAAAAGGCTTCATTTAATATTGGCTGCAGTTTGACTAATATTTCCATGCGCTAAACCAAGTGTTGCTTAGCTTGATAGCCTTGTTCCGAGGAGACCGTATATTAATCAATATGTGATGTGTTTCAGGAAAATGAGTCATAAGTCGCAAAATTGATATTATTCAAAGTGTTTTTTTCACAGGATTACATTATTGGAATGTTCAGATTTTTGTGGAGTTTATTACTCATAGGCATATCAATCGATGTATCAAATTTCAAGACAATCCATGTAATATATCCCTTCGTTTTAAGGGTCCTCATATTGACTACATTTAGTTACTTCACTAGTCCAGGAGATCGGGGGTTTGACCTAGGACAAATTGCAACAGAAGGTTTCTCAAAGGTTTTGGAAAGTATGAGTGCCCCTTATTAACATACTAAAAGTCCCGGAAAATCTAGGTGGGGGAACATGCCCAAAATCGCAAAAAAACAAAATGGCCGCCCTAAACCTTTGAAACCCCATAACTTGTGGTAAAATTAGCATACAATCAAGTGTGAATATATTTTTCCTATGTTTTGAGGCATGGAGAATCCATTCAAATATGAATAAAATCAGTATAATCAATATTTAGAAAGTTATTCTACTGATACAGCAAAAAAATGAACAAAAAAACTCCATCAAATGCATGCTGTGGAGTAAAACATCTAATTTAGGTTGTGTAAATTCATTCATGACCAAGGCCATTGGATAACATATTTTTGTATTCCAAACTATAATGCAAACATGTTCAATACTAATAATTGTCACAGTCAGAAATGGAATAAAGACCAGTGCTGTAAAAAAATATCAATTTGCCCATTGTCTTATGCAACTGTCATGTCTTTTTATTGTCATTGTTAGCACCTGAGCTCTTTGTATATTCACCATTGCACATTTGTCCACAAGTTGGAGTTTACTCCAAGCTTTTCTTTCTGGAAGAATGTCTCAAACTGTTGTATTCACTCTAACAGTTGCAGTGAATAATTGTGTAATAGTTGTTCATGGGCAGGAGACAATGTTGGTAGATACAGGTAAAAATTGTCCATCTGTGAAGTTCCTTCCCCAGTCTGTACTGGAAGAAGGTGAACAAGATTCAAGTAGTTGGTAGGATATGTGATATGTAGATTGACAGTGAGTAGTTGTATGACTGGTGTAACATACAAAATAATTAAGTACTTTTCACAAATTTTCTTATACCAAAGTTGATGCAACTTTGATTGTACCAATGCCAATACAATCTTCTCCAGATTTGGCTATATCCTTTTTGAATGTCCTGTCACTGGAAAACATTTAAACTTTCTTTGTAGTACAGCTATCTTATTAAAGAATGCCTTTTCCATGCCAAATGTTATGTCATGATCTGCTGTCACATGGATAAAGAACATTCTGCAGACTTGAACTCCTAGATATTTCTTTCCATCATTCCAAATTCTTTACCCTCTTTGTTGCTAAGAAATTCATAAATACACCACTGAATGCTGAAGGGAACATGGTTGAGGAAAAGGCCAATTCAACAGAATATAAGGCCCCACCTCACTGATCTAACTCCTATGTTCATATGTGATACTCTGAAAACACCCATTCCAATGATCTATGAGCAGCAAGATAATGAGGACCTCTGCCTAAATTGTCCTTGATTACACCCACAGTCATGTGAAAGCAGTAATATCATACTCATACATGAACCCTACAACCAATTCATTGACAGATCCATCACAGCAGAATTATTCTGATGTTCTGAGGCACTTCTTGTAGCCAAGAAAGAGAAGTTTGTTTTCAAACTTTAAAGATCTTGTTATAGTATGATAATATATTTAGTATGCTTAGCAGATTTCTCAAAGAGAACAGGGCTTGCAGTCCAAATCAGAAATATTTCCTGTACCATTCAGTGAATGAAGAAGGATCCATTTGCATCTCCAGAACACAAGTGAGTTAAAATGAAGGAATGAGTTTCATATACATGTATGTGCATGATAAGTTCCATGTTGTTCGATAAAGTATTCAGTCATGGTTGGTACTCTCAACTGTTGCTGTAGTTGAGTAAGCACTAAGTCTGTTCATTGAAATCAATGGATGCATGATAAAGTATTCAGTCATGGTCTGTACTCTCAATTGTTGCTTTAGTTGAGCAAGCACTAAATCTGTTCATTGAAATCAATGGATGCATGACAAGAGGAAGAAGTATGACTGAAAACTGTATAGCCCATACCCTTTAAATGTTGATATGGACAATTCCATTCAGGAACTGGACAATTCAGGATATGGACAATTCCATTCAAGAACACTGCTCAATAGTAATAATCCAGGTGAGTAATTTAAGAAATGATCACAATCAAGAGTAAAATGAGGCCACCCTCATGTCTGAAGAGACTTTAGGTCAAGACCACACCCAATATCTCTATATTAATAAGGTTGTATTTAAAATACGAAATAATATTGAGAGAACTCTTGAAATATAATATATTTTTCATTTGGGTAATACCAAACTAAACCCTGGTATAAAATCTCCTAACTCTACTCATCAGGAGGGTAGCATAGCAACACTTTGATGTCACAATTGCGATATCCACACAAATCCTAGCAACAACTAGCAACAATTGCTGTCAGATGAGTTTAGATCCAATCTCAGTTGTGGTAGTGCATCAAGGCATACAGCCTATACATTAAATTCACACACAAGAGTAAAGAGAGAACATGAAGAGAATATTATTTTTTATGGACAGGATCCCCTTCAGCAATGACCAAACCTTGAGAAATATTGCCACTGGTGTAACAGCACACATTGGTCATCAATATTGATGAGGCAAAGTTAATAAAAAAAAAAAAAGGGATATTCTGGATGGGAAAACTGTTCCAGACTTTTGATCAGAGACAATGGGACAAGCACCTATGGAGGGCATAATGATTGAAGGTCACTCAGTATTGAATGAACCCTAATTTGTTTCAATACCTCTGGATCACAAGTAAATTTAAGATTTTGTGGCAACATTGGGTTTTGAGCTAAAGTACTAACCTCATGCACTGTTTCAGGAAGCAAATTACTTTAGCATGCCAGAGGCCCTTTGGACATCTACTAGGGGTTGGGGCGAAAGATAAACAGGCAATTTTCATTCAGGTCCTAGATAAGAGATTCTTTGATTTAGATATCCCCTTAGCAACAAGACAAGCACAAGTTCATTGCAGGCTAATAAAACAATGGTAACTTACTGTGAGGGTTATGGCAATCCAAGGGTATGCAATAACCAGTTGAGACACATTAAGTATTTTCCGTCAGCAGAAAAGTATAGTTTTTAAGCTGTTTACCAACATGCCTAGATTACAAAAGAATGCCTAGGTGTTTTCCAATAATGCAACTTCCACAAGAATGTAAAAACAAATGAATAATGAAAATGTCAATCAAATCTGGATCAACTCAGAAGTAAGACATACTAGAGAAACACTTGTTCTTTGTGATACACACACTTGCTGTCTCTAACGTATGTACTTGCAACAAATCCACTTATAACATATCCTACCACCTACTGCTAATAAGGACCACAGCCATAGAGTATATCACCAAATTCACTTAGAATGTTGTTCACCTTCTTCCAGTACAGACTGGGGAAGGAACTTCACAGATGGACAATTTCTACCTGTATCTACCAACATTGTCTCCTGCCCATGAACAACTATTACACAATTATTCACTGCAACTGTTAGAGTGAATACAACAGTTTGAGACATTCTTCCAGAAAGAAAAGCTTGGAGTAAACTCCAACTTGTGGACAAATGTGCAATGGTGAATATACAAAGAGCTCAGGTGCTAACAATGAAATTAAAAAGACATGACAGTTGCATAAGACAATGGGCAAATTGATATTTTTCATAGCACTGGTCTTTATTCCATTTCTGACTGTGACAATTATAAGTATTGAACATGTTTACATTACAGTTTGGATTACAAAAATATGTTATCCAATGGCCTTGGTCATGAATGAATTTACACAATTTGAATTAGATGTTTTTACTCCACAGCATGCATTTGATGGAGGTTTTTTTGCTGTATCAGTAGAATAACTTTCTAAATATTGGTTATATTGATTTTATTCATATTTGAATGGATTCTCCATGCCTCAAAACATAGGAAAAATATATTCACACTTGATTGTATGTTAATTTTACCCCAAGTTAGGGTATTCCAAAGTTTTAGGGCGGCCATTTTGTTTATTTGCGATTTTGGGCATGTTCCCCCACCTAGATTTTCCGGGACTTTTAGTATGTTAATAAGGGGCACTCATACTACCCAAAACCGTTGAGAAACCTTCTGTTGCAATTTGTCCTAGGTTCAGCCCTTTTTTTGCTCCCATCTCCTGGACTACACTGTTTATTGACCCCCAGAAATATTGGAAATTCTTTTTTTCAAGAACGAAAATATCAAACATAAAATCTAGAAATACTTATTACTTTATTAGAGTGTTTACTACCATTGAAATCGGCTTGATCTCATCTTTTCAAATATAATGATATCTCAAAATGTATTTTTTGCGACTTATGACTCATTTTCCCGGAACACATCACATATTAAGCCAAGGCCAGAAGAAGTTGTAACCTGATCTAATTTAACCGATTCCATTTCGGTTGGAGTTGTTGTACATAGACATTTCTTGACGATCCTTTTCACATTGTTGGTATGACATTAGACTTGCATTTTTCCGAAGATCGTACAGATTAAAAACAAAAGAGATGAGTGGTAGGTATATGGCTAAAGACAATACATGCCTTACTAGACTCGCCGACATTCGGTAAACTGTTTCTAACTGTTACTATAAGCTTGTTGAGTGGGTAGTATAACTGTTTCTAACTGTTACTATAAGCTTGTTGAGTGGGTAGTATAACTGTTTCTAACTGCTCTACTATAAGCTTGTTGAGTGGGTAGTATAACTGTGTCTAACTGTTACTATAAGCTTGTTGAGTGGGTAGTATAACTGTTTCTAACTGTTACTATAAGCTTGTTGAGTGGGTAGTATAACTGTTTCTAATTGTTCTACTATAAGCTTGTTGAGTGGGTAGTATAACTGTTTCTAACTGTTCTACTATAAGCTTGTTGAGTGGGTAGTATAACTGTTTCTAACTGTTCTACTATAAGCTTGTTGAGTGGGTAGTATAACTGTTTCTAACTGCTCTACTATAAGCTTGTTGAGTGGGTAGTATAACTGTTTCTAACTGCTCTACTATAAGCTTGTTGAGTGGGTAGTATAACTGTTTCTATAAGCTTATAGTTGGTAGACGTGGCAGTATTCACCTAAACCTGTACGACCGTTGAATGCCTGTGGGTGGGATCTGTCCAGTATTTATATGTGTCCAGATTCCCGCCAAATGTTGAAATCCTTTGTCCAGTATGAGATCCAGGTTTTGGACACTGGTCTATTTCCGTCTGCCCTGGGAGTGTTTGTCCCACCTCTGTGGAGGTAGGGCTAGACTTGCATAGGTCTCATTCCTATTTTGGAAGAGAGGTGGTGAGGTGGGGGAGTGGGGGGAAGTGGGGGGTAATAGTGGGGTAAAGAGGGTGTGTGTGTGGGGGGTGGGGGGGGAAAAAACAAGGCTTTTGTGGTCTTGTTTCAGGAGGAGGAAAAGTTTTTTTCTCTCTCTCTCTCTGTGGTATGGAAATAGATTTATTCAAACGGTTTCGGCTGTTGGGCCTCATCAGGTACTTTATTTAGGTGTTAACTCTTTTCCCTATCTTCCACCAGTTATTGGGGATTTTTTAGGGCGGTCATAAGAAAGAAATTTTATTTTATTTTTTATTTTTTATTTTTTATTTTGTTTTATAAGGATTTTCTTCCAAGGTCCTCTAATTTAAATTAGGGACTTGGGGCATTCGAAAAAAGAGTACAGGTCTTAGTGAGAGTCAGTCCCCTATATTTTATTTATAGGTTTCAAATAAATTTAGCCTTTGTGGTGTTACCCATTTTGGGAGAAAAAATTTTTTGACGTGGCTTTAGTTTGAGAGGGGTGTACTGGCTCATCCGAATTCTGAATCCTTTACATTCATTCCATGTGGTTGGTATGTTTGCAGTCTATGTATCCAGTTATGCTCTATTAGGGTTCTGAGCTCTTTCGCTCTTTTGCTTTCTGGATGTTTGTATATAAAGTCTATTATTTGTATTTCGAAGTCTTCAAGACCCGCGTGGTCATGCTTGTTGAAGTGCTTCGCTACCACTGATTTCAGCCTGTTGTGTTTTATGTCCGCCATATGTTCGCTCGCTCTTTTCCATAGGGTACGTTTCGTTTGTCCTATGTATAGTTCCTCGCATTTTTTGCATGAGATGCAGTATATCAGATTTGAGCTACCGCAGTTAACGTTTGTTTTCACGTCGGTTTTGCGTCGGTTTCCGTTTTTTATGGGGCTGCTTTTGTTTAGCTTCGGGCATATTTTGCATTTTTTGTGTTCGCATTTGTTTTTTGTTTCCGTTTTCTTTTCTACCTCCTTCTCAGGGTGGTAGTCCAGTTTTGCTCGGATCAAGTGTTCTCTGAGATTTTTTGGTCTCCTATATCCACATACTAGGTTCTTTGCTTGTAGGCTTTGGGTTTGCTTTGATTTGCCTAGTATGGGCCAGTGCTTCCTAAGTATGGTCTGTGTTTTATTGTATGTTGGTCTGAACGTACTGATATGGAAGATATTATTGTTCTCCTTTTCTTCTTTTTGTTCTTTTCCTTCTTCTCTATCTTTCATGGCTTTATTCAGAGCCGTTTGTATGAGGTTTTCTGGGTATCTTCTTCTTTTGAAGTGTTTCTCTTTTTCTTTGCTATTTTCGACAAAGTCTTCATTCTTTGTACATATTTTGTTTATGCGTGTGAATTGGCTATACGGTAGGCTCTTCTTACATTGTGGTGGGTGAGCCGATGTATAGTGCAGATAATTGTTTTTATCTGTAGGTTTTGTGTAGAGTGTGGTGTACAATTTGCCTTTCTGGTCCTTTCTTACAGTTGTATCCAGGAAATTTACTTCTTCCGTGGAGTATTCTGAGGTGAATTTTATCGAGTGGTGGAATTTGTTTATTTGTTCGATGAATTTTTTTCTCCCAAAATGGGTAACACCACAAAGGCGAAATTTATTTGAAACCTGTTTCTATAAGCTTGTTGAGTGGGTAGTATAACTGTGTCTAACTGTTCTACTATAAGCTTGTTGAGTGGGTAGTATCCTTCATCTTAATGGTTTCTTATTGCAAGCTTTATACATATGACTCATCTCTCTAGGAGTGAAGGAATGTGCTGCGTAAAAGCCCTCCTTAAAGGGGCACTTATCCTCTTTAAGTTTATTGTTCATGTCTGATGTAAAGATACTGTAGAATGTGTCTATATTAAATAGCTGCATGTCTGTGTTGATAGCCACCATGCCAAACCACACGTCCTCCAGACTGAAGTATGGCGTGTTTTCCCCGCCTCTGATAATCTTCCCCACAGTCTGCATACTGGCCATGAATGCAGTGCCTTTACAAAAGTCTGGGAGCAGTTTCTGATGATACTCGTTATAGGACAGGTACCACTTGAAGCGCCTGTCTCTGTTGGTCACCATCCTGCTGACAACTTTACCCACCAGGGCTCTATCCAGGGGGGCAGGGTTCAAGGTGACCAGGTCCAGCATGGCGGGTATGTTGATGTAGACATCATCAGCTGCCCTGAACACAAACCTGGCTCTAGAACATTCCTGGTGAGCCCAGGTGTAAGCCATCATCACCTTGTAGGAGAGGTTGTAGTAGTTGTCTATAAAGTCATCCTGGAGTAGATCCCCGTAGAGCTTGTGCTCCTTGTATACCTGCCGCTGGTGTGAGGGTGTGAGACCACCACCCACCAGGAACACACACCTGACCCTGCCCCCTGCCGCTGCTGCTGCTGCAGCCCCCCAGGTGTCTCTCACCACCCGCCTCCTCTCAGGGGTGCCAGCTATAGTAGTGACCACTACCAGCAGGTCTATGTGCCCCTCCTCCTGGCACACTGATGGGGTCACCAGCCGCCTGTACCGGTACACATTACACCCATCACATGTCTCCCTCCGGGGCTCCTCTGGGTGGTCCTTCCCTCTCAGCACCCGTAGCTGACCACCCAGCAACTTCACTCTGGCATGCCTGAACTCTGCCTGCAGGAGTCGGGCTGCCCGGTACAGGGGGAGCAGGGCACAGTTGGGCAGGGAGTCTATCGGGGTGAAGCTTGGCTCTGCTCCTAGGTGTAATATAGACGCCACCTCAGCCTTGTCCAGCCAGCACCTCTCCCCCTGACCTACTCCTCCAGGGTCTGCCTCCAGGGTGGAAACATCCAGGTCACGCTGTTTCCACACCGCAGCCAACATCTCTGTGTGGTGTGGTATCTCTGCACTGTGGATGTGGTCATTGATGAGTGCTGTGGCCTTGTACAGTGCATCTATAATGCTGTTCTCTGTTGGTCTAATCATGCCATCCTGAAAAATAATGCTTTCTTAATGAATGTTGAGAAAAGAAATGGTCAGAATAAATTTATAGCTCTGTATATTGACTGTTATTGAATAACTGGAACTCTTGGTAAGAAATGATCCAAAGATCTGTTTTAAGAAAGTATTATTAGATAACCTGCCAGACCTATTTACCTGTGCCACAAAATGGATTTCGTAAGATAAACATTGTGTACTAATCAAAACCAAACCAACACATTTTAATTAGCTCTCTTAGAACTTCCTTTCATTGGGAATCATTTCATTGAAGTAGAGGATGGACTTATTCCATAAACCATTCCATTATGTATGGTAGTGTAGTGAATTCACTTTATAGTAACTGTCGCTAATTACTGAATGAACAACAACCTAGGTTCTCTTCTGATGGCTCTGGATCTGGACGAAGGCAAATAAAGTCACTAACACGGAACAAGTCTTTATTTGGGATTTATTGCCACCAACGACCAGACTGCAAGTCTGAACCAAGACCAAACCAACACACTGCTACAGTCAGGAGCAGGTCATGTCTGTCCTCTTACCTTATAAAAGGGTTACCCTATACTTGCTTACCATTGCGTCATTTAACATTGCATCTCTTTCTCTCTCCCTGACTCTCTATCTTCCCCCTCTCTTCTGGCTGTTACACATAATACACATTCTGCTGTGGTTGAATACATTATCCTGTAAACAGGTGATAATTCTAAAACATGGCTGTCTTTGAACTAGTATAATTCTGAAAGCTCACTCTGTGTTTAGCCAAGGACATAAGACCATGCAATAACAATTGACATGGAGGCTATTTAAATCCTCCAATCCACTAGAGTAGAAATAAGATTTAGATATTTGTACATTTGTACCACAATAATATTGTAGTAGAGTGATTGGCAAATTCTTGTAAGGTTCTTGACTTTTAATCAAATGGACAGCAGGCAGGATAAACCAAGATGTTGATTCCAGACATCATGACAATAATAAAAAATGTAAATATTACATGAATACATCTTGCTTCATGACCATTCAGTATGTAATGAATACAAGATGGCCGTCTGTATGGTTCGTAATTCATCTCGAGACTCAACCCTTGATATGCCAATGTTCTCCGCAATAAACCAATAAACTGATTAACAAACTCTTCTCCACAATGTGAGAGATGGAAACTGACCTTGTTGTTGGCCATTATATAGGCGGCTGTTTGTGCAACCACCCAACACTCCTGCTCCTCTGCTGGCTTCCCTTCTCTTACTCTCAATGGCTGCCCTTCATCATCAATTCCCTCTCCATTCCTGTATCACACACAAAATAACATCATATAAAACAGTTCAGTTACAATTAATTCTGGAGAACGTATGGTTTTTTGAGCATATATTGATATTCATATGTGACCAACTGCCAGTATTTTTATCAAAATGTAATATTGGTATAAAGATTAATGAATGACAACTATAGGGGAGTTGCATAGCCGCCATTTTGAATTTTGATTCACATGGAATTATGGGAGTCATGGTACAGTACAGAATCTATAGGAAAATGCCATGTTCAGCATGGACTATTTATCATTGTTCTAATCCCAATGTCCATGTCTGATTTCAACAGCATGCACTACAGTAGACATGTGCAGTGAGACATGGAAATCCCCTATTATATGACCCGCCATATTTTGGGTTCCCCCATGTACCTATAAATACCGCCATGTTTGATACTCATTAATAAACCTGAGAGCTGTACACACCTGTCTGCCTCCTCCATTAATAAACCTGAGAGCTGCACACACCTGTCTACCGCCTTCATTACAAGCAGAGATTATCTGAGTGGAAGCTTGATTTATTTGTTACTCATATCAAGGGACTAAGTTATCTGTAAGAAGTGATTTGCCACTTTATTGAGCTCATAATAGTAACAAGAAGCTATTAGTGAAATATGGCGTTCCCTACTTATTCCCTTGATCATCTCTGGGACAAAGCCCTGGAACACCAGGCCCATACATATGGCGGAGGGTAGAGTGAGGGCTACCTGTACATACCTGTACATAAGGCTGAGGGTAGAATGAGGGCTACCTGTACATACCTGTACATATGGCTGAGGGTAGAGTTACCTGTACATACCTGTACATATGGCTGAGGGTAGAGTGAGGGCTACCTGTACTTACCTGTACATATGGCTGAGGGTAGAGTTACCTGTACATACCTGTACATATGGCTGAGGGTAGAGTGAGGGCTACCTGTACATACCTGTACATATGGCTGAGGGTAGAGTGAGGGCTACCTGTACATACCTGTACATATGGCTGAGGGTAGAGTTACCTGTACATACCTGTACATATGGCTGAGGGTAGAGTGAGGGCTACCTGTACTTACCTGTACATATGGCTGAGGGTAGAGTTACCTGTACATACCTGTACATATGGCTGAGGGTAGAGTGAGGGCTACCTGTACATACCTGTACATATGGCTGAGGGTAGAGTGAGGGCTACCTGTACATACCTGTACATATGGCTGAGGGTAGAGTTACCTGTACATACCTGTACATATGGCTGAGGGTAGAGTTACCTGTACATACCTGTACATATGGCTGAGGGTAGAGTTACCTGTACATACCTGTACATATGGCTGAGGGTAGAGTGAGGGCTACCTGTACATACCTGTACATATGGCTGAGGGTAGAGTGAGGGCTACCTGTACATACCTGTACATATGGCTGAGGGTAGAATGAGGGCTACCTGTATTTACCTGTACATATGGCTGAGGGTAGAGTTACCTGTACTTACCTGTACATATGGCTGAGGGTAGAGTGAGGGCTACCTGTATTTACCTGTACATATGGCTGAGGGTAGAGTGAGGGCTACCTGTATTTACCTGTACATATGGCTGAGGGTAGAGTTACCTGTACATACCTGTACATATGGCTGAGGGTAGAGTGAGGGCTACCTCTATTTACCTGTACATATGGCTGAGGGTAGAGTTACCTGTACATACCTGTACATATGGTTGAGGGTAGAGTGAGGGCTACCTGTACATACCTGTACATATGGCTGAGGGTAGAGTGAGGGCTACCTGTATTTACCTGTACATATGGCTGAGGGTAGAGTTACCTGTACATACCTGTACATATGGCTGAGGGTAGAGTTACCTGTACATACCTGTACATATGGCTGAGGGTAGAGTTACCTGTACATACCTGTACATATGGCTGAGGGTAGAGTTACCTGTACATATGGCTGAGGGGAGAACTTCCGGTTAGACTAAAAGCGGCAAAAGGTTGAGCCCAGGCTCTCCCATTCTAACCCCCTTTTTTTTCAGCCCGGATTGGTGGAGTGCTATAACCTTGCGGATATAGTACTATTAATGGTTCAAGTATAAGAAGAAGTAGTACACGGTGGAAATATAGTATTAACCTAGACGTGCGAAGGATTCTAAGTCGCCATCTGAACGCACGAGGCAGTCGGCCATTACGGCAACCTGTCCAGCGTGAAGGGGTCAACCGACTCGCGTATAGGACAAGAAAAACGGTGAGAAGCTCGAGAAGCCCCGCCGGTTATCGCCCACCCTGGAGTTGGTATACGCGGGAAAACATAACGACATCATCTGACCACACAGGAATTACAACCGTCGGAAATAGACTATATAAGTGAATGAGGACACTAAAGAGGACTATTACATCCACAAATGGGATAAAGACTAAAGTACCATTGGGAATTAAAATTGTTCCGTGTGAACCCTATAACAACCATCAACGCCCCCCTAAGTATGAACGTCAACCGTGAGTACTAGACCCTGAGATAGACTTAGGGAGACCCGAACGTAAACAAAAGAAGTCGTACTTGTCGTCTGGGCTAAGCTCGGGAATATAAAAGGTTAGAAGTGAAATAGACAATACAGAAAAGGAGAAAAACTATCCTAGTGGTCCATTAGCCACAAACCTTAGCAAAATTAACAATTATATGCGAGTCCAACAAGGAAATCGAATGTCATAGTGGTGTAAAAATCAAAACAGGAAGTAAGGCCCGCCATCTTGGTAAAGGCCAAAACACAGCATTCTATAGTAAGGATAGGCACTTACAACCCGTTGCAACGACTTCGCGCCGAAGCCAAGCTATGTCTGACATAGAGGGTGACAATAACAAAGTAGAAAACACCGACAACAAAGCAAAAGGGAAGGATAGCAAGAGAAAGAGAACACACTCGCCGGGCCCACAAGGCGAAAACTCGGGAAAGCAACCCAGAATAGTACTAAAACCTAACAGGAGCTCACGTATGGATAGAAAAAACGCTCAAACTATGAGCGCACCTGTCCCGAATGCGCTGACTGGTGAAGGGGATAGTGAGGATCCCAGCATGATAAACCAAAACCCTGAAGAGGAGGTACAAAATGAGCAAGCCAGCGGCCCCATGTTTGATTTGCTTAATCAGTTTGCCGCTGATAGAGAGAAAAAACATGAGGAAGAACGGAAACGCTTTGAAGAAGAGCAGGAGAAGTTTAGAAAAATATTTGAAGCCATGAAGGAGATAAAAGCAGTTAAAACAAAGACGGATACCATTGGAACTGGTCTGGACAGTGCGGTTGTAAGAATAACAAACACTGAACAGAACTTTGAAAAATTCAAGAAAGAAACAGCTGAAGAAAACGGGGCGAGAGACGAGGAAAAGGAGGAGCTGAAAAAGAGGCTGGAGCTAGTCGAAGAAGAATTACTGGTAGTTAAAGAAAAACTACAAGTATCTAACGACACTGATCAAGTAAGAATAATGAGGTCAGAGGAGCAGAGAGAAGCTGAGATTGTTAACAGCAAGATGAAGAAACTAGAGAAAAATGTTCTCTTCATGGGAGTGAAAACAGGGAGGGTTGAGCTCAAACAAACCCTCAGACCTAAGATGGATAAGATCCTCGAGGAAAAAATGGGACTCCTAAACCTGAAAATCATCAGGATGTTCAGGGTAGGGAGAAAAGAGAATGCACCAGTCAAAATTGAGTTCTCGACGACGGAGGATGTATGCAGAGTATTCCTGGCCAAACAAGCTCTGGAAGACAGCCAGCAGGACGTGGATGAAAAAGAACGAATAAGAGTAAGAAAAGACCTTCCACTTTTTATTCGTCAGAGGAATCAAAGAGCTCACATGATCAAAGAGATTGCCGAAAAACAAGGGTACACAGACGTGGTAGCGGTGAGAGGTGGAATTGTGGTAGAAGGAGACTTATACCACCACAACAAACTAGGAGCGCTACCTAAGGCCCTACTCCCGTCACAGATATCTATGAGAGAAAATCTACACACAGTTGTGTTTTTCACGGGTCTAGGTTTGTCGTTGATAGCCACCAATTCGAGCATGTGGAACAGTTCATCTTCTATTATAAAGCAAAATTCGCCAGGGAGGCGGAAAAACCTACGATTGCTCTAGCTATGTTCGACCCATCTGAATGTAAAAAATTGATGAGGAACATTAGTGACGACGGGGGAGAATGGCTTAAACACCGCGAGGAAATGATTAAAAGGGCCCTAAAGGCCAAATGTAGGGCCAACGAGATTGTCCAAGACTTCCTCCTCAATACGGGAGAAAGGATCATCGGAGAAGCGTCCCCTAAAGATAAGGATTGGGGTATAGGGATGGGGCTCACTGACCCTCAAGTGCTCCAGACCGACAAGTGGCCGCCAAATGGCAATTTCCTGGGTAAATGTTGGATGTTAGTCCGACAAAGCATCAGAGATAAGTTAAGGCAAAAAGCAGCGATAATGATGGCTCAGGATGACTCACCAAGAAGGGATTCTCCAAAGACAGAGGTGAAAACAGCGAAGGCAGCTCAAAGGGCCCCTGCGACGGCCAGAACCGAGGTGAAACCCCTTCCCAAACCCAAACCCAAACCTCAACCACAAGCCCAAGCAGACCAAAAGAATGCCCAAAAGGACGTGGTAGTGGTGCCTGATAAAAAGGTACCAATCGAAGATGCCAAAGGCCCAGAGGAACAGCCTGCTGCTGAGAAAGAGGACGAGGAGGAAGAGGAGGAAATGGAGGAGGCCTAGACCCCCCCCCTTTTTCTCTTTTCCTTCTTACTCAAGGATGTGTGAATAGGTCCAACTAAAACCACAAATGGAGCCTATAGAAAGTGATAGCACGTTGGTTAATATAATATCGATTAATGCTAACGGTCTCAATGACCCCAAAAAAAGGAAATCCATTTTTATTTTTACAAGTTATTACAATCTTAATCGTTCAATAATCTCTATACAAGAGTCTCATTGCGCTATAGAGCAAGAGAAGTTCTGGAACCTGCAGTGGCAGGGGAAAATAATATATAGTAATGGCAGCTCGGCAGCCAGAGGTGTGCTCATGTTAATCACAAAAGATTTGCAAGAGTTTATTGTGGAATCCGGATCGGATACAGAAGGCAGATGGGTATACGTAATACTTAATATAGAAGGTGTTAAAACTTGTGTTATGAACGTTTATTATACCTCTGGGAGGGATGGTATGGTACGCCATAGGCTACAGCATTGGAAAACCGTATTACCCTCTGGGCGGTATTTACATATCATATTGCCCCCTGGCGGAATTTTTGTTGAAAAAATAGTCCCATGTTCGCTTCCTTATTTTCTTTATTTAAATAATTATTTTCGCGGAAAAAAGACTTGTAATACATGGTATGTAATGATATAATAATAATTATAATGATGACAACTGTAAAATTCCGAATTTATTGCGTATTTAAATAGAAAAATAGTCCCGAAAATGAGTGAGGTGGACCGGAAGTGAAGCTAAGTGAGAGGGTAAACAAAACAAGTGGCGAGGAGAGTTTGTTGTCTGACACTTATTTCCATCGAATTTTCACTATTTTTTTACACAAAAACATCGAGGGAGGTATAATAAATACAAAATAGACTTCTGGCAGTGTGGGAGCTGGTTATCTCCCTTGGGCTACCTAATTTCGTCGGGTGCTACGCACCCTTACGAAATTAGTACGCCCGCGGGAGATAACCACCTCTCACACAGCCAGGAGTCAATTTTGTCTATATATTCCCCTACAGCGGACCATATTAAAGACCAACAAATAGTGTTGGCAAGTGTTAAAGAAAGAATCGGTGATTTGATTTTCAACAATTTAATAGTAAATGGTGACTTTAACGCAGACTTAACATATAAGCCGGATTCCAAACCTAGTGCAGCGCTGAGAGATCTAGCGTCAGCTTTGGACTTGAGTGACATAGTAGCTGAGAGAGACAATATCCAGGGTCTCCTACCCCAAACAACCTGGACGAGGCTCACCACGGAATCAAGACTAGATTATATTTTTGTTTCCAGAAATATTGTATCGAGGGTCAAGAAACACAATGTATATACGAAGGTGTTATCGGACCACAAAGAATTGTCCGTCTCTGTATCACTAGGTCTTCCCCCTCGAGGAAGGGAGTATTGGAAATTTAATTCGCAGTTATTGAGTGATGACTCATTTATAGATGGTATTAATCAAATAATCAATGAAGTATCACAGCTATTAAAATCTCTCTGATAAAGTTATCTGGGAATTCTTTAAGCTAAAAGCTAGGGAGTTAGCTATAAAAATCAGTGTTACCAGGGCAAAAGTCCAAAAATGCAAGAACAAAGTCTTGAAAGAAAGACTGGAGGTGTTAGATGTTAAGAGAAACCCTTCAAATGAAGAGTTAATAGAGAGATGTAATATTATCAACGATCCAAAAGAATTAGAGCTTAAAAAAACAGAGGGTGCCATTCTTAGGTCAAGAGCGAGGTGGACGATAGATGGTGAGAAACCTACTAAGTTCTTTTGTTCGCTGGAAAAATACAACTCATCCAAGAAGGTCATAACAAATATTAAAGTTAATGAGGTAGAGGTCACAGGAAAAGACCAAATCCTGAAAGAAGGAGAACAATTTTATTCTAGCCTGTATAAAGCGAGACCCAGTAATGATGTAGCAGCGGAATTCTTTTTAAAATCGGAAAACACTGTTAGACTAGACAAAGAAGAGAATGATTATCTTAGTAGGCCATTCAGTACAGAAGAAGCCGAAAAGGTACTTAAGGACATGAAAGGTGGTAATGCTCCCGGGTCCGACGGGTTCACAGTTGAATTCTATAAATTTTTTTGGTCTAGCATCAGAGAACTGTTTCTGAAAATGATGCTGAGCTGTTTTGAAGAAGGAGTTATGACGGACGAACAGAGGAGGGGGTTAATAAGTGTAATTCCCAAAAAGGATTGTGATTTGGGCTATATTAAAAACTGGCGACCTATTACTCTATTAAACGTTGACTATAAATTAATATCAAAGATTCTCGCGGCCAGACTGGCCACCCTTTTGCCTACCATGGTAAAGGAGGACCAGTATGGTTTTGTTAAAGGCCGATTTATAGGCACAGCGGTAAGAAAAGTCGATGACATCATTTCGATGTTAGAGCTTAGAAAACAAAACGGAATAGTAGTATCTTTGGATTTCTCCAAAGCCTACGATTCCGTCAGCTGGGAGTTCCTGGAGAAAGCCCTTAGGGATCACAATATTGACTCAGATTTCATTGAATGTATTCAAACTTTATTACGCAGTTCAAGAGCGGTATTTTGTAACAATGGTTTTTCATCTAACTGGTTTCCCATAGAGAGAGGGATGAAACAGGGTGACCCCATCTCATCTATTCTCTTCACCATTGTTGTGGAAAAATTAGCGCAAAGAATTCGAGATATGGATGAAATTCAGGGTATCGAGGTCTTAAAACACCAAGAAAAAATTGTCCAGTTTGCCGACGATACGACCTTGATAACAAAAAATGAAAAATCGTTAGTGTATGCTTTTCAGACTCTGAAATCTTTTGAAGAAGCGTCTGGCCTCTCGCTCAATCCGAGAAAATCCAACGGTTGCAAAGTAGGTAATATATCGATTACTAATCCAATATTATTGGAGGTAAATTGGAGTAACAGACTGAAAATATTGGGTGTAACTCTCGTTTCCCCCAGAAACGAGAGACTCTTGTTGAGAATCAATGGGGAAAGTACTATTGTCAAGATGAAGGAAGTAGTGCATGATTGGAGAAATCGATTCCTCACCTTAAAAGGGAGAGTGATTGTCGCAAATGTTTTTTTAACGCCTATCATCCAACACACTATGTCATGTATATCTCTAGACAAAGCTCTGAGAAAAAAAATTGATGATATTATTATTGAATTTGTCTGGGATAACAAACACAAGAAGGTTTCGGCCCCCTTTTTAACCCAGAGTTTCGAGATGGGAGGTATGAAACTTAGATTAGTGGAGGACATATATGAAGTTAACAGAATTAAGTGGGTGCAAAGGATGATTCTAGGAAGAAACACATCCTGGTTCTCTATTTTGGAAGACTGCTTGCAAAAGAGTATCGAGGATATATTCCTATTGTGGTGAGTTAGGTTTGTCCGCTCGCTGCAGTGCTGCCCGGGCATGTTCCAAACATGATCCGGGTATCAGCTGACACAGCCGGGTAATAGCCGGACTTGTCCGGAAGGTATTGGATTATTGCATTTATGTAACAGGTGGCGCTGTGTGCCTGTGAGGCTCTTGTTTATGGTATTTTACAGTATTGATCTCATTTGTTTGCACTTGTTCTTATATTTAAACACCCAGTAGAATCGGGTTGTTTCTTATCCAAAGGGTTGTGCTGCTGTTGTATATACGCAACTCTATACTGTATTATTAGAGTGCCCTGGACTTGTCTGATTATAATTGGTAATAAACAGGAGACTGCTAGCAAGGACTATTAGATCTGGGTTTAGTGTTGTTGCTCGAACTGCGATCACGAACCGGCCGGGTAATTCACTACAATTTGGTGCCGTGACCACTAGTTTTTGCTGGAAGTGGGGTGAGACTCGCCAAACTTATGTTTGGAAGAGGAAGAGGACGGGTCCAGTATGAGGACGAAACTGGTAGACCTAATTGGTTAGCATCTGGATATAAAATGGTAGATTGGACTGACTATGATGAAGTCAGGGACAATCTGGAGGTTGTTGTAGAAGGTGGCGGAGCTACTGCTATGGTTCATTCAACTCCTCCTGCAGTCTATAGGACAGCCGGGCGAGGTAGGGGTGTCTCCCGGGTAGGTTTAACACCTGGCCCTGGTTTTGATAAAGTGGTTGGTCAACGTAAGAAGCAACCTGGACCTATAGTTCCTCCATGTTCTCCGCCTCCACCGAAGCCGGCTTGGTATGATGAGGAAGAGCAGGATTTGACCCGGATGTGGAGAAATGATGTGTTGAGGGGAACGGGTAGGCGGATGACTTTTGACAAAATGGACACTCTTATTGGCTCGCAGCGTCGACGAATTGATGGAATGAATGAATCGGTTGCTATTTCGGCTAGACATAGTCGAGATGCGCTAGAAGCTGCTGCTAGGACAGCAAAAGATCTAGCTAAGGTACAGGAGGAAGAGTTACGACAGGTTATCCAAGATCAGGCGGATAGGATGGAGGAACTGGTTAAAGAGTTGAAGGCAGCTAAGGAGTGTGATTCACCCGCTAGCCGGGGAAACTACAGTAGCACTCCATTTAGGAAGCCTCCCCAGTTGTCCGATAATACCTATGCCCGTATCATGGGTGAGTTACCCGAATTTGGTCAGTCTCGCCGGTGTGGAAATGTAGAAGTTAATCGGGGCGGGTCACGGGACCCCGAGAAGAAGGAAGTAGTGTTATATAATAATAGGGGCGATACTGACTCTGGTCGTGTGACCGCTCCTCCGGATAATACCGTCGGTACTGATGAAAACCCGGGCGAGAGTGTTAATCCAGTGGCGAGGCGTAATATGCGTCGCTCTATGGACCCGGCAGCTACTTATGACCCGGTGCAGAGTAAAGTACCGTATGGTAAACCTGGTCGTAACATGAGTAAACCGGAATTAAAACCCAAACGATTGAATTTTCCGATATGGGATGGTAAGAAGGATTGGCGGGAGTATCATCGGTCAACCTTATCGGTAGCCAGAGCCATGAATTGGGATGATGACACTTATAAAGTGCAATTAATGGCTGCGGTGTCCGATCACATGCCAAATATAGCGGTGTTAAAAGCTGATAAGTATACACTGGATGAAGTATTTGATATGATGGATTATGAGTACGAAAATGAGAAACCGGCTGATACCAGGCAGAGAGAATTCTTTGCTCTGCGTCAAACGGCTAATCAAAGTCCTTCTAACTTTGCTCAACTGGTGTCTTTAAAGGCTTTATATGCATTTGGTGAATGGGATTCGACATTGCATTCCATGGCCATCAAAGTATTCCTAGATGGTTTGATGGACCCGGAAATGGCGAAATATGTGGCGCTACAAAATCCTAAAAATGTAGTGTTGGCGGGTGCTAGTGCCACTAGATACAGGGATGTTTGCAAAGAAACTACTAGATTAGTTCCAATATCGACCAAGGAAGTTGGATTGGGCCAATCACAATCTAGGGAGTTGGCTATAGTAGAGGCTACAGGAGCAACGGGTGTCTCTACTGATTCGGCTGATTTCTTTGAATTTAAAGCTTGGCAAGCTAGAAATAAAGGAAATGGAGAAAATAGAAATAAACCGTTTGTGAAGAAATATCCATACAAAAGTGGTACTACGGGTGATAAACCTCCGCCTATGTGTTATTTTTGTAGGGAGGAAGGCCACTTGTTCCGACAGTGTCAGAAGCAAGTTCAGCACCTTGCAGCTATGGAAGGGGTGGTCCGGTTTATGGCCAAGTTGAAGGAGAAGGAAGAGGCGGAAAACGCGCTAGGGCCTTCCAAGCAGGCGTAGGAAGTGCCCGGTCGAGTTCTATGCACGCCATACCTGGTCATATAATGAAGGCGGAGTTGGCCGGCGGGGAGCAGGAGGTGTGCCCCGGGAAGCTAGGGGACGCCCGATGGGAAAGTTCTCGGGGAACAAGTCACACAGATCGTTCTTTACAATGGTCAGTTCTGGTGCTATGCTCGGCTGTGAGCGTCCGGGGTGGAGACCCGGGCTATTCTTGTGTACCCGGACAAATTTTGAGGTTTGAAAGTGGTTGTTGGGGTACTAGGTTACACAAGATTATGGCATATGACCTTCAGGACTATGGCATACAAATCTCTGATCTGCATTGTCCCAGAATAGAGGAGAGGTGGTATGTGAGTGTAACTGTAGGGAATGTAACCGGACAGTTTTTGGTGGACTGGGGTGCTGGACCGCTTTTGTGTCCTCTATGGGCTTGTATCAATTTAAGGTCATGAGCTTTGGCTTATGTAATGCCCCGGCTACCTTTGAGCGCATGATGGAACAAATGCTGTCGGGTCTGCGCTGGAAGGTTTGCTTGGTGTATTTGGATGATATAATTATATTTGGTAGGACCCTGGATGAAACTTTGCAGAATACTGAATTAGTCTTGCAGAGACTTAGGTCTTATGGGCTAAAATTGAAACCCAAGAAGTGTGAATTCTTTAAACTGGAAGTGCAATACCTGGGCCGGATAGTGTCTGAAGGGGGGATCCGGCCAGACCCCTCTAAGTTAGACCAGGTCCGGGAGTGGCCAGTGCCCTCTACTGTACGAGAGGTATGTCAGTTTTTAGGGTTCGCGTCTTACTATAGGGAATTTATGCCTAAGTTCTCTGAGATTGCTGAACCTATTCAAGCTCTGGTGATAGGAGCTAATTCAAAGACAAAAGGGGTGGTTTTTGATGAAAAATGTTTGGAGGCATTTGGTCGTTTAAAAGAATTTATCCCTGTCCTGGGATACCCGCAGCCGGCTGGTACTATAATCCTGGATACAGATGCCAGTGGATTTGGTATGGCCGGAGTTTTGTCTCATGTTCAGGAGGGTAAAGAGGTTGTACTCAGCTATGCAAGTAATAGTCTGAGCCGAGCTCAGCGGAATTATTGCGCTACAAAAAGGGAGTTGTTGGCTGTGCTAACGTACTTGGGTAAATTCCAACACTACATCATAGGGAGGGAAGACTTCGTTCTTAGAACGGATCATGCCTCGTTACGATGGTTGATGACCTTTAAGGACCCATCTGGTATGTTAGCCCGATGGTTAACTACTCTTCAACACTATGGTATTTCAGCTAAGCAGATTTCTCATCGGGCTGGGAAAAATCATTCGAATGCTGATGCATTATCGAGATTACCTGTCCGGAAATGCCCGCGAGAAGATTGCCCTGACTGCGGTGAGCATGATGCGGTTATTGCTGTGATGACAATGGAGTATTGAAGAGGATAGCAGCCTTGCTGGAAAGCGATGCTCCTTGCCCGGAGAAAAAGGACCTATTGGCTGAGGATGACGAATATTGCTTCTATGCTAAGCTGCTGCCTAAAATGGAGTTGGTAGATGGTTTATTGTGTGTGAAATGGGAAAGCGACAATAGTGTGGTGTATACAAGAGCGGCTGTTCCATTCTGCTTGAGGAAGGAGTTGTTTCAGACTTTGCACGGGAACAAGCTCTCAGTCCACTTTGGTGAATTCAAGACATACCAGGCGGCGTTAAAGAAATTTATCTGGCCCCGGATGAACTTGGATATAGCTGACTGGGTAAGAGGCTGTGAAGCTTGTGCTTCTTGCAAAAGCAGGGGTGGTAAAGGCATTACTCCACTGAGAAAGGAATTACATGGAGTGCGTTGGAGCCGGGTCGCTTTGGATATAATTGGTCCATTTAAAAAGACTCCGAGAGGTAATGTCTGTGTAATGGTGGTAACCGACTACTTCTCAAAATGGGCTGAGGCGTATCCCTTGCCGGATCACACTGCGGCAACATGTGCTATGGCGTTGTTCACTGAGTGGATATTGAGGTATGGACCGCCTGTGTCCCTGCAGACAGATGGAGCTCCGGAATTCCGGTCAGCTCTGTTGAAGGAATTGTTGGAAATGTTGGATATTGAGAAGCTGATGACTCTTCCCTACAGACCGATGGCGAATGGGCAGGTAGAGAGATTTGATAGAGTCTTGGTAGAGCAGCTCTCTTGCTTAACAGAGTACGATGATGTAAACTGGGATCTGCTGGTGCCCTGTATTGCCCACGCGTACAGGGGTGCGGTACATAAAAGCACATATTGCACGCCAAATAGTGTTGTGTTTGGTACTGAGCTGGTTACTCCGGCTGATATCATATATGGCACATTAACTGGAGATGTTGACTTTCCCTGCCACACTGCATTTGTGGAGGAGATAAGACAACTGTTGAGGAAAGGGCATAAATTTGTAAGGGAACGGTTGGGTCATGCTGCAGTTTATCAGAAAAGATATTTTGATAGACGGGCTAGACCCCGGGTGTTTCAGGCTGGAGATATGGTATGGCGCTATGCAACACCATTAGCGCAAAAGAAATATGGACCCAAATGGGATGGCCCGTTTGAGGTGGTAAGGAGAGTTCAAGGGTGTACTTATGAATTGAGAACAACAGATGGTCTTCTTCGATGGAATGGTAATTTATTGAAAAAAGCTTTCAATTCAGATGGTAAACCGGTCCAAGTAACCAACTTGCACCGGGCCCCGGAGTATCAGAAACAACTGATAGCCGGGAGAGATATTATCCGAGTTGCCCCAGACGGGAAGGTAATGCCGGGTACTGAAGCTCCTGAGGTTACTCCGGGCGACCGAATTGTCCATCATGTGAAGAGACGTGGCCGGCCACCCAGGGCTAGGGCTGTGGCAGTGGGGGATAAACCGCCTCTACCCGCTGCACTGTCTTCGGGTGAGTCGAGCTCAGGAAGTGATGTAGAGGAAGGAAATCTGGTTTCTGATGTTGATAAGGTATTACCTAAGGCTCTGGACAAATTGGTTAAATCTGAGTATTTACTAAAACGTCCTCAGAGAAATGTAAGACAGCCTGACAGATTGGGATTCAAATAAGGTTTATTGTTTCGTCGACTGGTGCTAAAAAATGACACAACGAGAAGTACATTGGTTGATGCATGGGAAATGTTTGCGGTAGACACTTTTCTGTGCTAATACAAGTAGCTATACGTGGATACTTCATGTGCATTCTTTTCTGGCATCTAATTGTTTGATCATGGTGTAGTTTCTTCCATACACGCCTGTTTGTATATATCAAATAGGATTAAATCAACCTATTGGGTGTCAGGACTGAATGGCTTGATTAAGATGGTTTCCAGTGCCATGCTCGGTGGCCCGGTTATATGGATAACTTAACTTGGAGTTGGCGGGTGCATTTGTAGGTCGCCACGAGGGGGCTACGATTGAAACCAACTCGGTGACAGGGAGAGAGTGCTATTTTTGGATGTGTCCCAGCGTTCTGATTGGAGGTTGGCGCATCGAGGTCAGAGGACGGAGCGTGAGTCGGCAGTCAGTGGCAGAGTAACGTTCAGGGCACACATGTATGGTGTCTCTCTAGAAACTGAATTGAACCTTGCCCCAAAGAAAGTAAAAGTTTGTCCCTTATTGGTTGTGTGTACAAATACGAGGTACATTGCAGGTTACATTGGTGACTCTCATGGCTGATGCCGAGGTCGACATGGAGGTGGAAAGTGGTGATACTGGTGGTGGCAATATCACCCCAGTCGAGGAGACAGTGGTGACGGCTCAGGCCGAGGGTCGTGAGTCTGGTCCTGAGCAACATGGTGAGAAGGAAACTGGACATACCTCCCGGCCTAAGGAGAAGAAGGAGAGCAGAGACAAATCGAGATCTCGTTCTCGACAGTCTTCTTCTGACAGCAAGGGTAGGAAGGAAGACAAGAAAATTGGTTCTGGCGAGGATAGGAAAGAAACTGGAAAGAAATCGGATAAAGAGAGGAAACCCAAGTCTGGCGATAAAACTGGAAATGTTAACCCAGGTACGTCCGGCAAGGCTAAGCCTAAGCCGGCCGCGACTAACTCCGGGCAGCAACCTGGTAGTGATGTTGAGATGGAGGAATTTCCTACGGTAGCGGCGGCCGCTGCCGCAGGTGGTACTAGCCGGGGAAGGAAGTTGGTGCAAGCTACTAACCCCCCTAAGGTCAAGAGGTCTAGGAGTAGTAGTATCAACTCCTTACAAACGGTGGAAGATATCAGGAGAGCTCATGAGGGCACTCACTGGAAAGGTCAGCCGAAACGCCAGTATGACACTGATTTTCCTATCAGGAGCGCTGACCGCTATAGATGCCGGGGATTGTTGGAAAGGGTCAAGTTAACTCAGCGGAATGTGGCAGACATCGATCCGGCTGAGGATAACGATTCCAAGTTGATTGTGCCTGAGTGCCCGGAGTCGGAGGATGAAGACGAATGTCTACAGGGTTATTGGGATAAAGCGCCTATGATGCAGGAGTACGAGGCCAGATTCCATTTTCTGAAAAACCGGTCTGGTCGTGCTGAGACCAGTGATACTGTCATTAGTGGGATGGTTAAGAACAAACTGGAAGGTGTGAGTTCGTTGTGGCAGCCCGGATTTAGGTGTCCATTCACCTATTGCCGTTACACTGGTTCTGAGTTGAATAAGGGAGGAGTGAAGCGATACCGCACCCGGGAGCGTTTCTTTCGGCACCTGTGCGAGGAGCACTGCCCGGCTGTGCTGGTATTGACGTGTGCACACGCCATGTCATGTAACGTCCGTTTGGATAGGCGTTCCGACATGGTGGGGCATCTAATGGTCGCACATAAAGATGGTAAACCAAAGGCTAGGGAATATGCTGTTGGTTTTAGCGTCCTGACAGACGAAATTCCTAATTTTGGCTGTCAGCGCTATAGCAAACTTGGTGTTTTGGATATGGAGCGAATTGAACTTGGAAAACGGAGTAGTAAGGTGGTTGGGAAAAAGATTTCCAACGCTCCAATTGCCCCTCCCCCTCTCTTTGGTGCTTGGGACTTAGCTGGCCCGAGAGGAAAAGTGATTAGAGGTGGTGGTTCCGGCCCCTCTGCGGCGATTGGTGTTAACCCGGACACTGTACCCAGTTCTGTGGATACAGGAGTAGCTCCTGCTTCAAATGTGGTCCATGCTGCGAATACCTCGGCGACGGGCAACTTGGATCATTCAGGTGTTTGTAATGATTCACAGGAGACTGTGGATTATTCACCAAGCATGGAATTGCCTGAATCTGGTGAGGTGCAACGCTCTCTACAGGGAGTTTCCGGGGCGATGGATGATGGTTTTGCCGATATCCAGGCGGCTACATGCACGGCTATGAAGAGGATTCAGTCAGCTGTGGATTTTGCTTGTCGGCCACTGGAGAACTTGGAAAAATGTAGGGTTGCTGCGGAAAGGATCCCAGCTCTGGAGAAAAGGGTTAAGGAATTAGAGGCAAAACTCAAATTCTATAAAGATGTTGATGCCCGGTCAAGGGAGGAAATCCTGTCATTACAGGAAAAAGTGGCTACGATGGAGGAAAACGAAAGGGCATCTCCTGCTCCAAAGAGGAAGAAAGTGGAGCCAGGAGTTGATAAATCGGTCGGTACAGACAGGATAATTGAACCTTCTGTCACTGCTTCTCCAGCTGGTGAAAAACTGGACACTAGAGATCCGGCTGTGCCTCATGTATTGCAGCAGACTCTCAACTCGGTGATAGCAGAGAACCGGAATGCCATGGCTAGTGTGTTCCGCTCAATGATGAGGGAAAGTTTACTGCAGTCCACTGCATACAATCCCTTGGATATGAGCCGGGAGTATATGGTCGATGAGATGCAGCCTTCTGCCTCTCAATCGCAAATGGATATGTCTCAGATGGGTATGAGCCGGGAGGCACAGATGGTTAGACCCCCTCCAACTCCTTCGAGGGTTTTTGATCGGAATTTCATGATGGCGGGCCTACAATATAGACCCCCTCAACACCCGGGTATGGGAACATTTAGTAATCTGGTTGACAGTATTTCGGCTGCTGGCATTGGAGCGGGTGTAGGTAGTATGAGTGCCTCCGGAAGCATTCCACCTGGTTTTCCTCGCAACCAACCCCCGTTGAGTAGTTCGCCTGCTGGACACCAAGGTAGGCCGGACATGGTGTTTGTAAATAGTTCTTACGCGCAAGGGGTTGTGGAGACTACTCCCACTCGATCGGCGGCGCTGGACGCTCAGCGGTTAGAGCAAGATGGTGCGACCGAATCGGACACTGGTTACCCTAACCCGGCCGAGGAGGCTAAATTACTCGGTGAGGGTAGTAGTGAAGGCATGCTCTCGGTTGGTGATGAGGACGAGGAGATTAAAACCATGTAATTCATATGTATAAATAGGAGATGTTGTGGATGATAAATGGCTATATCTGGTATTTAATCGATTATATCTGGTGAATCTGACGGCGGCGTGGGAGCGTCATTCCCCAGCGGGTGACTACTCCATGTGACTACCCGGACGGATGCTGAACGTGGTGATACCTTGCTAGCAGTGCTATGCCTTTCTTCTCCTGCCTTCCCTGGACTTACCTGGACTGTGCTTACGGGACATTATAAACAATACTCAAAGAATTAACTGGAGCGTGCTTTACTTCATCGTTTTAGATGGACTTGTTCCAGATACCTAGGATTGTGTCGTGGAACATCATTTGAAAGACAGTAAATATATTTTCTTCGTCCTGTTCTTCTGATATAGGCAGACGAAGTTTGGTAATTTATACCTTTTTATACTGTATGTTTCATTCTTGTGTTTTTCCACCGCGTGTGTATCTTGTATTGTGTATCCGGTAAACCTTTCTTAACTCATGTATGGGTTTTTTATTGTGTTGGCATATATTCTTTTTGCAACCTTATGTAACAGTCATGTATTTGTCTGTGTCGGTTGGACCTGCCTAAAAGAAAAAGGATAGGGGGCATTGTGGTGAGTTAGGTTTGTCCGCTCGCTGCAGTGCTGCTCGGGCATGTTCCAAACATGATCCGGGTATCAGCTGACACAGCCGGGTAATAGCCGGACTTGTCCGGAAGGTATTGGATTATTGCATTTATGTAACAGGTGGCGCTGTGTGCCTGTGAGGCTCTTGTTTATGGTATTTTACAGTATTGATCTCATTTGTTTGCACTTGTTCTTATATTTAAACACCCAGTAGAATCGGGTTGTTTCTTATCCAAAGGGTTGTGCTGCTGTTGTATATACGCAACTCTATACTGTGTTATTAGAGTGCCCTGGACTTGTGTGATTATAATTGGTAATAAACAGGAGACTGCTAGCAAGGACTATTAGATCTGGGTTTAGTGTTGTTGCTCGAACTGCGATCACGAACCGGCCGGGTAATTCACTACACTATGTAGGTTTCAGCCTAAGATGTATATCAGCAATTTCTATAAGGAAATTTTCCTTATATGGAATAGGTATTACTATAGTAAGTATCCTGAAGGCCCTGAACAAATCAGGCGCGAGAGACTCTGGTCTAACAGATATATTAAAATCAAGAACAAAATGTTAGATTGGTCTCATTGGAAAGACAAAGGTGTAAATGTCCTGGGGGACATCCTTGACGAAAAAGGCAGATTAATGCCTACTAAAGAGATAAAAAGTGCGTATGGTGTAAAAACTAATTGTACAGAGAGAATTGAACTTGCTAGAGCCATCCCAAGGGAATGGATAATTACTATGAGACAAGCGTTTGATGTACCCGACGAAGGAAAAATCTTGATTGAGATCGGGGATGAGAAAATTAATATCTGGATTGTACGTCGAAAGAGGCTCATGCGGCCATAGTTAAGAAAAAAAAGTTAAATTTTACGAAGTTCGATGACTGGCAGAGGATTCTAATAGTTTCTGATGCTGAGTTCGAAATTATTGACTGGAAAAAAACATTCAAGAGAATCTACGAGGTAACCAATGAAACTAGACTGCAGTCGTTCCAATACAAGGTTCTGCACAAAGCTATACCGTGCAACGAACATCTTAAGAATATTACGGTTAAAAAAACAAGAGATGCAGTTATTGCAGCGAGAAAATTGATTGTGTAGGTCAATTTTTAGTGGACTGTCCAAAGGCAAAGGCCTTGTGGCAGAATTTGCTCAATTGGATAGTGAATGTGGGATATTTTAACAACGATAAAGGTGATAGAGAAATAATAAAAACGACAGACGGTACAGCCCAGGTTAACTTAAGCCAAATTTTATTGGGAACACCTGTAGTAAACGATGGTTCTATGTTAATAAACTGGTTATTCATTCACACTAAGTCGTTTATACACAGACAGAAGCTCTACTATAATAACGAACTAAGCTTTATGCATCTCATGTCTGAACTTAAGTCGAGAGTATCTATTACTATTCAAGCGATAAAACTTAGCCAAGAGAAAGGTGGTAAATCCCTCCCCTGGAGGAGCCTCAAAGAGGACATTGTTGTACTACTGGGCTAGATTGACTAGCAGAAAATCGAACCAACCCAATTCACATACCGATCTGTGTGGAAATACTGGTTAACCCATTCCTTTCTACACAAAAAAAATAAAAAAATATGTAGGTAAGATTGTTCAGTTTAATTGGTTTCGCTACCACAAGGCGGCGACACAAGAAAACCTCTGTAAAACATCGTATCAGCTCTCGCTGCCATGAAGGGTATACCCCATCTTCACTTAGTGATCTATTTAGCTTGTAACAGGTGGTATCACCGCTCTCGCATTAGGTGAAACAGTTATTATCTGATTTGAAATATTGCATAAAAATGTTTTAGCGATGTAGAAGCCAAGAAGGCAGGCAAAGTGAATAAAAGTTGTCGTAAAAACAAAAAAACATATGGCTGAGGGTAGAGTGAGGGCTACCTGTATTTACCTGTACATATGGCTGAGGGTAGGGCTACTTGTACATACCTGTACATATGGCTGAGGGTAGAGTGAGGGCTACCTGTACATACCTGTACATATGGCTGAGGGTAGAGTTACCTGTACATACCTGTACATATGGCTGAGAGTAGAGTGAGGGCTACCTGTACATACCTGTACATATGGCTGAGAGTAGAGTGAGGGCTACCTGTACATACCTGTACATATGGCTGAGGGTAGAGTTACCTGTACATACCTGTACATATGGCTGAGGGCAGAGTTTTTTTTTTTTTTTGTACAAATCTTTATTCAGGGAGATAAATGGCAGTTGCCAAAGTTTTTTAAATGGTTCGGGTAAACCCGGTATTCCTTCCATAACCTGAAATTTCTCTATTTCTAATTGACGTAAATTGTAGCTATCGTAATTAGCTGGTAATAAACTTATACATCATTTCTTCGGAGAGTATAATATAATGAGTGAGTAATAATGGGATGAGATGGTATTGGTGATTGATGAAAAAAGTTGGGGTAGCAAATTGTACATAACATAGTTTCAATGTTGGGTTAGTATGCAGTTACAATATAGGTATACGGATGGTTTTTGATAGTAAACCAGTTTTCAGTCTATATTTGAAATTACAAGGTGGTATTATGTTTTTTATGTTATCTGGTAATTCATTCCATTGTAATATTCCCGCATATGCGAGAGACTTTTGATATGCGGCACATTGGGGCCTAGCTACTTCGAAATTCAGCCTCCAGTTTTCACGTAAATCGTAGGCTCTATCGCCCTTTTTCTTAATTACCCAGTCAAGTCTACGATGATGTAATTGTTTATGATAGAACTTGACATTGTTAAAATAGATGCGTTCCTGCACTGTCATGACACTAGCAAGTCTGTGCAGGTCTTCAACATTGTGTCTTCTGGGCTTTTTTAACGCAAACCTCAGCGCTTTATTTTGTAGTATTTGCAGGCGTGTCAATAGGACTTTGCTGCTATTCATATAACATACATTTGCATAGTCCAAATAGCTTAGGACCATAGATTTGATTAATAGCGTTCTAGTTCTAATATCAAGGGCGTGACGATTGATATAAAGGTTACACAACCTGGCATTTGCCTTATTAATTACATCTTTAATCATATTGTCAAAATTCAGTTTATGGTCAATTGTCAAGCCCAGATATGTAAAGACATTCACCCAGTCTAGTTCCACGTTATTAATGGTAATCTTTTGTATGTGGGGTATCACTATTTGTCTGGCCATATGTGGTATGAGCATTGTTTTGGTCTCGGGTAGACAGATAATTTATTGTGAAGGCTCCAGTCCGCGATAAGTTGTGTGTCGTTTTGACATGAGGTAATTAGGTTCTTATATTCATTTGCGCTATTAATCAGGACTATGTCATCTGCAAATAATAGCATGTGTCCTTGGATAGGTATTTGACATATGTCATTCACAAATGTATTAAACAATGCAGGTCCTAGGATGGAACCTTGTGGTACACCATGACTGATGGGGAGATACCTTGATTGGTATTCCCCAATTTTAACCTTTTGCGTTCTATCACTTAAATAGTTCTTCATCCATTTATTTAACCAGTTAGGGAAGTTATATTTATTAATTTTGTCTAGTAGGATATGGTGGTCTATAGAATCGAACGCCTTCTTATAGTCAAAGAAGACTAGCGTGCTGTCTTTCTTAGCATTCTTATTGTTAAGTAATTTGTATAATAGCAGGTATATAGTTTCTATTGTTGAAGAGTTTTTTCTAAATCCGCCCTGTTGGGGGTGGATAATGTTATTGTCTTCAATTAGTTCTTGTAATTGGTTATTAACATGTTTTTCTAACATTTTTCCGGCAACATGGGTTAGTGAGATGGGTCTTAAATTAGTGACATGTGTCACATTACCTTTTTTAGGTATCGGCACAACTGTGGCAACTTTCCACTTAATCGGCATTATTCCTGTATTGATTGATAAGTTATATGTATATATCATTGGCTGTTTACAGCTATAGAAAAGTAATTTGTAAATACGCATAGGTATTTCATCGCAGCCTGATGATTTAGAAGTAACCAGGCTATCTATGATTTTAGTCAGTGAGATATCATTAATTGGTATATAGTTGGCATTTGCCATGTTCTCATTTCCCAAGTTGGGCAATGTGATATTAGTTGGGTTTGGTGCCGGCATAGTCGACGCAATAGTAGCTCCTATAGTAGAGAAGTATTTATTAATTATTGGTGGGACGTCTCCGGCATATGCCATTGATAGTGTTATTGGATCAATAATTTTATTTATATGACTTTGACTGTTTTTAAAAGGTAGATAGTCGTTCAAGATTTTCCAGAACTTCTTATAGTCATATTTGTATCGTTCCAGCTCTTGCTGGAAGTACCTACTTCTAGCCATGCGTGTTTCATTGTTGGCTAAGTTTCTATAATATACGGCTCTGATTCTATGTTCTTCCTTGCGTGTCTTCCTGTACCTTTTAAAGAAGTAGTCTCTATTGTAAGCTAAATTTAAAAGCTCATTCGTATACCAAGGTGGTTTGGTTTTCTTGGCCTTGAATTTTTTCTTAGGACATAATTTATTCGTTATCGTTTTAAACTTATTGAATATAAAGTCCCAGGCAAGGTCAGGTTCATTAAGGGCATACAATGAGTTCCAATCGTTTATATTACCAACCTCAGTGTTAATTGCTTGCTGTGTGAGGTTCACATATGATCTAGCTTTAAAATTACATTTGGTATGTCTTTCTCGCGCTTTCTTCTTTACTAAGTATATCATGTTATGGTCACTCAGGTTGTATTGTATAACACCTGCTTCACTGACATATTTGACATCAGTTAGAATGTGATCAATAATTGTTGGATTGTCTCTATTACCATCCCTAGTCGGTATATCTATTTTCAGGTCTAGGTATTTGTCTTTTGTGAAATTAATAAGTTCTTGTCTATTATTATTCGTATATACCTTTCTAATGGTTGTGTCAATGTTAAGGTCCCCAATCACTATAGTTTTATGGCTTGGGTAGTTTTCCCTAGATTTGTCAATCATCTCACCTAATATGGTTAAGAAATTTTGGATACTTCCCGCCGGCGGGCGGTAGATATTAAATAGGATTAAATTCTTTGATCTAGGGTAGATAACGCGAATGGTTTGTAACTCTAGGTCTTGGTCTTGGTGGGACAGTTCAGTTTCGATGGAATATTCCAGTGTTTCACTAATGAAGGCACAGAGGCCTCCCCCAGTCGTTCTAGTTCTATCTAACCTTTGTAGTGAAAAACCAGGGAGTTTGATAATATCGTCTAAAATTTCTGGATGTAGCCAGGTTTCTCCACATAGGAGGATATCGAATTTCACCTGCTCCAAGTCGATTTTGAACTGGGCCCATTTATTAATAATAGATCTTATATTTAGGTAGAGTAATTTTCGCCCTTTGGTATTATTGAGAAAAGACATAGAGTCGCGTAGAGTGCTTCTAGTGGCATTGGCCATTTATATAATAAACCTCCTTCATTGTCAGACATATAGACGTTGGACGGTATTTAACAATTAACATAACAGCAAGTTTAATTAAGTTATAGTCGAAAATACCTGTGCTCCATGGGGCTAATAGGGGAGCATAACATAGTATTCCAGTCTGTGGTGTCTTCGTGTACAGGGCTCTAGGCACCTGAATTAGGCGTTTTAGATTGCCACTTTCAGGGTGCTCAGAACAATTTTCCACACACAGCATATCTCTTACATCTATTATAACTTCATAGTATTGCGTCTTAATTAACAACCCTTCTATAAGTAAGCAACAATAACGATAGTAGTGGGCTGGCATTTGCCATAAGTATTGCCATGTAGGCAGTGAGGTAGTTTCTGCTGTAGGGTATTCTAAAGCCTGAGCAGTTATAATCGCAATAGTCCTTACAACTAAGGGTGGAACAAAGCAAGTATCACCGTAGCGTGTCAAGTATACAGTAATACCATTGGTTCCCATATATACCTGAGTCAAATTACTGATTAGGTCATAATTATGATAGAACTGAGCAGTTATAGTCGCAATAGTCCTTACAACTAAGGGTGGAACAAAGCAAGTATCGCCGTAGCGTGTCAAGTATATAGTAATACCATTGGTTCCCATACATACCTGAGTCAAATTACTGATTAGGTCATAATTATGATAGGTTGGCATTTGCCATAGGTTTACGTGTAGGGGCAGTTGATTGTCACATATTATAAGCACAAGTGGTAATAGCTGTACGGTCACTGTGGTAGTTCCCACTAAGGCACAGGCATTCAATGTAATAACTAACGGAACATAACAACTTACATTGTGATGCAAATTATAGGTCAATAGTAGGATCATTTAACAGCAAAGGTAGTATAACATGTGAATATAAGCATTTATGGCATATGCCATTTTTAATATGTATTGGCATTGTGGTTTTTCGCAAACTGTCGTCCCCAATCCTGGAGAACATGCCACTTAGGGTGTATCCCGTCAATGAGATACTGGTAGTTATTTTCTGTTACGCCCTGGCTTCTTCTATGCACCTTTGAAGTGAGGGTTGGGTGGATTACTCCGTTATCCAGGTTTTTGGACTTTAGGTAGAAGTTGACAGTTTTAACTAGCTCATCCAAGATCGGTTGGTCGGGGTTGAAAGCGCTTTCCCAGTTGTAAGCATTGAGATTCATGCCGTTCACTCCGCAATATATTAGGCAGCTGTCGGGGAATTCATTTGAACACGCGTGCTCTACCCATTCTGCCTGGTCAATAAAGCTATTCTCAGCTCCTTGGATATCCGCGAAGCGTAGGCTTACCCGCTTAGAGATGGGGTGCCTATATGTCAGGTCGCATATTCCCCCGAATAAATAAATAATCTGTGGCTGGTACCTGGCAATTATCGGTCTACCCGCACAAAAGAGATTACGTAGACCCTTCCCAGGAAAAGCTTGTATTCTTATTTCATCGTGGTTGACATATGGAGCCAACAGTCGGCCTCTGGAGTCGGCCAAAATGACCGACTTGACTCCCTCAGTATCGTCCCCGAAGTGGGCCATTCTTACGACTTCAACAGGTATATATATACAGCAAAATGTTCGTTTGATACGAGGTAGCAGGGAGCTAGCAGGGTTCAGACAGTATAAGAATGATAGAATGTACTTATATTTTCTGGCTTGCAACGTTGGCTTTCGCTGGATTTGGAGTCAGTGTGCGTGGTTGCTCGTCCGTGTTGGTGGCCGCAGTTGAGGTGTGTGAGGCTTTGCTTGCACGTGTTAAGACCCGCGGGTGCTGGTCTGCGACTACTACGGGTTGTCCTTTGGCGGTAGTAGCGGTAGCGGCAGGGGCAGTGACTCTAGTGGGCGTGGCATTGTTTTGTTTCGTGTCAGCCACGTGCTCTTGTTTATTTTCCTGTTCCTGCCTTGCTATTCTGTCACGATCATTGGTAGGTGTTTTGGCTTCCCTCTCTGGCTCTGAGTTATTGGTTTGAGTAGATGTATCCGTTTCATCTCCTGATTTATCATCAGATTCCCCTGAATCGTCTTCATCTTCATCTGACTCTTCGCCTGAGTCTGATTCATGTATGAATGGTCTGTGTATGTTTCCGGCATTTTCTGCTTCAGCTCTCATCTCAGGCCTTGGATTGTTAAGGCCAGGATCAGGATCGTCATCGGAGTCAGGGGGGCTAGTAACATCATTTCTTTCCGCATTTTGCTGCTCTTCTCCTTCTATTTGGTCAGTTTCAGCATTCCTGTTTTCATTATGGACCTCCATGTTTATTGAGTCCTCTAATGATGGCAAGTTGTCATCGTCAGCCAGGGTAGCATCCAGATTGTGGTTGGGTGTGTTCTCAGATCTTCTGATTTCCTCCCTAACTGATAATAGTAGGATACCATGGTGGTTGGCACCCGGCCATGGGGTACGATCATTATTGAGAGAGGCATTATGCAGGGGTATTCCCGTTCCCCACCATCGATCAAATGTACACTCCGCTAGCAACTCGTTGCCAGTGGCCATTAATGCTTGTTTAGCATTCTTGTCTTGTACGAACTTTGCACAGAGAATATTCCTCATTATT
Organism: Sthenelais limicola; assembly: GCA_942159475.1. NCBI lineage: Eukaryota > Metazoa > Annelida > Polychaeta > Phyllodocida > Sigalionidae > Sthenelais > Sthenelais limicola. Next base: position 1,803,846 of record OW804101.1, on the reverse strand, counting down.
GTACTTTTTACTCTATCCCACCTCTCATGTTGGCCGCAGCGTTCACCCATTTTCTTTATTGCACGGGGGCAGGTGGCTCGCTTAATCGATTTTGCCATCAGTGGGTTGTTCGTTTTCATTGCCTTGGTATATTGGTAGGCTTGCTCAGATGAACTAAAGTCAGTACCATTAAAACGAAAGAAAGCTCGGCTGAAATTGGAGAGGAGCGAGTGCTCCCCTTGATAACCAATTAATTGCTCCTGTGATCATGCTTTGTTTAATTTGTGTAATTTTCAGTCCATCCGGTAGTTGGTTCAAGTCAGCATGCGCATACTCTATTCCATTGACTTTAATTTTGCCCCTTGTTAGGGCTACTTTCGGCTTTTTCTCTCCAGGGGCAACTTCCAAGGATTTGGCATGTGCCATTACCTGGCGCATGTCTGCGTGCCTCTGTGCCGTTTTCTCTGGCATGTCTGGATTCATATAACACTGTTGGTATCCCCGTGTTTCGCGTAGCCTGATTTTACTTCTAAATATTTTGTTCCTACATTCCTCATCTCTGAATTTGAGAATGATATTTCTGTGGACTTTCTTGTTCTTACTCTTAACACCAATTCGGGCTGCGAATTCCAGATCTGTTGCTTCGAAAGTGTGGTCGATTAATCCACACATTTCCATCATGCAAGTTAGAGTGACATTACCATCTCTATTGGCTTCATTATTCGTTTCCTTTAACCCGGTCAAAATAATATGTTTCTTTCTCTGGCCTCTATCGAGGTCGAGACAATAATTCTCTAGGTTTGCAGTTACACAATGCATATGCGCCATTTCTAATTCTAGCTGTTTCACCCTAGAGTTGATCTTATTAGTATATGCCTGCAACCTATTTACCTTTTGCTCCAGGGGAGTAGCCCCTTCCTCTCCACCATCATTCGCGATGGCCATACCATCAGCAAAGTTCGCCATAATATTCACAGTAAGAGTCCATAAACACTTAACATATAGGTATATGTTTTCAGTCAGTCCTGTATGTGTGTGTACAAATGGGGTAAACAACAACGAGCCTGCGTGTGCTGCACCGGTGTCGTTAGCACTGTATAGTGTACTGTTTATGCATTGGTGTCCTAATCCGTACACATAAATATTCACAAGTCCATAACTCCTTATTGAGTAAACACTAAATCCCAATTCTTCCAAATTCCGATGCTACCCAACATATTGGTGTGATGTGGCGAATGATGATGATTATGATAGAATATTCCCTCTCCTAGGAATGTATTTAGTCACAGTGGGCTCTCCGCTCTTAGAAAGGACGTGTGCCCGCCATGACAGCTACCTTCATTGAGAGTGAGGGCTACCTGTACACACCTGTACATATGGCTGAGGGTAGAGTGAGGGCTACCTGTACATACCTGTACATATGGCTGACGGTAGAGTTACCTGTACATACCTGTACATATGGCTGAGGGTAGAGTGAGGGCTACCTGTACATACCTGTACATATGGCTGAGGGTAGAGTTACCTGTACTTACCTGTACATATGGCTGAGGGTAGAGTGAGGGCTACCTGTACATACCTGTACATATGGCTGACGGTAGAGTGAGGGTTATCTGTACATACCTGTACATATGGCTGAGGGTAGAGTGAGGGCTACCTGTACATACCTGTACATATGGCTGAGGGTAGAGTGAGGGCTACCTGTACATACCTGTACATATGGCTGAGGGTAGAGTGAGGGCTACCTGTACATATGGCTGAGGGTAGAGTTACCTGTACATACCTGTACATATGGCTGAGGGTAGAGTGAGGGCTACCTGTACATATGGCTGAGGGTAGAGTGAGGGCTACCTGTACATACCTGTACATATGGCTGAGGGTAGAGTGAGGGCTACCTGTACATACCTGTACATATGGCTGAGGGTAGAGTGAGGGCTACCTGTACATACCTGTACATATGGCTGAGGGTAGAGTGAGGGCTACCTGTACATACCTGTACATATGGCTGAGGGTAGAGTTACCTGTACTTACCTGTACATATGGCTGAGGGTAGAGTGAGGGCTACCTGTACATACCTGTACATATGGCTGAGGGTAGAGTTACCTGTACATACCTGTACATATGGCTGAGGGTAGAGTGAGGGTTACCTGTACATACCTGTACATATGGCTGAGGGTAGAGAGTAGAGTGAGGGAGAGAACCAGCCACATGCAGGTAGTCCTGCGTCTCAGCATCTTCCACATCTTGATGAGATATGACTACTGCTTTTTCTGTGAAAAAGCCAACAGGCTACTTCCTCAGCACCAATCACATCATACCCGATACCTCAAAGAACGCAATAGAGAGAGAAATGCAATTTATTGCCCACTTTTTAACATTACTGTATATGAAACGGCAATGATATCCACCTTAATAGCATCTACAGACATTTTCCTCTCAATTTCATCAGGAAATACATATACAGATCATGATCTATACATTTGGACCTGCTATATATAGCCCTGTTTGTTCATGCATGCTTGCCCAGGGAGTGAGATTGCATGGACAATGTAGGGCCTATTAGACACAAAACATGTATTTCAAGGTCAGAGGGTGGGAGAGCAGGGTGGTGGGGGGCAGTATCATTGAAAATGGGAAAAACAATCCATATTAATACAGAATAAGACCACTCCAAATTGCCATCAAATCTCGCGGTTTTGCTTCTGGACTCTGATGATCTCAAGTGAAACAGCATGAAGCAGTGCGTCTGAAACAATCCCGAGGATCATGTTTGTGGAAAGGATGCTTACTATGATATATGGTAATAATAGCAAGATATTTATATAAGAACATATAAGGGAGATTATTAATTTTGTTGTTATTGTATATTCATATATCAGGAGCACAGACTTATGATTGATAGGATCCATTCTACTCTCTCTATGTCAGTGGCACCCCTGTATCACGTTGTTGTATGTATGTAATAAACTGTATACAATGCCCACAAGTTGATTTGATTAGGGATGTCACAAGAAGCCTGTGGTTTCTCATGAAATCCCTGGTTGAAAAAAACTTGTGCGGAGCGTATACAGTAAGTCAGATCATTAGATCCTATCATAATACACAATATATAGCACAGTTTTAAGCACATGCCATACAGACAAATTGTCTTTAGAAGTTTAATGGTTGGATCATGCAGAAATCAAAAGCTATTTCAGCCTTGATCCATTTTGTGTTTGGCCAAAATTATGGATGCCTAGAATATACTGCAAGGGGCAGAATAAGAGATGCATGTATAGAAATGTAGAAAACTCACTTGTCTATGTGTGGGTGTTTCCCCTCTGCCTCTCTCACTCTCACTGTATATATGTACACATGTAGAAAACTCACTTGTCCATGTGTGGGTGTGTCTCCTTCACCTCTCTCACTCTCACTGTGTACACATGTAGAGAACTCACTTGTCCATGTGTGGGTATGTCTCTCCCACCTCTCTCACTCCCACTGTATATATGTACACATGTAGAGAACTCACTTGTCCATGTGTGGGTATGTCTCTCCCACCTCTCTCACTCTCACTGTATAACACTATGTACACATGTAGAGAACTCACTTGTCCATGTGTGGGTATGTCTCTCCCACCTCTCTCACTCCCACTGTATATATGTACACATGTAGAGAACTCACTTGTCCATGTGTGGGTATGTCTCCCCCACCTCTCTCACTCTCACTGTATATATGTACACATGTAGAGAACTCACTTGTCCATGTGTGGGTGTGTCTCCCCCACCTCTCTCACTCTCACTGTATATATGTACACATGTAGAGAACTCACTTGTCCATGTGTGGGTATGTCTCCTCCACCTCTCTCACTCTCACTGTATATATGTACACATGTAGAGAACTCACTTGTCCATGTGTGGGTGTGTCTCCTTCACCTCTCTCACTCTCACTGTATAGCCACACCTACCTGTCGAGGGGTCGACCACTGATGCAGTACAATAGAGCTTTTGCCTTCACCCCACCATACATATGTATCCCCGACTGACCTAGCTTTGGACTTTGGCCGCCCCTGGAGGCTCAGTCATGGGGTGCCCTGGTGTTTACTATCCAGGGATTCAGGTCTGTTCCATGCTGTTCATTTCACCCTGACCTACAACTTCCACCATGAATTGTATGTTAAACAAGATTCAAGATGACAGCTGTAAAATTGCACTATAGTGTGTAGAGGTAGGAGAAGGACGGGAGCCAAGAGTTAAATGAGGTGTGTGAGTTGTCTATATAAACCACTAGTGGGACTTGTGTATAGGAGTTCACTGGAGCATGGAGCAGCCGTAGTGCTGAATCACTCCCTTTACATTCTATGAACATGAATACATCATATGTTAGTTAGTTCTCTACAAGTAATGTATTATTATTTGGAGTATTTGTGTTATCAAAATTATTGTTTTGATGTTGTTTTGATGTTAGTTGTATAAGATTGTATAAAATTACAGGTGAAATTTGGTCTGTATGAGTTGTGGCTGTGTGTCAAAACCATTTTCTAATAATCATTTAATAGTAGTAGCATGATGTTTACCCCTTGACTCCACATGCAATGATTCCCTCAAAGGTGTGCGGTGGGCCTGGTAGCATACCACACACCATGGAGATAAAACTTGTTTTTGATTTGATAGGATTAATTTGAGAATAGAGTTGATAACTAAATTGAAAAAGGGCATTAAATGCAACACAAGTTTGGGGTTGTGAGACATTTATTTATCTCCTAAGTAAATAACAGACGTATGCATAGTACATGACAATAACAAACAGAACAAAGGGATCAATGGAGATGTTATAATTGATGAGGTATCATAATATCAGATGTCATAATTGATAAGGTATCCGGAGATGTAACCCGACACAGTGTCCAATGCTGCTGAATAGTCTGTCCAATGAATAGTCTCTACAATAACCTGACCCCAATCCAGTAGTAGTAGTAGGGAAAGGTAGGATTGACTCGGCGACTTTCTGTCTCTCTGCAAGTCCTGGAGTGATATAGCGCTGATACGAATCCGATCTCCAGGCCCCCACCACCCTACAGGTGTCTGCTGATGCCCCTGATGCATGCAGCCAGGTGCAGCCGCCCCTTCTGAAGGAGTGGGTGCCGATCGAGGAGCGGTTTATCCCAGATCCCTCCAGACACGTTCTGATGGATTTCAAGAACGCCTCCGGGGTGACCGACACCCACCTGCCCTCCTGATCATATACAAAGGCTGGGTCCTTATCACAGCCGGGCGTCTCTCTCACTGCACTGTACACTGCTCTCGTGGGGCACAAGGGATGGTTTTTCTTGCCTGGAAGAACCGCTACTTGGCCTTTTCTGCCAAATTGGTTTGTTTTTGACCACCCTATTTTTATCACTACACCCGAGGGTGATATATCCAAGTCCTCTCTGGATAGGTGCTTATTATGATCGTAGGTTCCCCATGAAGGGGGCATGATGTTAGACCTACTGAGTATACCAAAGAACATTACCAAGGCCACTGCCCAGATAGCTCTGTCCTTCTGGTTGCTCAAAACTAACTTACTCCTGATAGCTAACAGGTCGTTTGGGGTAACTGCCTCTTTCTGGAGATTAGGTTCTCCTTTTACCCTGTGAACACCACGGAGGGTTTGGCGCACACTGAAATTATCCGCTAGTGGATTCTCCAGGCCTGCTTCCTTATGCATAATCGCGATGATTTTCACATATAGCTTAATGGAAGTATGAGATAACCTACGGGCCAGCCAGGCAACAAACTTGCATATGGTTTGAGATGAGGCCGGAATTGGTTGAACACCCAATAGGTCCCAGAATTTTTTAGGTATGATCTCCTATGAGTGGCATAGGCTTTCCTGGTGTTATCCGCCCAAGCTTGGTCTTTATATGCCTGGACTTCCCTCTCTAACTGGGTATCCATAGTGTAGAAAGGTGGAACTCAAAATGTCTCCAAAAGGTTTGCAGTAAGACAGGGTTTGCAGCCTCGAGCACGCATCCGCCAATCTGTTCTCACACCAGCGTAGTATTTGGCTCTTATAATGAAGTTGTATCTTGCAGATAAGGTGAAAATACGTTTCAGAGACTGGCACAGATCTGGGTCACTAGACCTACCCTTGTTGATGGACGCTACTGCTGTGATGTTGTCTGAGTAAATGTTTATCCTTTTGTTGGCCCAGGCTTGACCAAATATGTGGCAGGCAGGTTCCAGTATCGCAATTTCTTTAAAATTTATGTGTTTATCGGACATTTCAGGCCAACCAGCCCAAGGCACATATATCCAATCGCCCTCATACACCGCTCCTCCTGCTATTGGGCAAGCATCAAGTACAACAGGGGTCCTAGACCTGTCTTCTGTAATGGGGAGCACACCGTTGAAGATTTGCATATAATCCACCCACCATTGAAGGTCCTCTTTGATATCCCTAGAGACTCTGCACTTGTGATTAGCTCCCTTGAGCGTCCTAATCCTCCTGAAGATGCTGTCTAGGAACAATCTGCCCCCATGCACCACCCTAGCGGCCCAATTGAGCTTGCCTGCCAGCTTCTGCAAGCCCCTCCTGGTGATAGTGGGGGCATGGAGTGCATCTTGTAACAGATGGTTTGTCTGGAGCAACTTATCCTGGGGAAGCGCCAAGGTCATGGAATTCACATCAATGACCACTCCCAAGAATGTCACTTCTTTCGTCGGGCCCATCATCTTGCTATAATTTATGGTGAATCCCAGCTGCCTGACCAATCTCCAGAGCTCTGTCAAGGTGTTGCGACATTCCATCTCTGATTGGGCGCAGATGAGAAAGTCGTCACAGTAGGCGATTAAGTTGTTGAAACCCGCCTCTCTCATGATCGCCACTATCCCTAGAGACAAGTCATTAAAGATGGCTGGGGCCAGGCGCGCCCCAAACATCAGTCTTGTATCGTACATGAATGTCTCCTGCTTGTCATCATCAAACCTCCAGGCCAGGCCTGCCAATTGATGGTCTTGCAGATGGATGGGCACTGACCGATAGGCTGTAGCTAAGTCCAGTTTCGCCAGCCATGTGTTGTAATCTATCATGGCTGTGGCGTCCTGCAAGGAAGGTTCGAGAAAGGTTCGCTGATTGCCAAATCGTTAATCGCCCCTCCATGGGGCCTACTGCAATCATGGATTAATCTGACCTTACTTGACCCTGGCTTGGGGATGGCACCCAGGGCCGACGTCATTTTCATCGGAGACTTGCATAACTTATAACAACCATTAGCCAGCTCCTCTTTTATCTGGCTTTCAACCTGATGTTTTACAGTTGGGTCTGTAGCTGACTTGAAATTATCCACTTTCACACACTGAAGGTCTTGGTCACTGCTGTTGATAGTCCTGAAACCTTCCCGTACTCCATTTATCACAAAATCCCTCCTCCTGTAATCCAGTGGTAGGAGCTGCTCCCACTGGTGAGGGATTAATAGCCCATGTGTTATTCCCCCGTCTGCTGGCGGCCGGCAGTTGAGTTTTTTTACTCAGACTGAGGCTTGACGTGGGTAAACTTGCATTTGTCACCGTAGCTACACTTCCCGTATTTCTGGAAGGTGCGGCACACTTCGTTCTTATCCACTGCAGATGATTTGGTAAACCTGGGCTTAGATTTGTCCCCGCTCTTGACCTCCTTCTTTGTCCTGGGGATCAGGAGGGCGGTAGCCAACGTGCCTGGCTCCGTGCCCCAAACAAAATCAAACTGCGCCTGCAGCTCACAATATCTGTTATCATATGCTAAGATCGATGCCCACTCGTAATTTTCCACTAAGTCGAATACAGTCACAACATAGGCCATGTGCTCTTCCACTCGATCTCTGCTCAGATGATCAACTGACAGGAGGTGGTACATCACCCTCATAGCCGCTGCCCCCCACTGGGCCATCATGAGGTACGGGTTTCTCTCCTCATCTTGTCTCAGACTTAGTTTCCCGTCTGGCCCAGCTTCGTGGACCACTCTCTCTTTTGCCCTCGACGCCAGTCTTTTTGCTACCTGGTCAGGAACAAATTGGGCAACTTTAAAACCTTCTTTTTCGATGCCCTAATCACTAGGTTGTGGATGGGATTAGCCCAAATGCTGGCCTCGTTCTGAGGGGGTATGACCCTCTTCCTCTTTTTGCCTCGCATGTTGTCCAGTTCTTCCTCTAACTTCACTGCATCCATCTCGTCTTTCTGTCTCTGACCACTGGTAATGTCATCCCCTGAAGAATCGTCTTCCACTCGTTCCTCGTTGGGCTTAGACTGAGACTGAGTCTGGGCCATCTTGGGTTTGTCTCTTGGATCCAACGCGACCCGAAAAGCGATGTCCTGCCAAATAGGCAGCTGAAGATATGACTTGTAATATAGTCAGTCTTTAACTAAAGCTGCTGTAGTGTCTCTATTGAGGCCATACCTCTTTGCCAAGTCATGAAAAGAGAAATCTTCCTCTGTCACTTCATTCCAAGGAATACTATCAGACACCATGACCGCAATGTCTGGGGACTTCTGGTCAGCTCAAATGCTCGGGAGCAAGTGCGGTGAGTGATAGTGTCTGACCTACCTCTTCCCCCGCTGGAGGTGGGGGGAGGGCTTGCACGCTTAACCATGGTTAACCCCAATTTGGTTAACCACAGATATACAGTGAGGTCATAATGAAATAATAAAAAAGTTGTAAAAGTATTGGTGGGTTTTCAAAACAGATATGTGGAGGACGAGGGTTTGAAGTAAATTTAGTACACACAAATATTTAGATACAATACTGCATGACCAAGCAGGCGTGAGGCGAGGTGTGTGTGTGTGTTATTCTTCCAATAGACCATTACACAAGCAGGCAGGAGGAGAGGGAGGTGTGTGAGTGATGTGTGTGGGTTATGCCAGTGTGTGTATGTGTAAGCAGGCAGGAGGAGAGGGAGGTGTGTGAGTGATGTGTGTGGGTTATACCAGTGTGTGTGTGTGCAAGCAGGCAGGAGGAGAGGGAGGTGTGTGGGTTATACCAGTGTGTGTGTGTGCAAGCAGGCAGGAGGAGAGGGAGGTGTGTGAGTGATGTGTGTGAGTGATGTGTGTGGGTTATACCAGTGTGTGTATGTGCAGTGAAGCATGTGATTGCTCTGTTTTGATTATCTATAGGCCAAAGCAATGCAGGTACATTATGCCATAGCAAATGCTTATGATATGAACCCAAACTCTTTTTTTTGGACAAAATATAGCCAATTATATTTTAAGTTAACTGGAATGATTTAAAATCAACCCATTAAATAATATGCTTTGATATACTGAGTATTTATAATTCCCCTTCATTTAACATTATTTACAATATTTACAGAGTAGCCTACTGTACATTTGACCCACATGCATAGAGTAGGCTGCTCTGTACATATGGGTCAGACCATAGGAACATGTACAGTAGGCTACTCTATACATGTGGGTCAGATCATAGGAACATGTACAGTAGACTACTCTATACATGTGGGTCAAAACCGATCAAAATATTTTGTAGGGAACGGATCTTTCTAGAAGACCGGCCTTGGTAAATGACTGTATACAATTTCAGAATGTTATTGTTTGTTGTGAATATAAATACAATATATCTACATGAGCGCTCCTGTTCATTCCTGAGTGTGTCTAGGACAGCACAGGCCGCATTCAAGACAACAATATAAGCATAAAAAACCCAATTGATTCCTCCACAGTGTATTGTGCCAATGCTTGAATATGATTGTTGGCCTCGCTCCTGGTCTGGGAAATTATCACAAGTTTAAAATAGACTATAAGTACGTAGCATGCTGTCTGGTGAGCGCATGTGCATGAAGGGACCAATGGTAGCACTAGCCTGGCCGTTGTTAAGACAACAGTCACCTTGGATGATCCACGCTTGGTCAACATTATCTTCATTCTGCCCAAATACTTGAGAAGGAGAAGAAGCTTTAGAGAGCAGCAGAAAGAAGATAAGAGAGAAGAAGAGCAGAAGTAGGACCAAAGAAAGAGGGAAGGAAGAAAAGGAGAGAAAGACAGGAAGGAAGGAAGGAAGAAGAGATAAAGAAGACCTAAGAGAACATCATGGCAGGAGCAAGGTAGGCTGAGACTTCTCTACTCTCTCTAAATTATCTTCAGTATACTTCCCTGAACTCTGGGTGTTCTTATCTATAAGCCACCTTAATTATAGCTTAGCCTCCTGCCTACTGTAGGTAGGATACTGCCCTCTATTCTCACATGTGGATGGAAGCTTTGGTTGATTAATTAATGATTCATTCTGCTAACACCTTACAAGGACAGATTGTACCCTGCCTTTTACCTCCAGTATACTGCCTCTATTCTACCTCTACCTTAATATACAGTACTTAAACTCCCACTTTATACCACTTAGACCCAAGTGAATCCTTGTTTTATACATGAATCCTATGTCTTTGTGTATTACTGTTATAAGATGTGCTTGTTCATGACTGTGGAATTAATACTTAGGTATGTCAGAGCTCTTGTGTTTGACCTTGTGTGACATTGAGTAAAGCATGTAGTTGTCTCCATTGTTGTGTAAGTCGCTCCGGTGTATTTGGCAATGATCACTAGACTGCCTCTCTATGTCTATACAAATGGGTCGGGCTGCCATTCTGTGCTCATTAGGTACATTTAACAACCAGCGGAGCATGGGAAACATTGACGTTAAACCAAAGTACATTGGTTTTTTTGCATTTGTATTTTGTAAGTTGTATTTTTAGAGTGAATATGTGGGGTTAAAATATAATCATTTTTAGCATTAGTTTTATATGCGAAGTTTCATAAAATTGATAAAGTTATCTGTGAAGCCTGACTGTGCATGTCTCTGAGGTTTGGTCCATATTCAAGTTCAGACAGAAGGATCCAATATTGAAGCGGATCTCTTGATTAATTACAGGACGTCAGTTGTATAATGAGGGAGGTAATCATATTAGCAGGGGAAGGTGAGGGGGAGGTAGGTGAGGATTATAGGGCAGGGGGTGGGGGTGAATTGCCCTTTAAGTTTGTTGAATTGTTTATTGTATTTAAATGGCAAGACATGCAATGTAATGTTAGCTGAATGCATTGTTTATGTATAAATATTTATTTCCACAATCTAACAATAACGGTTTTCTTTGTACTTGTAATAAAAGTTGTTGGTATTCGTTGCTACATTCATGAAGTTAATAGGTGAAATTAATGGAAAGAGTTCTCCTGAATAGTCAATTCTTCCTACAAGTGCCTCTGCTACCAAGGAAATAACAAGATTAATAGATTTTCTATCTCAGCAATTATAGCCTGTCTGAGTACTTTTTATTACTATCCTTCATTTTACCATCATTGAATATCAGAATTTAGTCCTCATGCAGTATATACATAGTGCTTTGAGTTCAGTAATATTTTGTTTTTATAATTGTCATGTGTTTCAGGAAAATGAGTCATAAGTCGTAAAATTGATATTTTTCAAAGTGTTTTTGTCAAAAGATCACATAATTGGAAGTTCTGATTTTTGAAGAGTTTGTCACTTCTAGTTATGTCAATTGATGTATCAAATGTCAGGTCAATCTATGTAATATAACCTTTCGTTTTAAAGGTCCTCATATGGACTACATTTAGTTACGTTACTATTTAGTGACCCCAGAAATATTGGAAACTTTTTTTTTCAAAAACGAAAATATCAAACTTAAAATCTAGAAATACTTATTATTTTATTAGACTGTTTACTATCATTGAAATCGACTTGATCTCATATTTTCAAATATTATTACATACGTATGTGATTACACAGGGCATGATTCGGGGGTGCCATTAGAAATCTCGTATCACATATGTATGTGATTCGGGTTGTCATGGAAGCACGTGACCTAAATAACGTAATATCATTGGTTCATGAAGTCGCGCTTCTTAGCGGCAGAAGCGTAGCGCTGCCTTGCATGTTTCGTAATTCGTCATGAAAAACAGTCATATGAGGTAAATATAACAAATGAATTGATAAATCAGTATGAAATAAATACCGAATAACCCTCTGTCGATGTCAAATCAATCTCGACGTCGGGTCAAAGCGCACTCCACCCCTTTGGGGTGTCGTGCGCTTTGACCCTCCGTCTCGATCGATTTGACATCGACATCGGGCTATTCGGTATAATAATAGTATCTCAACATCTATTTTTTGTGACTTATGACTCATTTTCCTGAAACACATCACTTATGAATCAAATATTGGCACTCAGTTCCCTGCACTCAGTTTCAGATATTTCCCACATGTTTTTTATGAACGTGTACCAACTGTTTCTGTTATAACAAAAATAGCTTATAAAAGCAGGAAAAGAAGTTTTCCTAACCTGGAACTGTCAAAAAGTACATTTTCATTGTTTAAAACAACTATTGTTATAAAATAGAAATTTGTTTTCAGTTTCTGGGAGGTGGTTTCCTAAAAAAAATTAAACGAGAAATTTTGGCTGTGACCAAGGAAACAAGGGTTCCCCCCGAATCCCCTTAAAAAATAAACACCCCTCCCCTCCCCCCTAACCCCCGATCGATCCCCACTCCACGCGGGAAAAAGCTTTGTTAAGGACTCCAACAATGTGCGTTACCAACATTGCAAAAATTAGAAAACGTCACAACAAAAATACAGAGTGCGCAGACGAGTACGTTATTGCGTCGTCGCCGACATCGGCATTGGATGGCGAGAAAGAATGTCTAAGCCTACTAAAAAATTTAATTCGGTCATAATAGTCATATATGCCTGATCTTGATATAACCACATATTTATGGGTAGAAAAGCATGCTCTTTCCGAATTTCATGTTTTGGGCAATGTATTTCGAGGAGAAATAACGATTTTTCTCAATTTCGCGGGAGCATAATTTCCCCAGAAAATGTAGGCCTACAATCGTCGGCAAGCTTTTTATTGTTTACTTATGTAACTGAAAACTTTCTCTCATATCTGCCTCATTTAAAGGCTGAACTTAATATACTATCTTTTTACTATATACTATCTATATACTATCTTTTTGTTTACTTAGGCCTACTGAAAGTTTTCGCACACCTATGCTTTATTTTAAAAACTGACCTTGATATAAACACATATTTCGGGGTAGAAAAGCATGCTCTTTCTGAATTTCATGTTTTTGGCAACTTATTTCGAGTAGAAATAGGTATTTTTATCAATTTGCGGGAGCGTAAAATCACCGCGATTTGTATGCAAGTGCGTCGGAAATTAAGGTGGGAATAGGCGGAGTCAGGTTTTCCTTATAAGGGGGTGACGTGGACGCGCATAAAACAGGCGGCAACAACTGGAACCTATATAAGGTTTCCCAGTACGAGCGCCTTTGGTGCTCGTACCGCCTTCGGCGGGGGAACCTTAACAAAATAAGTTCTCACCCCCTATCTAGTTCTGAGCCAGATAAATCGGAAATACACCTATTTTTTCCCCCAAATGCCTATGGAAAGGCAAACTTTCAAAAGACTAAATCTCAGGTGCTTTAGCTGTAATAAAACATGTGTTATTCAATGATCCCATTTTGTGAGAATGGTATGTATTTTGTCTATCATGATTACTCAGACAAATCACAATGGATGTTTGATATTCCTAATCTTTCCGTCTCTCTTTCTCCTTTTCCTTCATTCACCAAGGAGGGTGGGTAACTTTTGGGTTTTACCTGCCCGCATCATTTTTTACCGCATTTGTAGGCAGACAGGAGTTATTTAACACTCGGTAATAACCCGTTATGACCTTCCCGATGAAGGGATTTTTTTTTTATAGAAATAGGAGAAAAAAAGTGATAACATTGGACTGCTCATCAAGGGTTGTATACCAGGCAGATATTGGAAAGAAGAAAATAAACAAACTGACATTTGATAGGTGGTAATTTGAAGGGTTTGGGATTTTGGGATTTTGAAATTGAGAAGATACAGAGTTCGACAGGATAAATAGGACAAAATAACATCAGAAACAAGGCTATATTCTCTCCAGTATAAAACCTTACACAATGTCATAACATGTTATGAATATCTGAAGAATATTAATTATAATACCAATTTATTATTCAAGAAATTTGCCCAATGTAGTTTCTGCAGTGACTACACTCTCCCGCGCACCGTACCCGCGCGATACGTAGCGGCGAGCTTTTTCGTCTTCAGTGTGACGATTTTTGTCTACCGAGCACCGCGAACGCTACTGGTGAAGTGTGGTGACGAAATTGCCTGAACTTCTGATACGAAAAACGGTCCTTTGAATCACGGAGACGAAATATGATATGCTCCGTATTCGCGCTCCGTTTTTCGTATTGAGTTTTGAGAACTACATAGGTGCAGATATGTCTAAAGAATTTTTTAGAAAAAATAAAATTCATTGAATCTCTACAATCTTTGGTGTACATATAGCAGGGTATATGAGCATAATGCATGTGAAGTTTGGGAAGGCTGGGACCAATATTTCGAGTGCAATAGACGTATCCCGAGTTACCATCTGAGGGGCTTACCAAGGTGCTTCCAGTGCAGATTACGAGCCACAGGGAGGCCACATTTGGTGGGGGTAGCTACCGCACCCCTTGGCCGTAGCTCCGGCCCTGCCTCTGGTAGCTTCCCCTGCCCTCCACGCTCTGCATGACGGCCGTCACGGCAGACGCATATTTTACTGAGGGCAGAGGATGTTTTTGCTTTTGTTTAAAATAATTTTCTATGATAATAATGTTGAATGTGGGTGTTTTATAATTCCCACCCTGTTTTTTCATACGAAATTGAATATGGGACTTTCTGTGAAGGAATCTTTCTTTCTGAATTCATTCAAACTAATATATAATATTTGGGCACTTCTCATGAAACGTCGACAGAATTCCTAGACCTGTATTTCATGATAATAAGTGATTTTGAAAAAATAATAGCTTGGTATCCGACTGGCAAAATGATGCTATTACTCTTTCCCAATTACAAGATTGATTATTTGAGGCCATGTTGATAGCTGGTTCAGTGGTGTAATGGTTAGAGCACTTGATTCTAAATCAGAAGGTTGCTAGATCAAACCCAAGCATGGTCAAGTTTTTTTCTCTGCTTTGTCACTTTGTCATGGGTGAGTGCACACTCCTTCACGCACTGCCGCACTCCAGATGCGCCAGATGCGCCAACTCTTAACGCACCACCGCACACCGGGGATTAAGAGATTTAGCTTTCCCAGGTTATAATTTACCTCGCCGAATACGCTGAGACGAAAAAAATCGTATCAAAAGTGGGTACAAGAAATTCGTATTCATTTTCGTATCGCGCGGATACGTTGCGCGGGACAGTGTACTTGTCATTTCTTTGTTTTTTGTCTAAATACCAATTCTGTTTGGTCCAGGCTTTTCAACTGGAGTCATGATATGGGATATTTCAACCGTAATTTTATGGATAAAGCTATCATCACAAAGGTTAATAGGGCTGTGTGTGTGCACTCCTGTAAAATGTGATGTGTTCCAGGAAAATGAGTCATAAGTCGCAAAATTGATATTTTTCAAAGTCATTTTCTCACAGGATCTCTTTATTGAAATGTTCTGATTTTTAGAGGCTTTAGCACTTATAGTCATATAAATCTGTCTAACAGATTTCGGGACATTGTAATAAATATATCCTTGCATTTTCAAGGCCTTCGTATGCAGTATATTTCGTTACTTTACTGGTAATTACCCATCAAGAAACATTGCAAAGTTTTTTTCCAAATAAAATTATCAAATTGAAAATATAGAAATACATTTTAGGTGTGCTTTAGTGTTTACTACCATTAGAATCAGCTTGATCTCCTCTTTTCAAATATGGTCATATCTCAAAATCCATTTTTTGCGACTCATGACTCATTTTCCTAAAACGGATCGCAAATATTGTTTGGTTTCAAACTCAATAATAATAACTAACAAATAATGAATTGGATAGTAATGCAGACGAAGGCCTATATACATAGGCAGAAACTTTTGCATAAATTAATTGAGACACAGGTGTGATTTTATCAAATCTATATCGCCAGGTAAAGGTGCCGATTCCTTGCCCGACATCCAACTAGTTATGACGATCAAGTGATAATATACAAACTGAATCCTGACTATCGATCATTTTATTTAATCATTAATCTTTCCGTGTTGACAAGAAGAAGGCAAGGTGGAGAATGGAAGCAGGTGCTCGCTCATGGCGCCACCTGTGGTCACCTGATACACAATACTCATGTATATAAACATACATCACACGACGATCAAGTGACTATATACAAACTGAATCCTGACTATCGATCATTTAATTTATTATCACCATCAACAACATTTGATGAACAGTTCTTATAACATTGACTGATAATTTCTATCAGTAGTCTATAATTTCAGAAACATTAGCAAAAAGAATTGATCTAACCATATTAACAGTAGATTAACAGTGACTATGTCAACCTTTACATTTATAACAATGACATTAATTTTTCATTAGAAGTATCACAAGATTAAACCTCTATCTAGATGGAAGGTTTAAGAAACTTACATCATCAAGTGTTTTACTTCAAGTACCTTATTGACTTGTCAACCTTACATTTATGGTAATTTTACTTACTTTACAATGCAGTCGAGATTATAATGCTTTCGAGATTAAATATACTTCCAATTTGTAGTGTAGGTGTGGAGGACATACATCGAGTAATTCCTCATTTGTTCTTACATAATTCGTGTGGGAAGTCCCTTTATGTAACTCCAGCGAACAACCTCCTTTTGTCATAAAACATTCGAATTCAATTCAATTCAATAATTCTTTTATTGCAACAGATGTTATTTACAATGAGGTGGTCCAGCATTCTAAGTAGACAGGTGTCTAGGTAGGTCTTCCGCCGGGTGCCCAAATCATGCTTAAATTTTACTTAGGTTACATGTATCTAAAGTTCTCTAAGTCTAGTATAAAATTATAGTGATATAAGCGAATGAGATAGGGCGGTCTGGAAGACCTCATGGTAGAGGATTATTAATGCCCAATTCCTGTTTTATTGTATTGAATATGTATGATGTGCAAAGGTTTATATGTATGATCAAATAATTCGGAATAAAAATCTTTATATATATATAATGGGTGATTACAAAAGGTGAGGTAGGTGGTAACATGAGTGAGATGGTGACTTGAGGGGGCTACATTAGGTGTACTGTGTGATTGGGTACATGTTATATGGGTCAGATTTTCAGAAAATGTACAATTCACCTTCACCAATCCTCTCAAATAACCCACATTTAAGACAGAAATGAGCTTCAAAATGCAGTTTAACATAACAGAGCGCATCCTTTAAATGAACTCGATACCAAATATACTCAGCTATACCCGGTATTCATCATTTTTCAGTCTAATTTAGCAGTATTTACTAAATATGTAGAGCTGCCAATTGTACATTTTCTGAAAATCTGACCCATATGATACACAGTTAGTCGTTTATATTTCACATTTTGGGTACATAAATAGTCATTTACATAAATAGTCATTTACATTCCACCTTTTGAGCTTTAGCGACAATACAATTCGTGCGAATCCCAAGACTTCCCAAAAATGTAATGTGCATACACCCTTCACCGCTAAAAACTTTACACTTTGTGAAAAAATGCATTTTTTTTTATTTTTTGAAAATTCATATAAAATGTAATATTTATTGCACAGTAAAAAGGTTGATATCAAATGAAAGCTGATGATCTCCTCTACAAATGATTTTACACATGCATAAGGCTGTGATAAATTTCCTGGTAGTTATAAGAAGAAATATCCGAGAATTGACATAAAACGCCCCCTGGTTGTAGGAAACAGCAATATTTCAAGGTGGTAACCAGCATTTTCGGACTCAGCACCCTCACTTTAGTATAAAACCACCGTATACCAAGCATTAACAAAAAATGCCTCTAGAAATTTTTTAAGACATATAATATGTAGTTTGGCACCAGTCTATTGTGGAATAGCGCCAACCATGCTGTAGTGTTGGGCGAGATGATTACCTTGTGGAATATATTTTGTATATCTCAAGGGATATTTCTTCGTAATCTAAATCTATACACAGATATCAAAGAGTTCCTTTCTTTTTTTGTTTTTGCAAAGACTTTATTCAGTTTCCTGCCATCTCTTACAATTTGAAGGCATTTTAATCAGGTTGAAGAATAGAAACAATAAAGGAGAGACCTTGATGTATATCACTGTAACACCTTCCAAGTCTCATATGATAGAAGAGAAGATGGTTGATGATGGGGGATAAAAGAAGGGAATTTTGCCATTTGTAGAAACCGATTAGCTTAAAGTGGCACTTGCCGTTCTCAGAGCACATTTGTGAGAGTTTGGTCAAACGTAATGCTATTCAATATTATGGACCCACCTTTTCCCTTGGCATTCCTGATTTGATCGTATAAATCCATATTTGTGTGGTATTTTGCCAATGGGCATATTGAAAGTATTTTATAGGTATTTGTATAGGTTTAATTAAACAGACACAACAAAGAAATATATGCAAGCTTCCTGATGCGGGAGGATTGCGTCAACTTTTGTGACGTTCTGTGTCCCAGTTATTGCAGTTTCAAAATGAAACCACGTTGTTTGTTTGTTTGTTTTGAGATTTTCATTCAGCGAGTCATTATGCAATAAATACAGTATTCACGGAACAAGCTGATTCGCTGTGCTCATCTCACATCTCCTATTCCATGCAACCCAGGATAGGTGGAAACATTTTGAAATAAATTTGAAAACTCCCTAAATGCAAATTTTAATCAAACTCTTGTTTTATTTTACACAAATGCCAATCTTTATT
This sequence comes from Sthenelais limicola, assembly GCA_942159475.1. Lineage (NCBI taxonomy): Eukaryota > Metazoa > Annelida > Polychaeta > Phyllodocida > Sigalionidae > Sthenelais > Sthenelais limicola. The sequence goes on along the minus strand of OW804101.1, from coordinate 1,785,146 downwards.
CTCTGCAATCTTAGCCACTTTAATTAAGAGATTTCACAGTATTTAGAAGCATTGTAAGGTTTAATTTAAAAATGGGAATTGTTTTTGGTGGGTGGGGGAGGGCAATGTTAAAACTTGGAAAAAATATTGACTCCAGACAGATTTCCAGAGAAACCTAATGGTAAAATGCTTGTAGTGCCCTTAAATGATGTTTAGGTGTAATATCTCTGTACATCTTTCTTTATATGTTAACCCCTCTTCAAGTTGATTTTTATTGTCATGTGTTTGGGTTTGAGTGGATACATTCCCTGTTCTATCATCTACAGAATTTCACAAAACTAGTGGTTCCTCTCATTTCTAGGCCCAAGACCAACTACCCCATCCTGGACAACTGGCCTCACAAACTCAATGAAAAGGCTGTGCATGAAGTAAATTCTATCCAGACATTTCTCCTGGAGAATTCCATGTTAATGTTGGAAATTCTCCTCATCGACATCAAGTTGCTGCTGACACTTGAAAAGAATGAAGTCATCAATTGGTCTACCAGGCAGGAAATCGATGTAAATACATAATAGATTTATATATAGAGAGTTTAACCATTTTAATGACATATGGGTGAAATCGCCAGAATATGCACAATTTGTCTTTGGCAAACCTTTCAAATAACACAAATTTAAGACAATAATGTTGTTCAAAATACAGTTTAATATAACCAAACAGATTGTTTGAATAAAATCAAAACAAAATATACTCAGATATACGTATTGACCATTTTTTAGTCTAATTTGGCAGAAGTTACTAAATATCTAGATCTGCCAATTGTGCATTTTCACAAAATCTGACCCATTTATACATTTATTACACACATGAGCAGTTAGAAAGGTGCAGTTTGGGGGTGCAGTTCGGTTGATACAAACCGCTCATGTGTACCGTTCGGCCAAAGACGCAATTTCATTGGTGCAGCGTAGGCCAGATGACGTTGTCCCGACCGCGTAACTTAGGCCTACAAATTGCGGTAAATGAAGCCTCCTATAGGCTTAACAAGTTAAATTTACTTTTTAACATCCAAATAGAGTGTGTAATAAATAGCAAATGGCACTCTGTTCGGGTTCAAACTGATCTCGACCCATCAGAAAACGGGAACTCACCCCTTTGGGGTTCGTCCCGTTTTCTGATGGGTCTCGATCAGTTTGAACCCTCCATCGGCCATTTGCTATAAAAACTGTACATAACTCACTCTAGATACATAGTTCTCAGAGCAAGGCGTATATAATACATTTTAATATATGACTAGATTGAAGAAGTCTGGCGAAGTAAGCTCAAATAATTTTGATCCAAAACTACATGAGTGACACAGGGTAACACACCCACCACCTGCTCCATCATAAAAAGAATTTACATTATTATCAGTTTATTATACACGCATTGCTATGAAAACATCGTATCTAGAGTGATCTACACATACAAGGTTTTTATGTAGGGTTGTCAAGGCAACCAATCTGTATTTTTAAAACTAAGATTACCGGTAAAATTCAGATTTATGACTCTATTTGTTTCTATTTTCATGATTGTAAGCATGTATAATAAATCTGTTAACTAACTCATTGGTTTGAGTCACTTAGAATTTTCACACTCCTTCAACCAACTCGTTAGTTAACCTCTATGAATGTGATAATGCAGTCCTAAAGTTCTGAAGTAACCTGAAGAGATTTTAAAAGCAGCAGATCATTTATTTTTGAAGCCTAATAAATAAGAGCTAACCAATTATTAATAATGATCTGAATACCAACACATGATTGGGTTATAAAGTTTGACCAATGATTATCAATGATGCATAAGGGTTCCAATCCGGGATAACCTAGTCCCATCCCCTCCAATCTTATCCCTAACCTTAAGTTTAGTTCATGTTTTATATTCTAGGCAAAACTCATTCCTAACCTTAAGTTTAGTTCATGTTTTATATTTTAGGCAACACTCATTCCTAACCTTAAGTTTAGTTCATGTTTTATATTTTAGGCAACACTCATTCCTAACCTTAAGTTTAGTTCATGTTTTATATTTTAGGCAAAACTCATTCCTAACCTTAAGTTTAGTTCATGTTTTATATTTTAGGCAACACTCATTCCTAACCTTAAGTTTAGTTCATGTTTTATATTTTAGGCAACACTCATTCCTAACCTTAAGTTTAGTTCATGTTTTATATTTTAGGCAACACTCATTCCTAACCTTAAGTTTAGTTCATGTTTTATATTTTAGGCAACAACAAGCCCCAACCAGAAGTTCAGCATCCTACTGAACAAGCTGTCAAGGGGAACCATTGGACACGTCTTTTACTTTCTCACCTCAATCAAGGAAGCGGGACAAGAGTTTATCCTGGATAAACTTGATTATAATCAACATCAATTGAGGTAAGTAAATTGAAATATGGTCTTGTCTCTTCCTTCCAAATAATTTGAGATGTATTGTTATTTGTTGGGAAATGCTTTTAAACAGCCAAAATTATAGTGTTTACAATGTCATATATATAATTCTATGTAGTAGTGATACAGTTAAATATAGTGAGCCCATGACAAATGAGTGTGGGGGCACATGCATTTATGATTATTACCCGCTTAGCTTTGTGATTGTGTTTTGTGTTTAGTGCGCTTGATTATATTGAGGTCTTTGCTTTGTATTTCTAAGTGTGATAATGATTGAATAGCTATCTCTAATGTAAAGTAAAAGTCTCCCTCTTTTCTGTTTGACCTGTCTGTCTGGTACTGTCTGGCTGCAGTTATTTTCTTCAGTCATGGCTCCTATATTGCCAAGATATCAGCTCCTGTGACATTTAAGATATCATTAATGTGCTTGGGGAAAGTGCTCCTTGTATTCCAATAAGTAACGGTGGTTCTCTTTGTTTTCCCCAACTCTTCTGCCTCTATCTCTCCACTCCCAGACATTAGTGTGGGAGGGCTGGAGGATCTCTATCTCCTCACTCCTGGACATTAGTGTGGGAGGGCTGGAGGATCTCTATCTCCTCACTCCTGGACATTAGTGTGGGAGTGCTGGAGGATCTATATCTCCTCACTCCCAGACATTAGTGTGGGAGGACTGGAGGATCTCTATCTCCTCACTCCTGGACATTAGTGTGGGAGGGCTGGAGGATCTCTATCTCCTCACTCCTGGACATTAGTGTGGGAGTGCTGGAGGATCTATATCTCCTCACTCCCAGACATTAGTGTGGGAGTGCTGGAGGATCTCTATCTCCTCACTCCTGGACATTAGTGTGGGAGGACTGGAGGATCTCTATCTCCTCACTCCTGGACATTAGTGTGGGAGGGCTGGAGGATCTCTATCTCTCCACTCCCAGACATTAGTGTGGGAGGACTGGAGGATCTCTATCTCCTCACTCCTGGACATTAGTGTGGGAGGGCTGGAGGATCTCTATCTCCTCACTCCTGGACATTAGTGTGGGAGTGCTGGAGGATCTATATCTCCTCACTCCCAGACATTAGTGTGGGAGGGCTGGAGGATCTCTATCTCTCCACTCCTGGACATTAGTGTGGGAGGACTGGAGGATCTCTATCTCCTCACTCCTGGACATTAGTGTGGGAGGGCTGGAGGATTTGGGCCAACAATTATCTTGAGGCAGTGACTATTAGTTCAGTAACCTGGGAAACAACAACCTGGGAAACAGAACAAAGATCATACACTACATTTACATTTATTTTTTATTTTCATGTCTATGCAGAAGTGAGCCATCTTGTCACTTGTGTCAGAAGAGGTTCACTTCCAACCGGCCGGAATGTGGACACCGCTTCTGCAAGGTTTGTTGCAGAGAAGGACACAAGGACTCCAGTGCTGAATTAGGTAGATGGATTAATAGTGTTTAAGTATTTATCAATGAAATATTGCATGGGTCAATGGAATTATCAATGATTGGCACTAGAATAAACAAGTATGGTTTCTGGTAGTTCTAGGTTTTTTGTTTATGTAATTAAAGAACCGTAGATGTTTGACAACATTTATAAGGGACTAAAATGATAAACCACCTCCATTTCAGGCCATCTCCTTGACTTGTATATGAGATGTGTTTCAGGAAAATGAGTCATAAGTCGCCAAAACTAGATTTTGAGATACCATTATATTTGAATAGATGAGATCAAGCCGATTCCAATGATAGTAAACAGTCTAATAAAATAATAAGTATTTCTAGATTTTAAGTTTGATATTTTCGTTTTTGAAAAAAACAGTTTCCAATATTTCTATGGGTCGTTAAACAGTAAACTAACTAAATGAAGTCCATATAAGGACCTTTAAAACGAAAGGATATATTACATAGATTCTTCTGATAATTGATACATCGATTGATATAGCTATCAGTGATCATCCCACCAAAAATTGGAATATTCCAATAATGAGATCTTGTGAAAAAAACACTTTGAAAAATATCAATTTTGCGACTTATGAATCATTTTCCTGGAACACATCACATATTGGATGTAGATACATCAAGTACAACCTCTGGCATAAGTGCCTAATATTGTATTATCACTCACTCTTGTGTTGCAGCAAGGCGGAGACAGCAACAAGTAGAGACTGAAACCGTAACACCAATTCCTGCCCCTTCACCTGGGGAAGCTAAAAGAAAGGGCACCAAGGAGGTTGACAGACTGTTTACAGGTATACAAGGTGGGAGGAAAAACTTTCCTGGTTAAGGTTGTATTAATAGTTTACATAGATTAAGAATTAGTCAACCCCAGGAATTAGAGATAATTTGACATATTTTGACAAAAAAATTGAGTCATAAATTCGAATGTTATTGTAATCTTAGTAAGAAAAACAGATTGGTTGCCATGACAACCCCATGGAAATCACTAGTGAAATACGCACTATGCGTAAATCACTCTAAATACGTTGTTTTCAGAGCAATGCATGTATAATAAATAACTATTATTTCTTTCTATAATTATGATATATTCATATGCAGGCCTAAGACTCTATGATGAAGAACCATCAACAGCAGGTAATGCTATTATGTGTTGTGTGTGTGTGCTTTCTGACCATCAACTAGTGGTGCAGCAGGTAATGCTATTATGTGTTGTGTGTGTGCTTTCTGACCATCAACTAGTGGTGCAGCAGGTAATGCTATTATGTGTTGTGTGTGTGTGCTTTCTGACCATCAACTAGTGGTGCAGCAGGTAATGCTATTATGTGTTGTGTGTGTGAGCTTTCTGACCATCAACTAGTGATGCAGCAGGTAATGCTATTATGTGTTGTGTGTGTGCTTTCTGACCATCAACTAGTGGTGCAGCAGGTAATGCTATTATGTGTTGTGTGTGTGCTTTCTGACCATCAACTAGTGGTGCAGCAGGTAATGCTATTATGTGTTGTGTGTGTGTGCTTTCTGACCATCAACTAGTGGTGCAGCAGGTAATGCTATTATGTGTTGTGTGTGTGCTTTCTGACCATCAACTAGTGTTGCAGCAGGTAATGTTATTATGTGTTGTGTGTGTGTGCTTTCTGACCATCAACTAGTGGTGCAGCAGGTAATGCTATTATGTGTTGTGTGTGTGCTTTCTGACCATCAACTAGTGGTGCAGCAGGTAATGCTATCATGTGTTGTGTGTGTGCTTTCTGACCATCAACTAGTGGTGCAGCAGGTAATGCTATTATGAGTTGTGTGTGCTTTCTGACCATCAACTAGTGGTGCAGCAGGTAATGCTATTATGTGTTGTGTGTGTGCTTTCTGACCATCAACTAGTGGTGCAGCAGGTAATGCTATTATGTGTTGTGTGTGTGTGCTTTCTGACCATCAACTAGTGGTGCAGCAGGTAATGCTAGAGTTGTGTGTGTTTTCTCAAATGGTCATAATATGATAGGATGTAACGAGGTTGGTTTCTGACTTACTGTACACGATGGTCACGATTTCACGAGAAGCCGCAGGCTTCGAGTGAAACCTCTGGTCGAAAAAAACGAGTGGCCATCGTGTGCAGTAAGTCAGAAACTAACCGAGTTACATCGTATTTTTATACCACAATCTTATATTATAAAATAAATTGAAGAAACAAAGTATTTATTTACCTCGCTTCTTTCCAATGATCCGCCATATTGTTTTTTTTATGCCAAACCGCTAGACAAGCATATAGCTGATTGGCTAATCAACGATGGCACGGTGGCATATGACGTCACGAATGGGCGTGACGTCATGAGCGAGCGAAACGTCAACCAATGAGGATGCTTCTTACATTTAGGCTAAACAAGGGTAATATTTTCACGCGTGGATCCATTCAACAAAACACAATAGCAGGTATCCACTCATTTGCAGCGTGTACAACCCCCGATCGTGGTATAATTGACAGTAGACTGGACGAGAGTAAAAGTAATAATATATCTGATCAACAACAGAGAGACTTAGGATTTACCCCTTATACATACAAAGTATTCAACTAAGAATTTATAAGGGCAAAAAAGTACTAAACTATCACTCTGAGGACTGATAAAAAAAGAAATCTATCATTCCTGAGTTCCTGAAGCATGGAACAAACTTGAATCAGGGTGCTACCTCTGCAAGAGTAGGAAAGAATTCAGAACCTTCCTGAGGACTGGGACAGGGTAATTTAGATGGATTAGAATATGGACTGTATTGATACTTATTCTATATTGTTCTACCTATGATACATACATGTTGACACCTCTTGTTATAAATCTCATCTACGGGCACATTAAGCTAATGCCATGATTTTATCATGTTCAACCAGAAAGTAGATACTAGAGTGTACTGTTACTCTCAAGTGTTGAACATCGCTATTACTATGTATTACTGCAATATTCCATGCAATTGTTTCTGGTCCACCAGGAAGATTGCACAGCAGAAGGTGCTAGTCATATTTCAGTAGAATGTTTATGGAAATAAAAACGATTATATACAGACAGAACGGAGCAAGCCGGCAATAGTAAAAAATTTATTGGACGAGATTTGTCCGCATAAGCACGGTGCCATAGGCAGAGTGCTTATGCGCATGAATGATATGGACTGACATAGGCACACTTTAATTCTAGCCAAAAAACAAAAAGCTTAGTAAATGGTAGAATCCCTACCCTAATTTTCATCTATATTCTGTCGTTTTCTGTACAAAATGCAAAATTGATAAACCAAATATGGCCGAAAAGCGCAAATAAAAGTTAGATCTAAATGATGGAATGACATATAAACCAAAAGAATAAAAATGTAAGCTGAGTGAACCCTGGAATCCGAAAACACTGACTGGCCCCATATCATGAGAATTGATCATCTATATGTTAACTAACCTGTTGCTTACTCCACTTTCTCAGCCATAATTATTGCTGCTATTTCCCCCTGACTCAACCTTTCTTTTATTCTGCTTCCTTTTCTTGCAAGATCATCATGGTTGTTGTATTTTGGTTATTGTTTAATACTAGACCTGATAATACTACATGTTAGTTCCTGTGAGCCTTGTGAATCCTTCTAACATGAGAATTGGCTGTATAAATATCTTTAAAAAAGACCCTTCTGAGCCTATTCTTGGTATTTATAGGCTTCCCCTATGGGAGGCAGGACAGGTTTTACTGGGAAAGCTTATTTATAGTCCATGGGCCAGGGGGGATCATTGGTACCATGAAAGGAGACACATTCTAACCTATGCCAAAATGTAGGGTGGGTCAAGGGCTATTCATTGGGCTATGATAGGAAGAAGAGGAAATAGTTAGCAGCCCATGTGTTACTTAAGAACTAATTGTAGTGAACCCCCGGTGGTCTGGCTCACCAACCCGGGGCTGTAGGCTCTTCTATACAGGTAGTTTATCAGTAAATGGTGACACTAGTTATCCCGCCCGCGATAACCTTCGTGCTATTACTTAGACAACCCAGGTTCGATATTCCTCTCAACTAAGGGAAAGTAAAACTGGACAATGATCTCTGTTTTCGTAGCTTTATTTCCCCCACAGTGCAATCACAAGGTACATGGTCAGCTGGGCTAACCACGACATCTAACGGAAAGGATTTCCAGAGTAGTCACAATTTCAGGCACTTTGTACAGGAATAAGTGATACAGGGTAAAGCTGATATTTCCTTCATGGTAAAAACGGAACAGATCCGAAAGGCTTGAAAGGTTGAGCAAGCACAGCTACAACCTTGACCTCGAAGGCCGACCCGGTTATATAACACTTTAAAACAACAGCAAGCTATACTAGACTTGCGCTGAACCTCATATCCACTACATAACTATATTTTATTCTACCACAACATCATGCCCGGACACATTTCTCAGATAAACATTGATTTACAGTTTAGTTAATGTTTATAGTTTGGGGAAGTCGTTATGTAGTGTCATACCAAGTCAAAGGAATTTTATCAAGTGTGATCCACGATCAAAGAATTTACATTCATCTATTAGTGTTCTGAATGTTCTAAATTTTTAATAGGAGAAACGTTACATTACATTCGATCTATAAAAACAGGGGTAAAAGTGGTTAAAAACCGGATAATATAAGTTTATTAAAACAAATTTTCCTAGAATCCCCCTAGAATTTGGACGAACTGGTTGAACAAGATGCCGATCGTTTCTCTGCATGTGGTAATAATTAACATAGATTCACAGTGAAAAGCGCTACAAAAGTAAGTTTTATTGATGCATATTAACTCTGGCTAATGTTCTGGTGTGTTTACTAGTTGTCTATGATGAGTGATCGTTCTCATTGCTTCTCATGCATTTACCTGCTTTTAGCAAAGTTCAAGAAACATCTACAGAAATATTAGGTCTTTCATTTCCCTGATACTGATGACAATCAGAACCAATAGTTTTAGATTAAATCCAGGACATGAATGCTATTCTGATATAAATGAATTCCTGAACATGTAAAGTAGATATAAGTAAGGATTCCTACTAGCTTTAATCTATTTGTGTTGCTCTGTGCTCTTGTTATTGTAAAGACAGAATAATTAGACCCTATTGATAATGAGCCGACCATTTGGTACATTGAGGGGCTGGTGGTGCACTGTTTGGTGCATAATCCTGAGGTTAATGACTGACATTGAGGGGCTGCTGGTGCACTGTTTGGTGTATAATCCTAAGGTTAATGACTGACATTAAGGGGCTGCTGGTGCACTGTTTGGTGTATAATACTGAGGTTAATACCTGACATTGAGGGGCTGCTGGTGCACTGTTTGGTGCTTAATCCTGAGGTTAATGACTGACATTGAGGGGCTGCTGGTGCACTGTTTGGTGTATAATCCTGAGGTTAATGACTGACATTGAGGGGCTGCTGGTGCACTGTTTGGTGCATAATCCTGAGGTTAATGACTGACATTGAGGGGCTGCTGGTGCACTGTTTGGTGTATAATCCTGAGGTTAATGGCTGACATTGAGGGGCTGCTGGTGCACTGTTTGGTGCATAATCCTGAGGTTAATAGCTGACATTGAGGGGCTGCTGGTGCACTGTTTGGTGCATAATCCTGAGGTTAATGACTGACATTGAGGGGCTGCTGGTGCACTGTTTGGTGCTTAATCCTGAGGTTAATGACTGAGATTGAGGGGCTGCTGGTGCACTGTTTGGTGTATAATCCTGAGGTTAATGACTGACATTGAGGGGCTGCTGGTGCACTGTTTGGTGCTTAATCCTGAGGTTAATGACTGACATTGAGGGGCTGCTGGTGCACTGTTTGGTGCATAATCCTGAGGTTAATAGCTGACATTGAGGGGCTGCTGGTGCACTGTTTGGTGCATAATCCTGAGGTTAATGGCCGACATTGAGGGGCTTCTGGTGCACTGTTTGGTGCTTAATCCTGAGGTTAATAGCTGACATTGAGGGGCTGCTGGTGCACTGTTTGGTGCATAATCCTGAGGTTAATAGCTGACATTGAGGGGCTGCTGGTGCACTGTTTAAGATAAGATAAGATAAGAAGTTGTTTATTGTCTTGAAACAAAGGTACAGAGGGGTACAGTTGAATGAAGTAGTTAAATAAGACAATAGGTCGACATACCTATATGATGCTACAAGGCATCATTTCTCCCGGCTGTTACCCGAATTTTGAATAGGTAGAGAACTAATATAACTAAATAACTAATTGACTTAGGAGGATACAAATGAGAAGACCAGTAATGGTAGTTAGTCTAAGGGAATCGAGCAGTACAGCACGACAGTTTTCCAACATAGACAATTTTTTTCCAACATAGGGTATTGTGTAGAGGTTTTATGAACATACAAGGGTTAGAATGAGCAGTACAGCTCATTTCTTATATCTGACTGAGTATAAAATAGTATCAAATTACAAGATCACATACATGGATTAAGGTACAAGGAGAACAAATTTCTCTAATACACACATATAATATATATATGTAGATATATATATTCATGTACATCTGTTCGCACAATACATTCGAGTGAATACAGTGAATAAAATGAACAAAGTGAGGAGAGGTCCACACTTAAACGTACTAGTCAGGTTTCATTATGGTCAGAATCTTTGGTTTGATATTTTTTCGGAATTCTTTTTTGAGCTCGAAATTTTGTAGAGCTTTGTCTAGGTTGTTCCATGATTTGCGGGCTCTATAAAGGAAGGAATTTTGGTAGAAGGAAGACCTGGGATAGACAACTTTCAGATTTCTCCTATTATTTGAGTGGCTCCTAGTTGGCAATTTCCTTAGGTCAAGATTCGCTTCATTTCTTGCTAAATAGTGGGCGCATTCTAAGATATGGATCTCTCTTCGTGCACTGTTTGGCAGAATATTTATTTTTTTTAGTTCGTTCTCAATATTTTGTTTTTTGTTGATGTTTAGGGCTGACCTTACCGATGCATTTAGTAGGGATGACAACCGGTTTACAAGATTTTTGTTATTGCTTGAGTAAAACATATCACCTCTATCAATTAAGGGGATTATGAGTGTTTTTACGATATCAACCTTTACCTTTCTAGTTAACATGTATCGGGCTCTACCTAAGAGTCGAACCTTCCATTTCACATTGTTAACAACCTTGGTCACCTGGCTCTTAAAGGATAATCGTTGGTCGATTATTAATCCTAGGTAATTGTACTCTTCAACTCTGGGTATTGGTTCGGTACCCAGGGTAAGATTGTGGTTATCTGTATCAATGCCAGATTTTCTGGTGGAAATTTTGAAATTCATATATTTTGTCTTAGAGACATTCATAGAAATTTTGTTAATTTTGCACCAGGTGTCGATAAGGTTTAAGTCTTCCTGGATTTTTTCCGAGATTTTCTTATTTTTCTTGTCTCCTATAAATAAAACCGTATCATCAGCATAGTGCTGAATCGTGGAATTTTTTACCACCTGGTGCATATCGTTTATGTAGATGGTGAACAGGATAGGTCCTAATATTGTTCCCTGAGGGATGCCAAAAGTAACCTTACCTTGGGTAGATTTTATTCCATTGACTCGTACAGTTTGGGTTCTTTCAGTTAAATAGTTTTTAAACCAAGAATTTTCTCTGTTGCAGATACCGATTTTTTCTAATTTGTGTAACAATATATTATGGCTAACAGTGTCGAAGGCCTTCTTGAAATCCAAGAAGACTGCAGTGGCAGCATCACTCTGATTTATATGTTCATAGATGGGAGTTAAGAAATCAATATGAGCTTGATCGACTGAATGACCAGATCGAAAACCATACTGTTTTTCGTAATAAATATTGTTTTCTTCCATATAGGAAGATAGCTGATTTTGAACTAGTTTTTCAAGTATTTTGGCAGGCATTGAGATGCCTGATATTGGTCTAAAGTTGTTGGGGGTATTTTTTGGGCCACTCTTGTGGAGTGGGGTCACCACTGCAGCCTTGAAGGCGTTCGGCACAACACTGGTAGACAGAGACAGACTCATTAAATAAGACAGTTGTGGGATCAAAGCGAGGAAGGAACCCTTCAGTATTTTTCCAGGCACAGATTCAACTCCAGAATTCTTGTGGGGGTTAATATCCCTGATAATCTTAACTAAGTCATTTGGAACGACTGGCGTAAAGTTAAAATCTTTATAAGTTCTTCTACCTTTCAGTCGATCTTTAACAGTGTCTGCTGATGCTCGATCGGGTTCAGGTATTTTATTGGCAAGGGTTGGTCCAACGTCTATAAAGAAATTATTAAATACGTTTGGAACATCCACCTCACCAACATTTTCATGATCATGGTTAATTAAGTGAACTTTATCATTAGTTTTTAGTTTATCCGGGCTCAGGACGGATCTAATGGTTTTCCAGACTGCTCTGGGATTAGCCCTGTCCTTGTGAAGCATGTCTCTAATGTATAGAGCTTTACTCTTTTTGCAAAGGGAGGTTACTTTATTTCTTATTTCCTTCGCCTCTATAAGGAGGTCTTTATTTTTAGTGCGGATAGCTTTTTTGAATAATTTGTCTCGTTTATTCATAAGAGTTGTTAATTCAGGAGTCATCCAGCTCTGTTTCCTCCTTACTCTATGAAACCTTTGTATAGGGCACATGCGGTCCAGAAATTTCAAAATATATCCTATCATTATGTCCCAGCAGATATTGGGGTCGGTGGTCTGATAAAATTCATCCCAATTTTGATCAATTAATATATCATTCAGGATTTTCTGGTCGAGGTGTCTAGTGTTTCTGGCATCAAATGTGCCAGTCTCATATTTGTTCCTGTTTTTTTTTAGAGTAATGTAGGTAGGGTAGTGATCAGAAGCTGAATTTTCCACTATACCTGCTGTTTTGACATTTTTAGAATTCGTATAAATATGATCGATTAGTGAGGATGTAGTTAAGGTTCTCCTGGTAGCCAGAGTTATGTACTGAGTCAAGCCATATTTATCAAATATTGCCTGAAGCTCAAGCACTCCGCCACCAGAAGGTCCTGATTCAGAGAGATTAATATTAAGGTCGCCAGTCACTATAACGTCACTGGTATAGTCTAATTTTGAGAGTAATTCGTCAAGTTCTTTTAGTCCTGATTTAACAGGAGAGCTTGGAGGCCTATACGCATTTACAATTATATAGGGCTTCGATTGACCTTTCCTTACTTTAATAACTAAAGTTTCAATGTTATCGTTTGATTGAGAAAGACCGACAAAAGAGTCAGAGTCGATTTGATGGTCATCTTGGATGTAAGTGATCAACCCACCTCCTCGTCTCTTACCTCTTCTGTCCTGTCTAATAAGCTTGTACCCATCCAGTTGTATAAGGTTATCATGGATGTCGGGGTGCAGCCATGATTCTGTTAAGCATATAACATTTATTTTATTACTCGATTGAATAATAGAATGCTGGAGATCATTTAAGTTTTTTGTAAGGCTCCTGATATTCCAGCCTATCAGGTTAAAGCCTTTGCTATTTTTAAATTGTGCAAAAGAGTCCATGACTTCTTGGGTCATGGTAATAGAACAATACGAGGTGATGTGCTACGGTAACATCAGCTGGTAGGACATAAATAATAATAATACATGATAATAATACATGATAATACATGAGATGAGGTATTGATAATCAATCATATGTAGGATTTGTAGTGATTATTACTAATGCTTACAAATATCTACTTCTTTGAATAACCATGTTAGACAAGGTGCATAATCCTGAGGTAATTTGGTGCATAATCCTGAGGTTAATGACTGACATTGAGGGGCTGCTGGTGCACTGTTTGGTGCATAATCCTGAGGTTAATGACTGACATTGAGGGGCTGCTGGTGCACTGTTTGGTGTATAATCCTGAGGTTAATGACTGACATTGAGGGGCTGCTGGTGCACTGTTTGGTGTATAATCCTGAGGTTAATGACTGACATTGAGGGGCTGGTGGTGCACTGTTTGGTGCATAATCCTGAGGTTAATGACTGACATTGAGGGGCTGCTGGTGCACTGTTTGGTGCATAATCCTGAGGTTAATAGCTGACATTGAGGGGCTGCTGGTGCACTGTTTAATAACTGACATAGTACTTAGTGAAAGTATTGGTACTAATATAAAATATAAGTATTATTTATTAATTTACATATCTTGCTTGTACAGGAAGAAGGACAGGAGGCACTTCCACCAAGTCCCAGCAGGAGGCAGCACCATCCTCCAGTTCAGTTCCCCGTAACTTAGGGGCAACCATTCGACCAGTCATCGCACCTACCAAAGGTACATTCACCTGCCTTCCTGATATATGCTGTTAGTCACACCACTCTGTGTGACAGCTTGTGTATGACACTGTGTGACAGCATGTGTGTGACAGCTAGTGTGTGACAGCATGTGTGTGACTCTGTGTGTGACAGCAGTAATGTGAGACAATGTGTGACAGCTTGAGTGTGACACCATGTGTTACAGTGGGAGTGTGACAGCCTGTGTGTGACGGCACTTTTGTGACAGCAGGAGTGTGAGACCATGTATATGACATCCTGCATGTGACATCCTGCATCCTGCATGTGACAACCTATGTGTGACAGCATGTGTGTGACAGCCTGTATGTGACAGCCTGTGTGTGACAGGCTGTGTGTGACAACCTATGTGTGACAGCATGTGTATGACAGCCTGTATGTGACAGCCTGTATGTGACAGCCTGTATGTGACAGCATGTGTGTGACAGCAGGAGTGTGACAACCGGTGTGTGACAGCACATGTGTGACAGCGTGTGTGTGACAGCACATTTGTTACACTGAGTGTGACAACTTGTGTCACAGTGTGTGACAGCCTGTGTATTGCAGCATGTGTGTGACAGCATGTGTGTGACTCTGTGTGTGTGACCACCTGTATGTGACAGCATGAGTGTGACAGCCACAGTGGGACACTATGTGTGAAAGCCTGTGTCTGACACTGTGTGTCTGACACCATCTGTGACACCATGTTTGACAGCTGGAGTGTGACAACATGTGCGATAGCTGGAGTGTGAGAGCTGGAGTGTGACAGCATGTGTGACAGCATGTGTAAGAGCTGGAGTGTGACAGCATGTGTGACACCATGTGTGAGAGCTGGAGTGTGACTGCATGTGTGATAGCAGGTGTGACAGCTGGAGTCTGACACTGTGTGTGACAGCATGTGTGAGAACTGGAGTGTGACAGCATGTGTGAGAGCTGAGCTGTGACAGCATGTGTGACAGCATGTGTGAGAGCTGGAGTGTGACAGCATGTGTGAGAGCTGAAGTGTGACACAATGTGTGACAGCATGTGTGAGAGCTGGAGTGTGACAGCATGTGTGAGAGCTGGAGTGTGACACCATGTGTGACAGCATGTGTGAGAGCTGGAGTGTGACAGCATGTGTGAGAGCTGGAGTGTGACACCATGTGTGACAGCATGTGTGAGAGCTGGAGTGTGACAGCATCTGTGACAGGATGTGTGACAGCTGGAGTGTGACAGCATGTGTGAGAGCTGGAGTGTGATACCATGTGTGACAGCATGTGTGAGAGCTGGAGTGTGACAGCATCTGTGACAGGATGTGTGAGAGCTGGAGTGTGACACCATGTGTGAGAGCTGGAATGTGAGAGCTGGAGTGTGACAGCATGTGTGAGAGCTGGAGTGTGACAGCATGTGTGAGAACTGGAGTGAGACAGCATGTGTGAGAGCTGAGCTGTGACAGCATGTGTGACAGAGTGAGTGTGACACTTTCATTGTATGTCCATGCAATATGAGGGATAAAATAATCAGGAGCAATAAAACTATTTCTATTTATACCATTTTTTTGAACATTGGTCTTTTTTTATCAAAATAACCTTTTTCCCAAAAAATATGGTATGAACCGGGAAACAGGATCCAGGGGCTAAGAGACATGCAAAAAAAATATTTTCAATTTAGCTTCACCTGATTCCTAATAAGACTCATTTATGGTAGTTGAGTAGTTTTTGGTGCTTCCCTTTGCCTCCCTCCTCCACCTTTTGCTCTTCCCTCTACCTCCCCCCTCTATCCCTCCCTACCATTGTACCCCTCTCTTTTGGGGTAACAAATGTTTTTTCTGAATCCTTCTTTTTTTCAAAGATTGGTACATGAATTTAGAGAAAAGTATAAAGTGCTAAGAAAAATGTCATTTATAAAAAACTGAGACTAATTACTGTATTAACTCTTACAGGTGTGTTCCTCCTCCAGGTGGACCTTCCTCCAGGTGCTGGGGGTAAGACAGGGGTAGCTGACCTGGCCTGGACCCCGGAGGGAGCCCTCATGGTGGCCAGATGCTGGGGTGAGCAGCTGTGGAGGGTTTCCTTCCAGAGCAGTCCCCTCCAGCTGCACCAGAGGGAGCTGCTACATAAGGGGGAGGGGTTCTCATCAGTTAGCTGCAGCCAGGATGGAGGCTGGGCGGCAGTTGTGGTGAACTCACATGTGGTGCTGTGTCTGCCCCCAGCCTCTACACCCGTGGAGTGGAGGCCTGAGGAGGTGAAGGAACCCTGGTATGTAGAGCTGGGAGAAGAACATATTCATGTTAGTGCCAATAGTGGAGGTTCTGTGTGTAAGTACACTAGGGGGAAGGTGCATGTAAGCACTCACAAGGTGGGTGAGAGAACCCTCCAAGCCTTCACTGTGCGGGGGGGCACCCTCACTGCCACCACTGCTAGCAATGGTCATCACCTGCAGGTGTACAATATGGCCACTGGGCAGCTGACCACCCAAGGGGGGAAGGGTAGGGAGGGGGGGATGTTGAACAGGCCTATTGGAGTCTGTGTGAGTCCCACTGGTCACGTTATAGTGGCTGACTCTGACAATAGGAGGGTGTGTGTATACAGCCCTGAGGGGGTGTATACACACAGCCTCCAGCTGGACCTGGCTACTATAACAAGACCATGGGCTCTTGCCTTAATGGATAGAGGCAGCTCTCAGCGCCCTCTGCTTGCTGTTGGTTATAATACAATAAGGATTTATGAGATATTTTAGGCCCTGCCTCTGCTCATCCTTACATCCACACATCTCACATTTGCTAATAATTTATATTTTAAACCAAGGAATTTTTATTTTATTGTATTGAGGGATTTGTGTGTGTATAGGAAGTATGATGGACGGGATGAGAGGAAAATGGTGGCCATGAATGGTGCATCATTTAAACAGATTCTTTTATTTCATTCTGGTATTTATGTTTGTGTAAATGATAATGGGGGAGACAATGGGTGGGAGGGAGGGAGGGAGGGGGTCAGGGGGGTCAGGGGGGTCAGGGGGGTCAGGGGGGTCAGGGGGGTCAGGGGGGTCAGGGGGGTTGGGTGGCAGTTGGGTGGTCATGTATTATACCTGAGGCCAGACGGTGGTGTGCTTGGTGGTGTCCCCCCTAACATTAAACACATGTAATTAATTATATAACATTCATATAATCTCATGTTAGGATGAAATGTTTATTTATGTGATGTGTTGGAATGTGAAGAAAATGAGTCACAAGTTGCAAAAAAAGGATTTTTCCTTAAAAGCGTTATAGTGAGTGTGACATTTGAAAAATACCATTTCTGTAACTTGTGATTCAGTTTTCTGTGACATCACAAAATATGAAAAGCCAAATGTATATTTCTTGGATTGGAGGCATCTATTTATATAGCTGGTGGACAATATGTATTAATATGAAAGTCATGTGATACACAATATGTGTCTCCTTTATGCTTATTACTTTTATCACATTACGCACAGAAACATACAGAAACATTGACGTCTTCCAGAGCCTTCCTACTGAAATCAAATAAAATGATATGGTCAAATTTTCAGAAAATGTACAAATTGCCTTGACCAATCCTCTCAAATAACCCACATTTAAGAAAAAACTTTGAGCTTTGAAATGCAGTTTAACATAACAGAACTGATACTTTAAATCAATGCGATACCAAATATACTCAGTAGGTAGAGCTGCCAATTGTACATTTTCTGAAAATCCGACCCATAAAGGCCATGCTATGGAGTATATACTTCAGCTAATTGCAATATTTGCAAAGTGTCTCTTTCAACATAAAAAATAATGTTTAATGTATGGGTCAGATTTTCAGAAAATGTGCAATTGGCAGCTGTACATATTAGTAAGTCTACACATTGAATATATTCTGCTAAATTAGAGAAGTAATGTATGGTTTGTACAACAGAAGTGTGACGTACCAATGTGGTTTTATATTACCTTTACAGTGGCCAGGGCACCAGAAAATGTACAATTCACCTTCACCAATCCCCTCAATAACCCCGATTTCAAACTATAGTGAGGTTTAAAACTCCAACAAAACAAAACCGATTTTTTGAATCAAGGCAATGTCAAATATATTCAGGTATACCTTGTATTTATAATTTTTTAGTCAAATCTAGGAGAATTTACTAAATGTGTAGAGCTGCTGATTGTACATTTTCTGAAGATCTGACCCACGGTTGAAACTCTAAAGACTTTCAGAAAATGTACGATTGGCAGCTCTACACATTTAGTAAATTCTGCTAAATCAGGCTGAAATTGAGACCTACTCAAAGGGATGCTAATAAAGATATATTTTGGCCATATTGTATAGATTTCAGACTACAAACTGTATGAATTCAGGGAAAATTACATTATCTCATGATGAAATTAAATTGGAAACATTTTATTATGCTTTTGTTTGACCATATTTATGAAATTTGAAATCAAGTAATGTGTCAAACTCTTCATGTTTGGTATGAAAAACCACTGTATCTCTTTTACTTTCTCAAAAAGTTTTTTTGTGAAGCAAGAAAATATATCAGAGGGTTGTCGTTTTTGTTAGACAAGTTAGACTTGTGGGGCTTTTTTTCATTGTCATTAGATAAATTAAAGGTATACGCGGGTGTTTAATGGAAAAAAGATTGGTCGGTGACTTTTTCATGAAACGTTCAGGGATCATTCCTGACAAGAAATGAAAAAAAAAGTATATCTCAACGACTTATTTTTTTTTCTACAGCCGCCTGAAAATAACATTGCTTTAGCATTGTAGTCTATGGAAAAATGTGTTTTTTTTTCACGTTTTTCTATATAAAAAAAAATTGATCGGTGACTTTTCATCAAAACTTTCTACACATATATTTGGTGTATCATGCTACTGATTTATCAAAAAAAAACTGTACGTTGACAGGTTTAAAAAAAAGTTATGGTCATTTGAAGTATGAAATAACCAATAAAACCCAATAAACATAAGCATAACTAATAAAAATGAATCTTAGAAACATGACTTAAAACTGCTGTAATGAAAATAAACCATGTCGATATTGGGAATCGTGTACAAATATATCTCAACTTATCATGGTAACGAAATATTTCAAAGAAAAAAAGGAGCCGCTAGGTGGTGTGTGCGTTGACACCCGCGTATACCTTTAACTGCTATGCACTGGGATGGCATTCCAAACAGGCAATTTCAGAAGATATTGATCTCAAATCATGACAAATGTGCCCCCCCTAGACCCCTCTTCTGGTACCGCCCCTGGCCTCGCTCCTCCTCCCTTCAAAGCTAGAAAAAGTGCTATAACACATGGGTATCGTGCTAACAGGAGCTGAGATATAACATTCTACGTTCATAGGAGTTTTGGTTTAGGTGCCTAAAAGTGGTAGAGGCAGCAATTTTGTTTTTTGCGTTTTTTTGTACTTTCCCATGCTCCGATTTGGTCCAACTTTTGATATGTTGTTCAGTACACCTAAAATTACTAGAAACAATCATAAAACGCTTTGTTGCAATTTGTTCAAGGTTAATTGCTATATTGACTCTACTTTGAGGTTACGGTGTGGCAGAGTGGTCTAACGCGCTGGGTCGGCTCATGGCATGCGAGTGTCGTGGGTTCAAACCCTGGTGCGGCCGCGCTATCGCTCTCGTCCTCCCAGGCTCTAGTGGAAGAACAGCTAACGCTGAACTAGCCCTGGTAAAAAAGTTTAAAAAAAAAAAAAAAAAAAAAAATCACACATGTAAGGGTCATTGAAAGGGATATTTTGATATTTTATTTCATTTTGGTATTCAATATTTGATGAAGGAAAGGAGGGAATGGGTGGGAGGGGGGTTGGGTGGCAGTTGGGTGGTCATGTATTATACCTGAGGCCAGACAGTGGTGTGCTTGGTGGTGTCCCCCCTAACACATGTAATTAATTATATAAAATTCTTATAATCCTATGAAATGTTTAATTTCCACCATGTTGTATATATGTATATTGTTTATTTTCGATGTTGTCTATAAGCGAATTCTTGAGTATCAAAATAACAAAATATGAAAAAGCAAAATCCTATATTTCTTAGATTGGACCCATATTGGTGGACACTGGGTATTAAATAATATGATCTTAAATATTTTAAATAACATGTAGCGAATTCCAAGTGTAATGAATATATCTATGCACATCTGAGGTTATCCTAATATTTAACTACTTTACATGATATTGTTAACCCTTTGTTCATGAATGAATAAAATATTGACCTACTCCCGTGTAACGTGTGGACCACGATATCAATACAATTTGTTATTCTTGTTATATATCATGTGTAATTTTGAGCTGAACAGCCAAGGTAATGATGGCATTCGGTGATAGATAATGTATAGCAAGCAATATTTATTATATATTTATGTAGAGGGAGAACAGTCCTTTCCTATGTGGGTCAGATTTTAAGAAAATGTACAATTCGTTTTCGCCAATCCTCTCAAATAAATGTGAAATCAAATATACTTAGATATACCTGGTATTCATCATTTTTCCGCCTGATTTTGCTGAAATTCCTAATTGTGTACAGCTGGCAATTGTACATTTTCTGAAAATCTGACCCATGTCGGCTTTTATCACAGAAATATATTAAAACAACAATTAAGGGGTTTAATGCATCCGCGTATATATTGGTCAGATTTTCAGAAAATGTACAATTGGGAGTTCTACTAGGAAATTCTGCTAAATCAGGCTGAAAAATGAGGAATAGGATGGATGAAGGCGAATTGTACATTTTCTGAAGATCTGACCCATGTGTGAGCCTTCGTCAGGGATACATAATGTAATGTGTCACGGGTTAAATAAATTTTGACAGTTGTATATGAGCAACACTGTGAGAACAACCCTGATCTTCTATTGATCCTTAAATATTATATTGGCCTTTAATGCATGAACAAAATATGGGTCAGATTTTCAGAAAATGTATAATTCGTCTTCACCAACCCTCTCAAATAAACCACATTTAAGGCAAAAATGAGCTTCAAAATGCAGTTTAACATAACAGAACTGATACTTTAAATCAATGCGATACCGAATATACTAAGATATACCTGGTATTCATGATTTTTTAAAGCCAAATTTAGCAGAACTTTCTTATTGTGTACAGCTGCCAATTGTACATTTTCTGAAAATCTGACCAATTTATTCTCACAGAAATGTTAATAACCGCATGGATATATAATATAAATATATGCATTAAATAATGTACATCAAATGTGAACATGGAAATGTGCAAATATATAAAACACAAAATAAAATATTATTTCTCTTAACAAGTCTGTTTCTTTGTTTTCCATTGATTAATCAGATTCCAACCAGCGTCCACTCAAAAACCAATGTCGAAACCATTGTGATTAAAGATAAGTCTGGTCTCCTGATCAGCCTTCCTGTGAAGGCCGACCCGGTCATATACACAACGAGAAAAAGAACTTTAAAATCATGCATTACAAATTTGAAGGAAAGAGTTTTAAAATCATCGCACTAAGTTTGAATCAAGAGGGCTATGCGACTGCAACTGAATGTAGGGTCTCACTCCTGTTAGTGGTTATCCCTACCCACCTACATGAACCCTTATATATTGAATGATAACAATACTAGGCTTCTATTGAATGATAACAATACTAGGCTTCTATTGAATGATAACAATACTAGGCTTCTATTGAATGATAACAATACTACGCTTCTATTGAATGATAACAATACTAGGCTTCTATTGAATGATAACAATACTACGCTTCTATTGAATGATAACAATACTAGGCTTCTATTGAATGATAACAATACTACGCTTCTATTGAATGATAACAATACTAGGCTTCTATTGAATGATAACAATACTAGGCTTCTATTGAATGATAACAATACTAGGCTTCTATTGAATGATAACAATACTAGGCTTCTATTGAATGATAACAATACTATGCTTCTATTGAATGATAACAATACTACGCTTCTATTGAATGATAACAATACTACGCTTCTATTGAATGATAACAATACTAGGCTTCTATTGAATGATAACATTACTAGGCTTCTATTGAATGATAACAATACTAGGCTTCTATTGAATGATAACAATACTAGGCTTCTATTGAATGATAACAATACTAGGCTTCTATTGAATGATAACAATACTAGGCTTCTATTGAATGATAACAATACTAGGCTTCTATTGAATGATAACAATACTAGGCTTCTATTGAATGATAACAATACTAGGCTTCTATTGAATGATAACATTACTAGGCTTCTATTGAATGATAACAATACTAGGCTTCTATTGAATGATAACAATACTAGGCTTCTATTGAATGATAACAATACTACGCTTCTATTGAATGATAACATTACTAGGCTTCTATTGAATGATAACAATACTAGGCTTCTATTGAATGATAACAATACTAGGCTTCTATTGAATGATAACAATACTAGGCTTCTATTGAATGATAACAATACTACGCTTCTATTGAATGATAACAATACTACGCTTTTCAATTATTGTAGGTCACACTCCCATCAGTGACTATTCCTGCATATTTATAATAGATAATCTATAATCTATCTATGAATCTTTCTCACTACTGGTTAATTGGTCTTCCTTTCATCTGTAAATTTTCTACTACTTTAACAACCTGCTGGAAAATCTTGCCCCTTCAGGAAGTGTAACTCCCAGTGAAAATACAATCTTTAAAAAAGCCTGTTGCCTTCGCCAATGTCACAGCAAGAATGCGAAGCTATAGGATTGTTGGAAACAAATTTGCGGATCATGGAGAGAGCCGAGCCGTAGTTCATAAGGAAGTTACAATAGAATACAATCTGGTTTGACTGCCCCCCCCCGCCCCTCGTCGACCATTACTGAATGAATCATTAACAACTAAACAATTAATTAATAATGAAAGTATTATCACCTCATTACACTTGTTATTTAAGTTTTAAGGCGTTGGAACAACGTCATCACATAGATATCGTATGTAATTTTCTCAAAAAATATATAAAAATAGCAATATTTACACCCACAGAGAGATAACCTGGACGGAACATATAATAATTTAGTGACGACCCTGAAGATGAACACTTTCAAATGCCAACATTATATATAATGTATAATGAAACTGTATTATATATACAAAATATATAGATATAACTAGTATTTACAATTAATCAGTATAATTTAGCAGAATTATATTAGCTTATTACATAAAATGTGATCCGTTTTTAGGAAAATTAGTCATAAGTCGCTAAATATGGATTTTGAGATATCATCATATTTATATCATTGATATTTAAGAGGAGATCAAGCTGATTCCAATGATAGTAAACACTTGGACACCTAATAAGTGTTTCTATATTTTAAGTTTAATATCTTTATTTTTGAAAAAAAGGTTTGCAATGTTTCCTGATGGGTAATTACCAGTAAAGTAACTAAATATACTCCATACAAAGGCCTTCAAAACGCATGGATGTATTTACTACTAAGTCCTGAAATTTGTTACATGGATTTATATGACTATAAGTGCAAAACCCTCAAAATCAGAACATTTCAATAAAGAGATCTTGAAAAAAAAAATGATATCAATTTTGCGACTTGTGACTCATTTTCCTGAAACACAGCACAAACTATTGTCAAGGGAACGGCCGGAAGATCTGGGTATAAATCCTGAACGGTACCTAGAGGCCTGTCGACCTGTTCTTCATTATAATGTAAAGGTTTCTCTATTCTATTCTAATTTACTCAAATGTGTAGAACTGCCAATTGTACATTTACTGACCATCTGACCCTATAAATAATTGACACAAGTTTGTTACAAGAAAGTAAGTTGGTAAGTTTTGCCTCAAGTACATGTCAGAAGCTAACTGCAGGGGGAGCCACTGTCTACAACACTACTGCCCTCTAGGTCCAGTTTATTAAACTCATCTATTTATAGTTCCATGTTAGCTCATGCTAGCCAAACCATCAACCCTATACCTCAGTCTGGGTCAGATTTTCAGAAAATGTACAATTGACAGCTGTACACAATGTGTAAAATCTGCTAAATTAGGCTACAATTTGGTCAATACTAGATAAATTAGAGAATATTCGGCATTGCATTGATTCTAGCAATCTGTTTGGTTAGGTTGAACTGTACTTTGAACTTTATTTTCGTCTGAAATGTTATTTGAGAGGATTGGTGCAGGCGAATTGTACATTTTCTGAAGATCTGACCCATATAAGGGATTTTTGAATTGTTATGTCTTCCTGATTTGGTACTATCAAGATTTGTTCTGAAGTTAGATTTCGAAGGTTAATTTCTCTCTCATTGTTATTATGCTCTACATTCTACAAATAGAGAGAATGAAACTCGGTACTAATAATTGAATATTTATTGGACTCCATTGCGCATGCATTAATTATATGCTCCTGGCATAGATTAATATTGATATATAAACCTTTATTTTTTAATCGTCATAAAGTATCTAAAAGCTAAAAGAAAACCCAATTTGAATTTTTATTGTACACATACAATCAAAAAATTTGTATTGCACCCACTTATTGCACCCCTCAAATATAATGCATATATAATAAAACATATAAAGGCCTAATTATTTCAGCCCCATTTCACAAAGTAAGTAAATATCTAAACATAGACACATAAACATTGCACCATGGGTCAGAAGTTCAGAAAATGTACAATGGTCAGATCTACACATTCAGATATTGTAACTAAATGAGACAGTACAAATGGCCAATACTAGGTACATCTGAATATATTTGATATTGCCTTGATTCACACGATCTGTTCTATTATGTTGAACTGTGTTTTAAACCATATTATCGTCATAAATTTGGGTTATTTGGGAGGATTGGTGAAGGTGAATTGTACATTTTCTGCCAGGGTCACCCACATTTTCCTCTCAACGTTGAGGAGAAACTGTACTTCATTTAATACACGCCAGGCGGCATCACTGTCCCACTTACATTGTTCATGGGTCACTGCAGCCGCTCCACGCACACCGCGCGCTACAATGATTTCCTACCGGAGATGCGCCAGTGAAGGCGGCTGCATGTCATGGGACCGCACGGTCTACTCTTACTTACTTACTCATCATACTTGGGCCTCTTCAGGTTGTGTCTGTGTACGTGTACGTGTATCGTTGGTGGGGTCATATACAATGTTGTAAAATAGTGGAGAATGACCCAGTAATTCAGGCAGTAAATTATACAGCATACCTAGGTCATTATCACCACCATTATACAGCATAGAGAATGAGAGAAAGGGAGAGGGGGAGAGAAGAGGGAGAGGGAGAGAGAGGAAAGAGAGGAGAAAGAGGAGAGACAGGGAGAGGAGGGAAAGAGAGGAGAGAGGAGAGAGAGAGGAGAGAAAGGAGAGAGAGGGGGAGGGAGGGGGAGAGAGTAGAGAGAGGGAGGGAGAGAGGAGAGAGGTGAGAGAGGAGAGGGGGAGAGAGGAGAGAGAGGGAGAGGAGAGAGAGGGAGAGAGGGAGAGAGAGGAGAGAGAGGGAGAGAGGAGAGGGAGAGGAGAGGGGGAGAGAGGAGATAGAGGAGAGAGAGGGAGAGGGGGAGAGGAGGGAAAGAGAGGAGAGAGGTGAGAGAGGAGAGAGAGAGGAGAGGGGAGAGAGGAGAGGGAGAGGAGAGGGAGGGAGAGGGGAGAGGAGGGAAAGAGAGGGAGAGAGAGGGAGAGAGGAGAGAGAGAGGGAGAGAGAGAGGAGAAAGAGGAGAGAGAGAGAGAGAGAGAGGAGAGAGAGGAGAGAGAGGACAGAGAGGAGAGAGAGGAGAGAGATGAGAGAGAGACGAGAGAGAGGAGACAAGAGGAGAGAGAGGAGAGGGGAAAGACAGAGAGAGAGAGAGGGAGAGAGAGGAGAGAGAGGAGGGAGAGGAGAGAGAGAGGAGAGAGAGAGGAGAGAGAGAGGAGAGAGAGAGGAGAGAGAGAGAGGAGAGAGAGGAGAGAGAGAGGAGAGAGAAAGGGAAATGGAGGGAGAAAGAGATGGCGAGAGAGGGGAGAGAGGAGAGAGGGAGAGAGAGGGAGAGAGAGGGAGAGAGAGGAGAGAGAGAGGAAAGGGAGAGGAAATAGAGAGGGGAGAGAGAGGAGAGAGGAGAGAGAGAGGAGAGAGAGAGGAGAGAGAGGATGGAGAGGACAGATGAGAGATAGAGAGGAGAGAGAGAGGAGAGTGTGGAGAGAGAGGAGAGAGGAGAGAGAGGAGAGAGAGAGGAGAGAGAGGAGAGTGAGGTGAGAGAGGAGAGAGAGGAGAGTGAGGTGAGAGAGGAGAGAGAGGTGAGAGAGGTGAGAGAGGAGAGAGAGGAGAGAGAGGTGAGAGAGGTGAGAGAGGTGAGAGAGAGGAGAGAGAGGAGAGTGAGGAGAGAGAGGGAGAGGAGAGAGCGGGGAGAGAGGTGAGAGAGGGGAGAGAGAGGAGAGAGGAGAGGGAGAGGAGAGAGAGGAGAGAGGAGAGAGGAGACAAGAAAAGAGAGAGGAGAAAAAGGAGAGGGGAAAGACAGAGAGAGAGAGGGAGACAGAGGAGAGAGAGAGGAGAGAGAGAGGAGAGAGAGAGGAGAGAGAGAGAGGTGAGAGGAGAGAGAGAGGAGACAAGAGGAGAGGGAAAGGGAAAAAGAGGGAGAGAGAGATGGTGAGAGAGGAGAGAGAGGAGAAAGAGGAGAGAGGGAGAGAGAGGGAGAGAGAGAGGAGAGAGAGAGGAAAGGGAGAGGAAAGAGAGAGGGAAGAGAGAGGGAAGAGAGAGGAGAGAGGGAGGAGAGAGAGGTAGAGACTAGAAAGGAGGAGGGGGGGAGGGAAAGAGGAGAGAGGGAGAGAGAGAAGAGGAGATCTAGTGGAGTTAGGAGAGAGAGGGGAGTGGGAGAGACTAGAAAGGTAGAGGGGGAGAGGGAGAGAAGAGAGTAGTCGTCTATGTCTGAATTAAATGAATGGACCTCATCCCTTACATTCATTCATCCTTTATCCTCCAATCTCATTATTATTGCAGGTTTCCATAAGACTAGGTATTCAACTCCAGAGAAAAGAACTTGACAGATTTTTACTAACCTGTAAACTGTGTGTTGTAAATTGAATATAATTTTAAAATAAGCGGGGATGATCCTCCACCCTACACAGCCCCTGTGCATGAAGCGTGAACGCCTGCTCCTGGTAGCAGCAGCGGGGATGATCCTCCACCCTACACAGCCCCTGTGCATGAAGTGTGACCGCCTGTATCTCTCCCCTACACTCAGCCTTCATATGTAGCTCAGGTGTGCATGATTCTCCCCACTCTACACTCACCCTCCATATGCACAAGTCATACTGAGTAACTTACACATCCCTAGACACAAACACAGGCAGCGGCCCCAGGAGTAAGAACAGGAGAGGACAGAAGAGAAGAAGTAGACAGAAGAGAAGAGAGAAAGGAAGGACAGAAGAGAAGAAGTAGACAGAAAAGAAGAGAGAAAGGAAGGACAGAAGAGAAGAAGTAGACAGAAGAGAAGAGAGAAAGAAAGCCATCAGAGGGAAGGAAGAGAAAGTGACATTTGGATAGTACGAGCAGGAAGAAGAGCAGGAGAGAAAAGAGGAAGGAGGGAAAGAAGGAAGGAAGGATAGGAAAAGAAAACCTTACAAAGTAAACATCATGGCAAGTGCAAGGTAAGCTACATTAGTAGTATACTACCCTCTATACTGCCCTTTATCCCACCTGTATGTACAACATGGCAAGTGCAAGGTAAGCTACATTATGTGTAGTATACTACCCTCTATACTACCCTCTATCCCACCTGTATGTACATCATGGCAGGTGCAGGGTAAGCTACATTATGTGTAGTATACTACCCTCTATACTACCCTCTATACTACCCTCTATACTACCCTCTATACTACCCTCTATACTACCCTCTATACTACCCTCTATACTACCCTCTATACTGCCCTTTATCCCACCTGTATGTACAACATGGCAGGTGCAATGTAAGCTACATTATGTGTAGTATACTACCCTCTATACTACCCTCTATCCCACCTGTATGTACATCATGGCAGGTGCAAGGTAAGGTACATTATGTGTAGTATACTACCCTCTATACTACCCTCTATCCCACCTGTATGTACAACATGGCAGGTGCAAGGTAAGCTACATTATGTGTAGTATACTACCCTCTATACTACCCTCTATACTACCCTCTATCCCACCTGTATGTACATCATGGCAAGTGCAAGGTAAGCTACATTATGTGTAGTATACTACCCTCTATACTACCCTCTATCCCACCTGTATGTACAACATGGCAAGTGCAAGGTAAGCTACATTATGTGTAGTATACTACCCTCTATACTACCCTCTATACTACCCTCTATCCCACCTGTATGTACAACATGGCAAGTGCAAGGTAAGCTACATTATGTGTAGTATACTACCCTCTATACTACCCTCTATCCCATCTGTATGTACAGCATGGCAAGTGCAAGGTAAGCTACATTATGTGTAGTATACTACCCTCTATACTACCCTCTATACTACCCTCTATCCTACCTGTATGTACAACATGGCAGGTGCAAGGTAAGCTACATTATTGGAGAGAGGGAGAGAGGGAGAGAGGGAGAGAGGGAGAGAGGGAGAGGGGGAGAGAGAGAGGGAGAGAAAGAGGGAGAGAAAGAGGGAGAGAGAGGGAGACAGAGGGAGAGAGAGGGAGACAGACGGAGACAGAGAGAGGAGAGAGGGAGAGAGAGGGAGAGAGAGGGGAGGGAGAGGGAGAGAGTAAGAGAACTCTACACATTTAGGAAATTCTCCTAAACTAGGCTGGAAAATGAAAAATACTGGGAATACCGAGTATATTTGGTATCGCATTGATTTAAAGTATCAGTTCAGTTATGTTAAAGTGTATTTTGAAGCTCATTGTTCTCTTAAATGTGGGTTATTTGAGAGGCTTGGTGAAGACGAATTGTACGTTTTCTGAAAATCTGACCCATATAATATTTGGTATTTCCCAGTACCGTGGCTTTACCGTCTATAATTGCCTCTATATGGTCTGGTGGGTGGGTGTGAGTGAGTGTGTGTGTGTGTGGGTGGGTGGGTGAGGGGATGTTAATCTGAGCATTAATTAAGTTAATAGTATTCACCCCTGTCTACCACTTGGTACAAAGTGATTTACATAAACATACATAAATATCTTGTAGAATCAAGAGAACAAGTCAATGTATAATTGTTGGTATTTTTTTATTTTTTTTTATTTTATTTTTCCAGGTATTACAAAAGGGTTTGGCCTTTGCCATCCCTGTTCTAACGAGGATCATGCTCATATAATATAAGTATGATTTACACCTCGCACCTGGCTTGAAATGTCATTACATGGTTCTGGAAAAGTTGGGATAAAAAGATGATATTAATATGGTAGGTTGATGGAATGAGATGAGATGAGATGGTGGTTTATACATGATGATTATATATGAATTAATTCAGTTCACGTATTATCGTCCTACATGAAGTTACTGGGCAAATTAATTTATGTCTAGATCTACCTTCAAAACAGGCGACTGTAAGAGAAAGGTGAGAGGAATTATGGAGGATATTTGTCATCTAGACAAATGTGTGTATATATATAATGCTTCCTGACACCTGACTATTGGGTCAGATTTTCAGAAAATGTACAATTGGCAGCTCTACACATTTAGGAAATTCTCCTAAATTAGGCTGAAAATTGGTGAATACCGGGTATATCTGAGTATATTTGGTATGGCATTGATTTAAAGTATCAGTTCTGTTATGTTGAACTGCATTTTGAAGCTCATTTCTATCATAAATATGGGTCATTTGAGAGGCTTGGTGAAGATGAATTGTACATTTTCTGAAAATCTGACCCTATTGTTTACCCGTTGCTACCTAGTGACTTACAGACTCAGTGAATCCTAGCTGTCGTGTCAGATGGACGCAAAATTTATCTTAAAAAAAATGCATATCGATGTCTGATGTTCCTTTAATCTTTTGTCTTGTCATGTTTCCAACGACATAAGAGACCGAGTTGTTTGAGGAGCAAAGGACAGAAAACTGGTTGATTTATAAATATAGAGTGAGAGAGAGGGGTTGGGGAGCTATTTGTTTAGTTGTGTTTTAGTTTAGTTTAGATGTGTTTCAGGAAAATGAGTCACAAGTCGCTGAATTGGTATTTTTGAAAGTGATTTATTCACAAGATCTCTTTCTTGAAATGTTCTAATCTTTGGAGAGTTTAGCACTTATAGTCATAAAAATCCATGTAGGAAATTTCGGGACATTCTATTAAATATATCTTTGCATTTTGAAGGCCTTAGTATGGAGTATATTTAGTTACTTTACTGGTAATTACCCATCCAGAAACATTGAAAACTTTTTTTTCAAAAATAGAAATATCAAAATTGAAATATGGAAAATTGAAATATGG
>OW804101.1:1667577-1754511 GCA_942159475.1 Sthenelais limicola | reverse complement strand
GGGCTATTTATTAATTCTGTCTCTGTATTTATTAATTTGGTATTTCTATTTATAATTCTGTGACTATTTATTAATTTTGTCTCTGTATTTATTAATTTTGTCTCTGTATTTATTTATTTTGTCTCTGTATTTATAATTTGGTGACTATTAATTAATTCGGTGATTATTTATCAATTTTGTGTCTGTATTTATTACTTCGGTACTTATACTTTTTAATTCTGTCCACTGCATTTATTTATTCTGTCCCAGCATTTATTTATTTGGTATCATTTTTAAAAATGGTTTGTGGTTGTATTTTAAAATTCGGTCTGTCTGACTACCAGAAAAACACTGAATTATGAAGGTAACACTTGGCGCCTCATAGGAAACATGTGTCCATATTGTGGTTGTAAGAGTCAGAATGTGGGCATTGTCGTTAAACATGAACTAGTTAAACCTATAGGGTGTCCAGATTAACAATAAATGTGTCTTCATTACTTAAATCTAAATAGCCATGCTTTTCATAATAATGCAAAACATGAATTTAACTTAAAGGTTGGCCTAAATGCCAGGGTTAAATAAAAAATGAATGAATCATGGAATTTGTTTTAAACTTTAGTTTTAGAATGAACATGGTTGTGGGTACCCAAAAAGGCGAAAAAAACATGTCATTGAACTAGATTTTGTTGAAGGGACCACTGGAATTTACTATTGTTTACTATAGAAGTCTATGGGGAAAACAGGATTTTCTGCATTTTCCCCAATAACAGATGATTGAATCATACACTTTTCTTTAAAATCTGCCTATACATAGCTGTTAACATCCTGTTTTCTTGGCTTTTTGTATTCCCCCAACCTTGTTCTTCCTCAAGACAAAGTTTGAAAAAATATTTTAATACTTCTATTTTTTCATGTATTAGTTCCTTGAATTCGCACCTGCTGCAGTGCTAACGACGCTGGCATTTACCTTTAAGGCCAATTGAACTTGTAATTGGTGAAACTTAGAAGGATGAGGAATATTACTTCAATATTTCTTAATTTCTTAAATATTTTTACACCAACCTCCTTGATAAAGGGCCATTGAAGCCCGAATCATCGGACCCCCAATAAAACAAACCTACATCAAATATCCCCCCTTCTGTCCTCATTGTTTTGGGTTCCTCACTCCATCTTGATTCTTTATTTTTATTTAAAAAATGTATTAGATAGCCTATCCACTTACATGTCCAATTGATACTCCCATCAACCATGGACGGTGTGGACGGTCCCTGGGATCTACTTAAGGGCCATTCACATTACGACGGCCGACGTGGTGTACGGCAATCGCAAGATTAACCAACGTAGGAGATCGTGGTAATGGGACCACACAATTGTATCATGACGTGTGAGGTAGTACGGCAGAGTACGTTGGTAGAAACATGTTTCCACTTGCCCGATTTTCCAGTGGACCTGCCGTACATTGTTTATTTTCAACGTATGGTGAAATTAAAAATGCACTCTCAGCTATGTGCGCGCAAATCTGCGCAATTTTTCCTTTTGCCACATACACCAAGTATATGATGAACCCAACCATGTCCCTGAATATCTAAGAATTCCGAACCCATTAAAAGCATGTAAATAACAAAAGAAGTGGTTCATTATCCGATCGGTGCGCACCAAATGGACGTCCATTGGATCGTCTCTCAACCAGAGATTTGACAGGGATTTCTCCCTTGTTAGAATACGTCATATATTGGAAATGAGGGTGGACCATATGCTAATTATCTCAGTCTACCTCATTAGCATAGTGTGACGTTTTGTAGAATTCCATTCCACATGTTAAACAGATGTTTGTTATTTTCGTTGTAAATTATGTCAATACCACATAGGCAATAAGGTACTGCAGCAGGAGCCTTTTGTACAAGCTAAGGAAGGAATTAGATAGGGAAAATAGTTTTCATCAATTTTTTTATATGATTTTCAATTTAGGGGTTTTATATAGTGAACATATTCTTTTATTTTTTTTTGGTTTCGTCGGTGGGTGCCGTCGGTGGCTGCTGTCGGTCAGTATTTACTTGTACGACAAAAAGTGGCTTTCTAGTGACCTAGGGGTGACCGATTGTCGGTCACTGGTATCCACTTGTGCGATTAAGCAGAAAAATATTCTCCTCTATATAATTCTACAAAACATGGACATAGGGTTAGCAAAATGGCCACAGTCTTGCGAGATCTTTGTGAATCTGGATAGTTCAAACGTCTACATGATACTAACAGTCATTGTTATTCATTTATCGAGTTTAAAGATTAAATGCTATAATATTGGCATATATATGCTATTTCTCAGACAATATAACTCGATATATTTTATGTATAAGGGTTAATTTTTTTTAGAATGTACAATTGCGATTTTGGGAGGTTTAGGAAGGTTGAAAACAAATAATAAATATAAACTCATATATTACGCCCAACCTTGCGTTGGTCTTAGTGTTAAGGCGAGATTTTTCTATTGTCATTCATATAACTAATAATTATGGCGAAGTTAAATACCAATATTAAATGATATAGCTTAATATGGACATTATTAAAGAACAATAGCAAATATGTAAGTCTAAAAGTCTCACAAATAAATCCAGTTTCGTCACAGAATAACAAGAGCCGTTATAATGTTAGAATATAAGAGTTATAGCAGATATGAATCAAAATGACATTAATAAAGTATACATATTGCCACAGTGAGAATTAACCCAAAGTTAAATAAAGAACAGGCAAATCCGCTATATTACTTTAACATTATACAAAAAGAACATGTATGGAAGTATAGTAAAACCTATATGGTCGATTCTCATGAAATGGTTCCAAATGGGAAAATGCCATTTTTTACTAATTTTCTTCAAGTAGATTTCCTATGTGCTAATGCTTCACAATTAATGGTTCTATGCTAAAGGACTCTATATTCTGAACAAGTGCGTACCCACTTTACCATACCTACAATGAATATTTAGGATATTAGAGCCATTAAATATGCTGGATATAACCCTTCAGACCAAAATATTGAATATATCATCCTGAAAATTAATTAAGTTTACATGGAAATGTCTGTTTATTCATAAATATATGCAGAGACGCTCATAGCATAATACATACCGAAATGAGTGAGAGGCGCACCTGTCTCAATTATAACTCCATGTACTCCTCTATTCCTTTGCGATTGTATCTAAATCTCAAGAAGAAATCACGCTCACAGATAGAGGTTATGTTCTTCTTTTCCTGCTTATTTGTTATCCTCCAATAATGGTTAATCATTGGCTATTCTACTCTGTACATCATAGCTACTCATCTACATGTCATGAAATCTTAGATTCTATTATATTATGATTATGTTAGCATTTGAACAGGTCACTCTCATAAGTTAGAGGTTCACCTGTAAATCTATGTATTCCAATAATCCTCTGCTAACCCTTCTACCTAACAAGTATACCTTCTCACACATAATACCACAACATTATTGTTGAACGTGATTCGATGCTCTTTTTTCACATTATTTAGTTTAACATAGATTTCTCCAATGGTACGGTCCAAACAAGTTATGACTTAATCTCTCCACTAATTTTATGACAACATTATGTGATTCGAAGCTCTTTTTTCACGTTAATTTTCTTTAACATAGAATTCTCCAATGGTACAGTCCAAACAAATTACTTGAAGACTTAATATCTCCACTAATTTTTCTCCCTATACGCTCCCCTAAACCTTGAGGTACTTATTCACTGCTTGCATTTTTTGTATTTATAATCAATGAAGAAGTCACTCTCACAGGAAGAGGTTATCTTCTATCTTGTCCTTTGCCTTGCTCACTTATTATCCTATGTATATAGTCACTCATAGCCCAAGTTGGGTCCCGCCAGAATATCCTACTCCTCTTGGAGGGGATGTACCCAGTGAAAATAAAATCTTTAAAAAAATTATGCACTAAAACTTTGTATTAAATCCATAGAGGAGGACAGAAATTAGACAGAAATTAGACAGAAACCTATTTTGGCCGTCACCGTCCGTGACGCAAATAATATGAAGTAGTTTAACAAAAAAATCATGCAAAAATGATTTCTGTATGCTTGATGAAAGATGGACACATGGGTGCATTGAAACAGGAAGAAAAAAAATCGATCAATATTTCTAATTGTTCTTAAGATCTATGTTTCCAAAATGGGGAAGTTTTTTGTCCATCACCGTCCCTGACGGCCCCCGTCACCGTCCATGACGATATATCTTCAAAATAATCACCAAAAATAATCACCAAAATAATCACCAAAAAATACCCATAAATAATTATAAATCGACAGAAATGATAAAAAAATAAATGTCCAAATAAACACCAAACTATTTACCAAAATCAGGGACCCGCAAACCAGGCAAAAATCTAAAATATTCTGTAAAAATGACTATAATTATACATAAATCAATAGAAATGAACAAAATAAAATTAATTTAAAAGTACAAATGTACTCCAAATTATTTGCATATGTCCACCGAAGGTATCCAAAGTCATAACGACACTCAGTATGACCATAAATACATGTTAGAAAAAAAAATAAAATTGGTAGGTGACCGACAATCGGTCACCCTCCCGACAAAAATGTAAATTTACATTATTGTCGGGAGGGGGTCATGACAACCCACCGACGAAATTAAGAGGGTGACCGATTGTCGGTCACCCGTTATCCACTTGACCGATTGTCAGTGACCCCTAGTGACCGATTGTCAGTGACCGTTTGTCGTGCAAGTGGATAACGGCCTTAAAAATGAATGTTTACTATGTTCACAAGCTTCTCATCTAATCAGTCACACTTTTCTATTTACCCGATTTAAGCCATATACGTCCAATAATTGGGTCAAACTCATCCTTTAACACTAGAATAACTTGTCCTTTTTTCTCTTGTTAGTCTTTTACCCAAGTATTAATTATCTTGTTACAACATTTCTTAAATTCATCCCGTTGATCTGGCAATTTATCTATATATACGAAACAAACTTTTATCCACCTCCAGGCTCACATATTCTTTTATTAATATCCATAAGCAATGAGCAATCACAGGTCGTTTCATACCATTAGAAATCCCACCAATATGCTCCTATTTTAAATAGAATAGTATGTTACAGGTTGTGAGATCAATATCTCCTCATTATTTTAGTTTTGACAAATAAATAACTTTAGTCTCCTTAGCTTATACAACAGGCTCCTAGTGTCTAGTTAAGTACTGGACTTATTGATTGAATTTTAAGTGCCAATCTTCAGACCATAATCATTTATTCTTGTCTATAATTATGTCCCTACTGGTGATTCATTGCTCAATGAAGCATAAACCCAACTGATGGGTATCTTTGTTTGTTTCTAACTGTGACCAATAACTTGATTGCCTATTAGAAACTGTAAAGCCTATTTTTATAAACCTTGCTTCTTTGGACCCAAACTATATAAACATAGAGCCTGCGCACACATGTATGTGACTAGGGGTTCCCCACTTCCCCTCCTGTCTTGAATGGGCACTTACAGGCCACTCATGCAGTGGTATGCAGAGCAAAAACCGATACTGAATTTGTTACTTTTAATCGGTTTTTCTTCATTTAAATCGTTTCTCCAGGACCGGTGATAGCTTTAGAGTGTTTATCTCAAGGATAGTCATTTCATTTCATGATCTTCCACAGCTGATAATGCATCTTTAACTCATCTCGGTATTTGTTATTGTAGTTTAAGTGAAATGTAATGAAATATACATGGCTATCCACAGCTTTCCACGGCAATATGGTCACCGTAGAAGGCGATTAAACATGTTTGATTTTGCTGGCCGTCAAAGTACTTTTTTTATTCACTTACAGGCCAGACATTTAACAATAATATTCAAGTGTAAAGACGTATTGTCCACCATGGACGTGCTTCATACATTGCCTAAAGCGATAAGATGCCTCTTAACGAGGGCTTCATGCAAGAGTAACAAAAGTTATTCATTTCATAAAGTCAAAATAATAATACAAGCGTTGGTGTTTTTAGCCACCATAATAAAAGAATAAGCTACAAGACAAAAGCAAAATTACAACCACTTTTTACTTGAAGAAAATCGAGCTAAACCTCAAAGAAGATATTTCCGGCCTGGGGCCTATTCAAGAAGGTTCTCAAAAAATCTGTATTAATTTACACATTATCAAGAAAATACATAAATATCTACATTGCATAAGGTACCCTATTCTTCAAGACGAGATGTGTTTTGAAGCGTATTTTATCTCAGGTTTACCTAGGATATTCATCCCTGTATCAAGACAGAATTTCAGAAATTTTCACAACGCAGAGACGTTTCGTTCTTTAAATCAGTAATGAATACCGTATATACCCGTGTATAAGCCCCGGCTTATATTAATTTCAAATGGTGAATTTACCCGGCTTATATTCGGGGTGGGCTTATATTCGGGGCCCGGCTTATATTACAATAATGGAAAACAAATATATAACTGAAACTCATGTTAATTATTATCTTCATTCATTACTCTGGTTTCCGTGTTTTAAGCTCGAATTTAACAAAGAAAACTCTTCCAGAATTGTTGTGAATTTACAATCAACCAACAACAACTGAATTCTGAATTTAAACTATCATTCATGATCCACTAAAAGCCCGTTTTGGACGATTTCCTCAGCATCTTACATTAATTAGGATTATTATAAGTCTATGGTTGTACAGCACCCGGCTTATAAACGGGGCCCAGCTTATATTAACGTTATGACGTCCTGAACCCCTGGCTTATAAACGGGGCCCGGCTTATACACGGGTATATACGGTAATTGGCATATTTGGACTTTGTTACTTTTGATCAATTTTCTTCATTTGAATCATTCCTCCAGGACATTATGATAACTTTAGAGTGTTTATCCCAAGGATAGTCACATCACTTCAGCATCTTCCAAGCTGATAATGCATCTTTAATAGACGAATAGTACAGTTTGTTTTCTAAAAGGAAAGACGTGTACGAACCTCTGCTTAATGTGAACCATGTGTTAAGAAACAGAGAGTGGGGAATGCTAAAAATAACGAGAGCCCGGACTGAGAGATACAGAGGTAGTGTATTCATAAAAGGCAGACGCCTATGGAATAGTCTACCCCCTAACTTAAGAAATGAAGGGGACAGAGATAAATTATTTATCTCTGTCCCCTTCATTTCTTAAGTTGGGGGGTAAGGTAGATTTTCCCACATTTCTCTCTTTAACTTGACATCAATTGCTGAAATAAAATAACTAATCAATCATTTTATTGTGTGTTGCCGCACCTTCTAAACTGCCTGAAACTGGGAATTTCCTGCTGCTTATACGTAGCGCACCTCTAAATAACATAAAGCAGACACAGACGTGTACAAGCTGTATGTGGGTCAGATTTTCAGAAAATGTACAATTGGCAGCTCAACACATTCAGTGAATTGTGCTAAATTCTGCTGAAAAATGATGAATACCAGTATATTTGGTGTCAAATTAAATTAAAGTATATGTTCTGTTATGTTAAACTGCATTTTGAAGTTCATTTTAGTCTTAGATATGGGCTATTTGAGAGGATTAATGAAGGCGAATTGTATATTTTCTGAAAATCTGACCCATGTAGTCCACCCCCTCAGTGTGCTCTAGACCGTGTAGTATGACTAAGTCACCACATCCTCCACTATTATATATAATAAAAACCTACAAGCTATTTGTAGAAACATACAATCTTCTTAAAGTATGTAAATGCATCGACTAGTTCACAGAGAACAACCGCTTTTTATTGTACATATATTCTGTGGATTTGACAGGTTACAATGTTAAGTGGGACATACACAAGGTCTGATATGGTCTATTTAAGCCTCTACCTGCTACAGGTTGGTGTTATCCTAAGCCCAATGTTAGGTTGAACCAGATAATAACGTACTGAGTTACATGTCTATGTAACATCCACTATTTCACTAGTTTGCTCTTCATTGGAGTATTACAGAAACACATCTCTACTAGCGTGTTAGAAACCAGAAAGTTTATACATAAAGACTAATAAGTAGTCTTTTATATTCAAGCAATTGTCTGTGTTATGCCTTTGTTATGGTCACTTATGTGCAAACTGGCATTAGACTTATATAAAAGTGTCCTC
This sequence comes from Sthenelais limicola, assembly GCA_942159475.1. NCBI lineage: Eukaryota > Metazoa > Annelida > Polychaeta > Phyllodocida > Sigalionidae > Sthenelais > Sthenelais limicola. The sequence continues at coordinate 1,746,400 of OW804101.1, read as the reverse complement.
GTTCCAACTATTGATCATAGGGATAGATTAAGTATGATATAGAAATGTGTAATGGCATAATCACAAGCATACAAACAGCTGTGATAGGATGACCAGTAGACAGCTGTGATAGGGGGATGACCAGTAGACAGCTGTGATAGGGAGATGACCAGTGGTCAGCTGTGATAGGGAGATGACCAGTGGATAGCTGTGATAGGGGGATGACCAGTGGTCAGCTGTGATAGGGGGATGACCAGTAGACAGCTGTGATAGGGGGATGACCAGTAGACAGCTGTGATAGGGAGATGACCAGTGGTCAGCTGTGATAGGGTGATGACCAGTGGTCAGCTGTGATAGGGAGATGACCAGTGGATAGCTGTGATAGGGGGATGACCAGTGGTCAGCTGTGATAGGGGGATGACCAGTGGACAGCTGTGATAGGGGGATGACCAGTGGTCAGCTGTGATAGGGTGATGACCAGTGGTCAGCTGTGATAGGGGGATGACCAGTGGACAGCTGTGATAGGGAGATGACCAGTGGTCAGCTGTGATAGGGAGATGACCAGTGGACAGCTGTGATAGGGAGATGACCAGTAGACAGCTGTGATAGGGAGATGACCAGTAGACAGGTGTGATAGGGGGATGACCAGTGGTCAGGTGTGATAGGGGGATAACCAGTGGTCAGCTGTGATAGGGGGATGACCAGTGGTCAGCTGTGATAGGGGGATGACCAGTGGTCAGCTGTGATAGGGTGATGACCAGTGGCCAGCTGTGATAGGGAGATGACCAGTGGACAGCTGTGATAGGGGGATGACCAGTGGTCAGCTGTGATAGGGGGATGACCAGTGGTCAGCTGTGATAGGGGGATGACCAGTGGTCAGCTGTGATAGGGGGATGACCAGTGGTCAGCTGTGATAGGGGGATGACCAGTGGACAGGTGTGATAGCGAGATGACCAGTGGACAGGTGTGATAGGGGGATGACCAGTGGTCAGCTGTGATAGGGGGATGACCAGTGGTCAGCTGTGATAGGGAGATGACCAGTGGACAGGTGTGATAGGGGGATGACCAGTGGTCAGCTGTGATAGGGGGATTTAAGTTCCAAACTAGGCTGACGTTTTTTCATGAAGCTCAATGTAGTATACACCAAGACCCTAAACGTCACCCAGTAGACGTCACACTTGTGATGTTTAGCATTTTTGGAAGACGTTAAAAGACATGAGACTCTAAACGTCACACCAAAAGAACTTATCAAACGGGGGGGGGGGACAAGAAAAACGTCTTATTTTGTGTATCATGGTAAGATGTTTATCTTTGCAGTGCAGATAGGAACATTATTGCTATAGACACATGCTATAGTCATTTGATGTTTTGTACAATACTGAGTAAACTTTATGTGACAAAATTATTATTTTCTTCTAGAAAAGTTGGTTATTTGGGTGGTTTTCTGCCACAAGGCCGGCCATTTTGTATTTAGCCGTATAAGTATATGTCGCATGAAAGGTGTCTATAAGCTGTATCATTTGGTATAACATTTATTCATATATAATGTAGTGGGTTCACCCCTAATACATCTTAACATCGATGCTGCTGTCCAACTACAACTACAACCAGGCTATGGCAGCGTGGACACTTCTGCTAGAGCCGGAGACGACCATCAGTTCCAGCTGGGACTGTCAGAGGGTTACAACACCTCATCATGCAGGCCGCAATTACAGACACCTTCCGACGGACGGTAGGTGGAGGACAGAGTTGGCTATATCATGGAGCCAGATGTGGGGTTAAGGATGGACTTCCCATCATGAACTCTATGGGACTTCCAATAGTCATGCCAGGGGGGATGCCAGTGGCATCCGCATATGCAGTTGTGGCAAATTTTATGGGAGACTACTCACACTTGGTGGAGTGGAGGGGGAGCCCGTAGAAGGTCACAGAACGGGGTGGGAAGTATTACTGCACCTAACTATTCGGGATGTAAAAATAGTAGCATCCCTGAACTGGAATCAATCATTGAGGGCACTGATGCCGCAGATACTGAAACCCTGTAGAGGGTGCATGAGTTGGTATATGTGAAAAAGCGTTCAGATTGCAGGGAGAACAATTGAGGTTTATGAACATGGTTCTTCACTCCATCGACACAAGCTGTTACTAAGCCTATAAAGTTGCCCTTCCATTGTGTTCCCTTGGCAAAAGAGGAGGCACTGGACTCCCAGGTCAAGAAGATGCTAGAATAGTCATGGCTTGAAATTGAAACCAAAGAAGTGTCGCCTCTTTAATACAGAGGTACAGTATCTTGGGAGGATCGTATCTAAGGAGGGGATAAAGGCTGATCCGGAGAAGGCACAAGTGATAGATACTTGGCCTATACCAGTTACAGTGAAGGATATCCAGTTGTTTCTGGGTTTTGCTTCATATTACACTCAGTTTATACCAGGTTTTAACGATCTGGTGAGGCCGATGCAGGAAACTGTGACAGCTGGACAAAAGGTACTACGGTATAAGCTTACATGGAATGATAAGCTCAATGATGCTTTCGAGGCCACAAAAAAGGCCTTGTACTCCATGTCCATTTTGGCATATCCGCGAGCCACTGGCCAGTTTATTCTGGATACAGACTTGAGTCGAAGGGCCATGGGGGCAGTCCTGTCACAGGTTCAGGATGAGCAAGGTTATCGCATATGCGAGTAATTCTCTCTCAAAATCACAGAAAAACTACTGTACTACGTACAGGGAGCTGTTGGCAGTCTTATACTACACGGACAATTCAAGCACTACCTATACGGGGCCGACTTCATAGTCCGTACAGACCACTTGTCTCTTACATGGCTTATAACATTCAAGGAACCAGAGAATATCTTGGCTCATTGGCTTCTGAATTCGCAGCAGTATGGGATTACCAACAAGGGCGTGATTCAACACTGTCCCGGTAAGAAGCATAAAAATGATGATGGCCTTTCCCGCAGACCAAATGGCCCCAGTGCTGGTCACTCCAACGGGCCACCAAACACTAATTATTAGTGATTCAAGGGGAAAAGGCCTCCAATGCTTCCTAGAAGCAATGGGCCTAAACAGCTCAAACCACCTACTACTAATCTTTAGTGGGGCCGATTACATCACTGCCCTCAACAGAGCCAAATCAACAATTGTCCAATTCAAGCCATCCTTAATCATGTTTGTTAATGGAATCTGTGAAATAACTGATAGGATTAAATACACATCTATCAATCCTACCACCAACCGCATCTCATACCATTGGAAAGTAATCTTTGCCCACAATTCGGCCTCTGCAGCCATCTCCAATATAATGAACAATATTTCCCTGTGTTTCAACGCTACCCTACACCTGGCCCCCAATGCCAGAATTGTGTTTGCCCAGTTCCCTGGGGCAGACCTCGCAACCTACAATCGCCTACCTGAAGGAGTTGTTCACGCTCAGCAGCAACTTCTAAATGACACCATCATAGCCCTTAACCATCAAATATCAATATTCAACAAAAACAAAGGTGGGATCACGCCATACCTCTCCATGGTGATACATAAACGCAAACCCTGTGGAGATTTCAAGCATCGCTATGAAAGACTATCTGATGGATGCCACCTCTCTAACCTAGCCAAATCCAACTGGGCAGCTAACATCGTCAGAGCAATTACTGCAAACTCGTAAAATCAAACTAACTTGCTCACAAAAATACCATAATTCTAAAATTAAAAAATCATACAACTAATGAACCACTAATTATGAATACTCCAGTCACATGTATGTATTTATAAAATTGATTTCGACCGAAATATGACTGCATTCCATTCTTCCACCAGTCACATATATATAATTATCTGTCTACAAATGGACATCAAACCATTTAGGTCTTGTACACGATCCGTCCCTATCACCATGTCCATGTCACAATGTATAATCATTGGTAAATGTAAGATATGTAAAATGTTATAAGGTAAATAGTAATTCACTGGGTTCACAAAATATAAAAAGTTATAAGATAACGAACTATGCGTACATGTTATGTGATTATGTGATTATACCATGTATATGCCATGTGTAACCCTTAGGTTTATACCATTTATATGTAGATTTTGTGTTATACCATGTTTATGCCATGTGTAACCCTCACCTGTCAAGTGACTGGCTAGGATACAGTTCCTACCCAACTATCCACTAGGTTTATACCTATCAGGTGTATACCTTGGCATGGTAGGTAAAGTGCATCTACTATACCAACCTTCTCTTCTTACAACTCAAACTGTTCTGGGATTATACCATATATATACCATGTGTATCCATAAGTTCTATACCAATTATATGTATGACTTTGTGTTATAACGTGCATGCCATGTGTAACCCTCACCTGTAAAAGACTGGCTAGGATACAATTCCTACCCAACTATCCACTAGGTTTATACCAATGATGTGTATGTTATGTGACTATACCGTGTATATACCATATGTAACCCTAGGTTTATACCAATTATGTATGTTTGTGTCATACCATGTACATGCCATGTGTAACCCTCAACTGTCCTATGACTGGCTAGGATACAGTTCCTATCCAACTATTCACCCATCCATCATCCACTCTCCTCCTCCCACTACTGCCATTCACCACTCCTCGGGATAGGATATAGTTCTACCCCGTTTTCATTACACCCACTCCACCCTACACCACAGCACCACTCTTACATCCAATCACCCTCACCCCTTCCTCCCCCTGTCATATTTTATTGTCTTACTCCGTTAACACACAGCACTGTCATCATAATACTACTTATACCTATAACCTAACCATGTAACCCCAACCTCTGAGGGTCTTGGACCCCCAGGGGTACGCAACTTTCCCTACCTCTCTTCCAAACCAACACCCTGGCTGCACCACAAGCAAAAAACACCGTCCCCGCCGCAGGCCTAGGAAGAAGATAACAAATCCCACATGCCCTCCCATCACCTCACCGCGTGATCTGGGCAGTAAAAGAGGCATTAGTTTTACCCACCTGAATATAAGAAGCCTCAAAAAAAACTTTGACCCATTTGTAGCTGAGTTCCTTAACTCAGGGGTAGATGTTATTTCGATCTCTGAATCCTGGTTGAAACCAGATATCAGAGACAATCAAATTGCAATCAACATCTACAAGGTCTTCAGACTAGACTGCTCTTTCAACACTTCTGGGAACTCAACCAGAGGTGGTGGTATTGTGGTATATATCATTGATTCACTTACAGTGGACAATGATTCCCTCTCGCACCTGAACTCTTCTTCCCCTTACGTCGAGGCGCAATGGATCATCATTCGCCATAAATTCTTGAAACCTATTATCATAGCCAATATCTACCGTGCCCCTTCCGGTTCAGTCTCAGACTTCATATCATATCTTAATGACTCTATTGGTGCTATCCCTGATCTACAGAAATCTGAGCTGATACTAATGGGAGACATGAACATAGACATTAGATCTAAATCCCAGGCTAACACTGACCTGAATCGATGGGCCCAGAATCATAACCTGACCCAACACATCTCAGACTACACCAGAATGACGAAAATGTCATCTACCACCATTGACCTGATTTTCTCTAACGTCAAATTTACTGCTGAAGCAGGAGTCCTTATGACCAACATCAGCGATCACCAACCAGTTTATCTTCTGAGGAAAAAACTGAAACGCTCGATCCCTATGATCACCAAAAAAGGCAGGTCATTCAAAAACTTCTCTACAGATACTTTCAATAAGCTACTACTCACAACCCCCCCCCCCTCATTTCAAAACTAAATGACCCAAACCTCATCTGGGAGGCCCTCCTAGAACACATTACCCAAGCAGCAGATACCCTATGCCCAATCTCCCAACTAAAGATACCATCCTACAATCCACCCTGGATTACCCATGAAATCCTTGAGTCTATAGCGGACCGCAACCACTTCCACCGAAAAGCACGCAAGCTCAATGACCCAGACATCTGGGATCTCACCAATGCGCTCCCCAATAGAGTCAACTACCGCATTAGAACATCAAGAAGGCACTATGTCTCCTCCTCTCTAGACGCCAATGCTGGTGACCCAATAAAATTCTGGAAAGAAATGAAGAAACTACTCCCGAACGAAAAAGAAAACTCGGAATTCTCTCTTCCTGGTGTGAAGCCGACTGAACTTCCCTCCCTAATTAACTCCTTCTTTGCAAATGTTGGCCCAAACCTGGCGAACAAAATTGCCAGACCCCCCCCAACCACTCGATCAGACATCTCACCCCCCTCTACTTGTCCTCCCACCCCACCTTTCGAGCTCAACGCCCTACCAGCTAAAGAAGTAGAGGTCCTGATTAGTGAAATAGACATTAAAAAACCCTCAGGCATCCCAAACCTCAACTCTAGGCTACTAAAAATAGCGATGAGCACCCTCCTCCCACAGTTCACACACCTTTTCTTCTCATCTATCCAAAATGCCACATTCCCCAATAGCTGGAAACAAGCAATTGTCGTCCCACTCCCAAAAATAAAGTCACCCAAGTCACCCTCTGACCTTAGGCCAATATCTCTTCTACCCATTCCTGGAAAAATTCTAGAACGAATAGTCCACTCACAGACATATGAATATATCGAATCCCATGGCCTCCTTCATCCAAAACAACATGGCTTTCGGACTAATAAATCAACCCAAATTGCTCTATCAGAATTCATAGATGACACTATCCTCTACCACAATAACAAACAATCAACCCTGGCTCTCTTCATAGACCTGAAAAAAGCCTTCGACACCATTGACCATCAACTAACAGCCATCAACTTCCACCCACACACAATTGCCTGGTTCTCAAGCTACCTCCAAGGAAGATCGCAAAAGACTAGAATTGCTAACTCCCTGTCCCCCAATGCCCTCCTGAGCACCGGGGTACCTCAGGGATCCATTCTTGGCCCTCTTCTCTTCAATCTCTATGTCAACTCCCTCCCAACCTATCTAAATTCAGTACTCCCCCTCCCCGTCTCATGCCAACTCTATGCAGATGACACTGTAATATACACTTCCTCCAAATCCATGAGTGACTCAGTCACCGCCCTCAACTCTGCCATCCCACACTTAGAAGCCTGGTGTGTGATGAATAAATTAACTATCAATGCTCAAAAAACTAAAATAATGGTCTTCTTCCCCCCAACCTCTAAATCTACGCCCATCCCATCACTATCCATTAACGACACCCCACTACAAGTTGTAACTGAATTCAAATACCTGGGCTCGATGCTGGACACCCACTTGAGTGCTCAACACCAAGTGAAACTCTCAGTACGTAATGCCAATGCGGCCGTTACCTCCTTTGCACGTATCCGTCCATTTCTATCAAAAAAGATCGCCATCCGCATCTTAAAAACTATGGTCCTCCCCCATCTTGAATTTAACTCCTGCTTCCTTGACATGGCCAATGTGGCCTCGAAAGACAAACTGGAAAGAGTCCAGAAACGTAGTCTCCGCATTGCTACCCTATCAAACAGATGTGTTAGCATCTCCAATCTTATAAAGACCCACAACCTACTCTCCCTCCAAGTGCGTCGAACCATCCAAATCCTGCTACTCATGCACAGAAGAGCCCATTCTATGACCATGACTCCCCCCACCCCACCACTAGGACATTCTACCCGCTCATCCTCTGCCCTAAACCTTCCGGTCTCCCGCCCAAGGCTTGAGGTATCTAAAAAAGCCCCTGCCTACTCAGGTGGAGACAGATGGAATGCCCTACCAAAAATAATTAAGGAGGAACCAGACATTACCAGATTCAAAATAAAAGCCCTTGCACACCTCAAAATCTCTCCCCTGTAACCCCCACCATACACTATCCCCACCATCTTCCCAATCTCCCCCTAATATATATATAATAACCTCCCCCTGATAACTTACATCCCTTTCTACTCCTAACCTTTGCTCTCTGCACACTTCTCAACACCTGTGATTGCCCGCCATTACACTGACATAGTACAATGCCAGAGGGCACAAAAGTAATCAAAAATCACAACCGACTGATTACGATCATCATTCAAACATTAACCCAGAAGTACAGCTGGGCGAACAATACTAGTCTAGACTAGTCATGAGTATTCTAATCATAATTATTATTACTATTATTGTATTGTATCACACTATCAACTTATTTTTTATTGTGTCCAACTTGTTTTTATTGTGTATTACCATGTGTCGTACCATCCATTGAATGTTTTACATAGTTGTGTTAGTTCATTTTTTCTAAACTTGTTAATGTAGACTGCAGCAGCAGGTAGAAGGCCACAATTTACTAGTGTTACCTGTTCTCGACTGTTTTTATTGTGATTCATGTCTTGAGATGCTGGATAAATAAATCTTTAAAAAAAATAGTCATTGCAAACGCATTGATTGTGATGACTGTGGCACCCACAAGGCTGCTGTAGCATGTCGTGTGAGGGGGAGGAGGTCACAAACAATAAGCCAAACGCAGCAATTCAGACTATCCATGAACAACAATACATCGTATCACTAGCTTATTTGAGCAAAACCAGGAGCCCACAGATCTAGCGAGCGAAAGCGATGAATTCAGGATGATCTGTCATCAAGCTGATCTTTGCAGTATTCCGCAATTGGATCCTGCGGTTTGGAGCACCAAATGCTATACACACTGATGGGGAACCTGAGTTTGACAGAGCGTTATTCCGTGAACTTATATGACACAAAGAAACACACCCCACTTCCTTACGGGCCACTGGCTAATGGACAGGCAGAAAGGTTTAATCATGTCTTAGTGGAACAGTTTTCGTGTTATGCAGATGATGGTGTCTGACGATTGGGACACATATATCCCATGTATTGCGACAGCCTATGATAATACCGTGAACATTAGTACAGGCTTTACCCCGCACTCCATAGTCTTTGGGATGGAGGCATATACACCCCTGGATTTGATTCATGGTGCACCTCATGGTGGCTTGGACTTCCTGTCCGGTTCAGGTTTTATCGAGGATCTTGGTAAAATTTGCGGAAGTCGCACAAATATGTGAGACATACTTTGAAGACATAGAAACCAGTCATTTGAAGTGGGCTACCGGATATATCAATATTACCCACCAAAAACTGCGAGCAAATATGGCTCTAAATGGGATGTTATCTGTTTCAGATAACCCAAGATTTTTGGGAAACTCCTATGTCGTGAACACCGCCGCAGGAGGTGTCAAATGGAGTGGAGATTTAATGAAATCCGTCCTCGATCCTGACAAAAAAGGGGAACTCCGTAACATGATCGGGTTGGGTCAAGCCCCTGAGTTTTAGAGGCTTACATGGTAGGGATGTGTTGTCAATAGAGAAAGGCAAAGTTGTGGCAGGTCAAGAGCTCGCCAAATCTGTAGAGAAAACACATCTGTAGGGATCATACACCACCGGATGGAGGGTATCTGGCCCAGTTTCCTGTTCCTGTTGCTGGCCTTGTGTCACAAAGCCGGTGAACATGGAGCACGATTGGGAGAACAAGAATACCAGATATCATTTTTGCAAGTGGTGTCAACACCTTGGTTGCAGTGAGTGTTCGTGAACACCTGCCACGATGAGTGAGGCCAGGGCATTAGTCTTTGTGTGTGGTGTCAAAACCTAGGCGTGATTAAATTGTGTCATGTGAAGTGAGTGAACGGGCGGCTATATAACTACCGCGAGTTGAGAGGAAGAAGCAATTAATTAGTGCCAACACTCATGGTTGGCTGCTTTGTACCCTCTCTTGACAGTGTACTAGTGTACCGTTCATTGGTTGGTCTTGCAGGTCTGGTTCAACTCAGCCATTTCATGCCGGGTGAAAGCACCCCCTGAATAGGGCTGATCTAGTCCATCTGTCTACTGAAAGGTAGCCTATTGCCTCGTTCATATGAGCAAAGGCAAGAAACCACCCCCGGTGGACGCCTCTTTGAGGAGACTGCTGCGTCTCGCAAACGATGTTTGCGACGTGAGCGCGCTCTCAAGCTCAAACATGAGGTTGAGGGCCCTTCTAGTCATTCAGACTCAGATGCAGATGCCAACACCGTGGGTCATGAAGACCCCAATGTGGCTGCAGGCAGGTACCGCTGGTACAAGCTGTACAATGCCACCGCGAAGAAGCTTCGATGGGGAGAGGACAAGAAACTTGTTCTTCCTCTTCACCGATGATCGGAGCAGGAATGCCCTGAAGCCATACAGGATCCTCCGGATACTGACTGCTTCTACGATTGTCTGGATTGTCTGGAAACCTAGTGATGGATCAAGCACTATGGAAGCAGTGTCCAACAAGTCCGACGAATTGTCGGATTCAACCGAACAGGAACTGCTCCAAGGGGCTGACTTGGAAGGTCCAATCTACGATTCCCTAGGACAGGAGGACAATGTCATTACTGTCCCGGGAAGAATCAACGTGTTCGATAAGGCTCTCATCGGATGTCTATCCCTGCTTAGCATTTCGAATCTAATGCAGTGGATGAGGACGGTGAGTCTCTCTAAATACTCTTTTGTAGGCGGTAGGGTTCTCTTCCTCGCGGGTGGAGGCTTTTACCCATGAGATCGGTTTTGTTCATCGATCTTACTTTTAATAATGTTTGCTATATGTCTTGGCCTTTAATTGAATCTACAAAAAATAAAATAATAAAGCTCGTGCACTGAAATTTGTTATGCTTTGGCGGTTGCTTCCGAGTGGTGGCTTGATTGGAACAGACAGGCATGTCTGCTGGTCTCTTTAGAGTAAAAAAAAGGCTGCAACCCTGGGGGTGAGCAAAGGCCTTGCTCTATAGGACCCGTGCAGCAGAGTGGCAACACATGTGCCCTGCTGCAAACAAGAATCTTGGGCAAAAGGGATCTCCTTGGTGCCCCTAATACATCTTAACATCGATGCAGCCATCCAACTACAACTACAACCAGGCTACAGCAGCGTGGACACTTCTGCTAGAGCCGGAGATGACCATCAGTTCCGGCCAGTTCCTTCAGAGAGCGACAACACGTCATCATGCAGGCAGGTTACAGACACCCTTTGACGGACGGTAGACTCAGTATACAAGTAGCTCCGCAAGGGGATCTGGTCTTTGCTTAACACTACAGACTTGAGCCACGCCGCGGACCAAGATCTTTCTGTTGTTCAAATTAAGCACCCTGTTCGGTGACAATACCTTTGTAACTGTGCAATTTGGGTAAATAAAACCAGCTGAAATGAATACTTTTCGTTATCGTGATTTTAACAATTTTACCACCAAAATTCAACTTTATGACCTTAACATGAATTTGTATTTATATTATTATTTTAAGTATTATAAGTACATGTATATAGTTTATAGTATACAGTTCACAAACTCTGTGGTGTCAGTTGCTTAAAATATCACACCCATTGCTACACAACTCTGGCAATGTTCACACTCCTTCAACCATTAGTTACCCTGTATATATTCTGTATTGTATGCAATGTTCACACTCCTTCAACCATTAGTTACCCTGTATATATTCTGTATTGTATGCAATATTCACACTCCTTCCACCATTAGTTACCCTGTACATATTCTGTATTGTATGCAGGCCCACATCCAGCTACCCAGTGCTGAGGAACTGGCCTCACAGCCTTAATGACAGGGACGTTTATGAAGTCCTCGACATCCTCAAATTATTATCATCCAACTCGTTGATTCTGGTGAAAGAGCTTGATGTTACGCCTACATTACTGGATACCCTGGAGAAGAAGGCTGTCATCAATCAGACCACAAGGCAAGAACTGAAGGTGATTTACATTTATTTACATTGTGACATGTGCAAATAGTATTTGGGGCCTTGCTGTTCCTTCATATAGGGCTAGTAGCAGAGGCAAACAAAGGTCTTATACACCAGGACTGTAGAACATCCCAACCTGGAAGGACCTCATGTTTCAAATCCTTTTAGCTCATCAAATCAATGCTCAGAATCTCGTGAAGCCAATATTTGTGATTTGTGATTTCATGGCATGCGTTTTTAAAAACAATTTATAGAAAATTTATAGAAAAAATATATTAAGTTGAAGTTAAACAAATAAAGTAATCATAACATTATTGCAATCATTATGTTAATTTGGTAAACCCGGGCAGAATTCAAGTGGCCCCAATGATATTAGATTCTTTCAATATAATATTCACTGGACATGTCTCCTTATTAAATGATTTCTCATATTTTCATGGAACTGTCATATATTTATATAATAATGCAGAACAAAATGAATCAGGACAGGAAAGTGACCACCATACTGGACCAGCTGTACCAAGGCAAGGTGGGCCAGGTCCTGGCCTTCCTCCAGACCCTTGTTGAGACACAGGCGGGGCTCCTGGAGAAGCTGGTCTTTAGCCCTCGTGAAGTCAGGTATGTCAGCACCAACACCATGCAATCTACACTTGTGCCTTATAGAAAACATCACTGGTTACTTTAATAGAGAAATGAAAAAGGTTATTCAGAAAATACCGACATATTCCAACTAATTATTATTATATGTGATCTCACAAGTCTCACTTGTCTATTTTGTTGCTAACATATTCTGGCTAACAATTCTATGGGTAGCAACTCAGTTAAGGGTAACCTTTCTATTCAGACTCAAGCAAAGCTACCTGGTATTGACCAGGTGGCCACACAAGTTGAACAAGAAGGGAGCGTATCAAGTTCACAGTATCAAGGCTTTACTGGAAATGAATTCCGTCCATTTCTTGAATATGCTAGACATTGACGTGAAATTCCTCATGATGCTGGAAAAGTATAAAGTCATCAATCAGAATACAAAACATGAAATTCAGGTAAGTTAAGCACTTGTACTATTTTATATTTTATAATATCATGCACATCAAACATTAATGAACCATGAAGTAGACCAAGAGATGGCATGTTCAAGGTTTGATTCTGTATTGTATCAAACCCTGCACAGTTCTCATTGAACAGCTAGAGTCACCTGATGCTAACCCCACAGCAGTTGTTTCTGACATCCATTAACTTTATTAAATCTATATATTTATATTCGGACTGTTTATTTTCATTATCACAGTGAACAAGTCTGTGAAATAGATAATAGGAAAAAAGATTCTGATATGTTACAATATTTTACTCCCAAATAACCTGATTGATGTAATATAATCAAGTTGATGAACCATAATAAGTATTTGTGAAGTGATGTAAAGCCAATGGTTCAAGCTCTGTATATAACAGAAATACTCCAGGGACCACCAGTTAACATGAGAGATTATAATATTACAGGCTGCATCCACACCAGATGGAAAGATTGAGCGACTGATGGATCACCTGGCTCGGCGTACGGTCGGCGACATGTTCTACTTCTTGAATGCGATTGAAGAGACTGACCAAGGACACATTCTAGAACAACTGGAGTTCAACCAAGAAGATTTTGGGTATGTTAGGGCCAACATGTTTAGGACATTCAAATATCAAAGATAAATAAGTAGCCTCTCTATGTAAGAAAATCCTTGCGTTAGAACATGAAATATTTCCAATAAGGGATTTTATCCTTCTTGGTAATGACAATGTTTGCCTTCTCTTCATACCCATTTATTTGAATTTCTACTTTTGATATATTTTGTTGTATTGTATTAACTTTTTACTTCCTTAAAGCAGTGTTTTCAGCTAAAACAACAAAAACATTTAACCACATATTACTCTTAGAATGATTTATTGGACTGAAGTTTTGAATATTCAGCTTCTGCATCATTATACAAAAGTTTTGGTCAAATCAAACAAGAGTAAATGGCTGTTGGTGAGCAGTGATGATTGAAGCTAGGAACGGGAAATTTAATCTGTGGCAAAAACAACTGCTGTAGTGGCACAGTTATAAGTCCAGGCTTTCAATCTCACATTTAGCCCCTGGCTTCCAGAAATAAGTTTTAGAGGATTTAATCTTTTTATAACCCCACAAACCCAAGCCTGTATTTTTTTTCTTTTTTTTTCTTTTCGGCAGTAAGTACAATCCGGCGTCGCCTTGGCGATATTCTTACCACCTGCCTTAAACATCAAGGCTACTTATTGTTATGTTAGTACAATTGTTATTTTCTTACATTAGTAATTGTCTCTGTAGTCGAGGGGGCGTGGAGATACGAGGGTGATCGTGGGATACACTATATTACATCAATAGTGTGTGACTTTCTCCTAGTATATGTATTGTTTCAATCAAATTCTTCCCCGTGTTGCCTTAGCATGATTTGTGTTTTTAGTTCTCGTTTTAGTGTAATATCGTCCAAGTTTCTCAATCTGACTTGTAAGCCGTTCCTGTTTGTTGCCAACTGATAGCTCAGAGATTTCCTATCTGTTTCGGTTTTCGGTCTAAATTGTCTTATGATTCTGCCTTCATTGTGCCTTGTTGCCCTCCCGTTCTCATTAACCGCAATCTTCCCACCCATCTTTACGAGCAGGAAGTATTGTCTGTTCGATACCGACATGATCTTGCATCTGTTATGCAGGTCCTTCCTGGGTGTCAGCGGGTCCGCTTTGAGGGCAATACGGATCGCTTTATTTTGCAATCTTTGTGTCTTTTTTAGATTACTTTTTCCTACTGGTGTCAAAAGGGTAGGCTATAATCAATAATTGATAAAATGAATGATTTTACAATTGTCACTGCTGCGTTCTGGGTAAGCATTGGACGCATCAATGATAACTGATGGATTCTGAAATTAAGATTTTGGTGTAGTCTGTCAAGCTGCCTCAGCATATTCAACTTGGTATCTAATCTAATCCCGAGATAGTCATAATACTCTGTATGTGATAGTTCAAAGGATCTAAACTTTATCTCAGGGGGTCTTCCTCTTTTCTTCCTGCTAAAAAGCATAAATTTCGTTTTCTTCATGTTCATTTTAATTTTGTTACATATCGACCAGTCGTAAAAGATTTCTAAATCTTTCTGCATTTTCGCCACAAGCTCAGGCAGTTGCTTCCCTCTGATGAATAATACCGTGTCATCGGCGTATAGCACAAATTTGCAAGTTAAGTCCAAGTTCTTCAAATCATTCGTATATAGCAAATACATGAGCGGCCCTAGAACTGAGCCCTGCGGTATGCCGCAGTCAATCGTCGCTTCCTCAGATATGTTACCCTCTATTATAACTCGCTGTTTCCTATTTTCTAGATACAATGCTAACCAATTTTTATAATTGTCTCTGACGCCTATCTTCTCGAATTTATCTAGTAATATGTCATGATTAACGCTGTTGAATGCCTTGCTAAAATCGATAAAAACTGCCAATACCTGTTCATTGTTATTCAGCGCCTCATTTATTGGCGTAATAAGGGTCGCAAGCGCATCCGCAGTGCCCCTTTCCGGGAGGTATCCGAACTGTGTATTACAAATAATGTTGTTTGCCAGAAAATGTGTCTGTAACCGAGCTGCTATAATTTTTTCAAGAAGTTTCCCTACTAAATGTATTAGTGTAATAGGCCTAATATCGTCAACTGTCCTGGGTATGGCTATCTTAGGGATTGGTTTGCATAGACTATCTTTCCAGTCCTTTGGAAACACGCCTGCTCCTATGGATTCATTGAATAAGTAAGTAATTTGGGTAGAGACGCCACCTAGTGCATCCTTATAAATCCTACTATTAATGTCTATACATCTGGAGGGTTTCTTGGTGTCAATTTCATGTGTCAGCCGTAGGACTTCATCTTCACTGACTGGGCCTATCTCAAAAGCAGATCTTATTGGCTCTGGTCTAACATCATAGGTTTTATCTGGAATTGATTTTTGTATGTTGTCTCCGATCAAACTGAAAAATTCATTAATGTAATCTGCTAGGTTCGAACCAGTTAAGCGTATGTTCTCGCTATTTCTCAGGAATTTTAGTTCGCTATTCTTTTTTCCCTGTATTTCCGTTATGATCCTCCAAAATTTGCTACTATCTTTCATGTTATTGTCTAGCAGGGTTGTGTAGTACCTCTCCTTAGCTCTTTTTAGACTGAGGTTAAATTCGTTGCGGGATCGCCTGGCGATGCTCGCATTTACCACAGATTTTTGTTTATGTGCCTTTTTGCAGTCCTTATCTCTTATTTTGGCTAGCTCCACTAATTCCTCATCATACCATTTAGGTCTCTCTGATCTAATTCTAAAAGTTTTTTTCGGTGCCAGGAGGTCAGCAGTCCTTTTTATTCTGTCAAATATAAATTTCCAAATACAATTAACATCATTTTCTGCATACAAGTCGGTCCAGTCTAACTCTTTCAATTTCTTCACTAGTTCTTCTTTGCTATAGTTGCTGTATTTCCTACCTTCAAATGAGGTAACATACTTAAATATCTTTTGCCTGCCTTGATGTTCAGATATATTCCCTGATGATCCGATATGTTATAGTTAACCGCCCCATATGTGAATTCAATCTTTATTTGTACCAGATAAAAATCTAGAATCGTATCCTTATTTAATCCATATCTAGTGATCTCGTTCATTCTAATTTCAAGGTCATGTCTATCACTGAATTCCGATAGCAGCTTATATTTCCTATCCTTCCTATCCATTATGTCGATGTTTAAGTCTCCGCATATCACTATGTCATAATTGCCCTCCCCATAAATGTTCTTGGTTTCATCTAATACTCGTCCTAGTTCAGCTAGACCCTCCGCAACATTCAGTGACGGTGGCCGATAGACGCAAATTACCAACTTTTTTCTGACCTTTTCTTTACTGACCCAGAGAGTCAGGGTCTCAATGAAGCTGTTATTATTCGCGTCCAACATGCCATCATTAACCGCTTCAACGTTCAGGTCTTTTCTTATGTATGTGCATATACCTCCCCCATGTTTCTTTGCCATCCTATCCTTCCTAACACAGTTATAGTCTTTATGGTTAATTAAATCTGTTGGGATACTTTCCTTCAGCCATGTTTCCGAGAGACATAGAATGAGATTTGAGAAGGGCTTTTGATTGGACCCAGCTTATAACCGGCCCACTACAGTTTTGAACATCCTCCAAAACTTTTGTTAAATGGTTCAAAAAAGAAGGTAGGAAAGGTCAGAATAAAGAGGTCTTGCTTGGAGTACAGTACAAGAATATTGTACGAAATATATGTGCATTGTACCTAGGGTTCTCTGTATCTGATTAGTACTGTATAGACTTACTCTCTTCTACCAATAGGTATGAGCCATTCTGCCACACATGTGAGCAGGGTTTTAGCTCTAACACACCAGAGTGCGGCCACCGATTTTGTCACCGGTGTTGTGGAACTGGACATGTTGCTGCCCGCGCCTTGTCAGGTAGACCCATGAACTGTTTCTAGCCACATATAACTCTCTGCTACAGACTTGTACTGTTTCTAGCTACATATAACTCTCTGCTACAGACTTGTACTGATTCTAGCTGCATATAACTCTCTGCTACAGACTTGTACTGTTTCTAGCCACATATAACTCTCTGCTACAGACTTGTACTGTTTCTAGCCACATATAACTCTCTGCTACAGACTTGTACTGTTTCTAGCCACATATAACCCTCTGCTACAGACTTGTACTGTTTCTAGCATATAACTCTCTGCTACAGACTTGTACTGTTTCTAGCCACATGTAACTCTCTACTACAGACTTGTACTGTTTCTAGCTACATATAACTCTCTACTATAGACTTGTACTGTTTCTAGCTACATGTAACTCTCTACTACAGACTTGTACTGTTTCTAGCCACATGTAACTCTCTACTACAGACTTGTACTGTTTCTAGCTACATATAACTCTCTACTACAGACTTGTACTGTTTCTAGCTGCATATAACCCTCTGCTACAGACCTGTACTGTTTCTAGCCACATATAACTCTCTGCTACAGACTTGTATTGTTTCTAGCCACATATAACCCACTGCTACAGACTTGTACTGTTTCTAGCATATAACTCTCTGCTACAGACTTGTACTGTTTCTAGCCACATATAACTCTCTACTACAGACTTGTACTGTTTCTAGTCACATATAACTCTCTACTACAGACTTGTACTGTTTCTAGTCACATATAACTCTCTACTACAGACTTGTACTGTTTCTAGCTACATATAACTCTCTACTACAGACTTGTACTGTTTCTAGCATATAACTCTCTGCTACAGAATTTACCCATTTTTCACTAAAGGTATAATTGCCTTTGCAATAATTTATTGGCTAATAATATTCACTTGTCATGACCCACAATGCTACATCACTGTTAAGAATTTCCTGGAGGCATTAATTAATAGCAAATTTTATGAAGTAAGAGGAAAACAGAGTTACATCATATTAGATTCAAAATAATTGTGTGTTACCAAATAAAGTAATGCATATCTATTAGCCCAGACGTATACAGGACACCTGCCGAGCTGGTATAATAGTCTTTCATGTACAAAGGTGAGCTGCTCATACCCAGAAGTGCCTCTATTATCACTCACTCTTGTGTTGCAGCGAGGCAGAGGCACCAACAAGTACAGACCGGGACTCTGGTACAGATCCCTACCCCGTCACATGTGCAGGAGGTGGCTACACAGAAGGCCACCAAGCAGGTTGATAAAGTCTTCACAGGTGAGCAAAGTCGGGTGAAAAATGAATCAAAAGTCACAGAAATTTATTTCATTTACACCAAAAGAGTTTGGTCAAATGCTGCTTAATACCTGAGAGATGTGGAGGTACTCAATATAATGTTTCATACAATATAAGACCTGATTATACACGTTTTGCTCTGAAAATTGTTCAATGTATCTAGAGTGATAGGTACACTGCGCCCCCCCCCCCCCCCGCCCTCAATCAGATACAAAGTATCGAATGATGGTGTACCCTAAAAAAAGTTTTAGGAATTTTTGAAAAATGAAAATAATAATTTTTGAATAGCTGTGCTGTTTCCTAGTTATTCTAGGCAAGTCATATGCGCGGTTACAATATCCACATGTAGGTATTCTTAAAAAAAAAGAATACACAAATTAATATTTTGAAAACATGTTCAACAATTCCTTAAAATCAACGTCGTTTTGAACATGTAACATACATTAATGAAGGCACAAATATTCTTTTAACAAAGAATTATCTTGTCTGTACCGACATCTTTAAATGTTTACATAAACACAAGTTTTTCTTACTTCTGTTGGGTAATATCAAGTAAAATACAACACTAGTACAGAAGTCCAATTCACAAAATAAGAAGGGTAAACGTTATGCTAAAAATCAATGGTAAATCTCCAGTAGTTCAGTCCAAACTAGAATCGTGATTAACATGTCAAGATTGCTATGCTAAACTTCCAATAGTTCAGTACAAACTGAAATGTAGAATTGTGATTAATATATTGAGATTCTTATGTTAAATCTCCAATAGTCCGGTCCAAACGGGAAAGCATAATGTTATGTAAATATCTCCATGCTAAATCTGCAATGGTTCAGTACATACAGAGGTATATAAATGCTATGTAAAAATCTCTATTTTAAACTTCCAATGGTGCGGTCTAAACTAAAAGCATAATTGCTCTAAAAAAATTCTCTATGTTAAATCTCCAATAGCGTGGTCCAAGCAGTAAATGCACATCGTTCAGGTATAAATAGCGGATAAATTACGCAGCCATTCACACGGTTACCTACAGCTTTGAGAAGAGATTCATTATATTCACTACTGACCTTCTCCCATTTATAGTATAAATGATGAAGTTAAAGAAGTCGGTTGGATGATCGTCATGAGGCAGGCAGCAGGGTGTGTCTTGGCTTTGGCTTGTGCCTTTATTTATAGTCAATCAGGTTAATTAATTCTTTAGGAACAAAGGATTCTAGCAATGCTCTCCTGGCGTTGTCCTCTTCTAATTGGCTGAGAGGGATCCCTCTACCCTGTGGACTTGACCCTCCAGCTCTCCTCCATGCTCAGGTCATGCATTGTCCACATGATAGTTGGTCCTTGTTCTCAGCCCCCCCCTCCCCCTCCTTACCCTTGACCCAGGCATATAGCCTCCCCTCCCTCCCCGGAGTCCCTTCCCCCCACCCGCTAATTAGATTAGCATAGGGAACAATAACTAGATCTGACAGGGTGCTAGGACAACAGGTTTCCACATACAACAAGTGCCTAAGCATTTCCCCCATAATCCTGAGGTTAATGTCTGACATTGAGGGGCTGATGGTGCACTGTTTGGTGCATAATCCTGAGGTTAATGTCTGACATTGAGGGGCTGCTGGTGCACTGTTTGGTGCATAATCCTGAGGTTAATGTCTGACATTAAGGGGCTGCTGGTGCACTGTTTGGTGCATAATCCTGAGGTTAATAGCTGACATTGAGGGGCTGCTGGTGCACTGTTTGGTGCATAATCCTGAGGTTAATGTCTGACATTAAGGGGCTGCTGGTGCAGTGTATCATAGAGGCCCGTTTATAAGCTGGGACCAGTTTAAAAGCCTATCTTGAATACAGGCCGGGTATTTGGGGCCCATTAAAACAATAAAAGCCTCTCTCAAATATAAGCCGTCAATTTCCTTTTGAAATATTAATTCAATTTATAATGGGTATGGCATGGTTTATGTTTAATTGTTATTGAGTCATGAATATAATATATACTTTTACTCTCTAGTACTCTTGAAAATGAAAATGCATGCATCATGAAAAAATACAAGCCTATCACAAATAGAAACCTATCTCAATTACAAGCCGGGCAAAAAGGGACCTGGAAAGAATTGAAAGCCAAGGCTTTTGAACAGGCCACTACAGTATGTGTATAATCCTGACTCTCAGTAAAGGTATCGGTACTAATATAATGTATAAGTATTATTTATTAATTTACATATCTTGCTTGTACAGGAAGAAGGACTGGAGGCACTTCCACCAAGTCCCCACTGGAGGCAGCACCATCCTCCAGTTCAGTTCCCCGTAACTTAGGGGCAACCATTCGATCAGTCATCGCACCTACCAAAGGTACATTCACCTGCCTTCCTGATATATCCTGTTAGTCACACCCCTCTGTGTGACAGCCTATGTGTGACACTGTGTGACAGCATGAGTGTGACAGCTGAGTGTGACACTGGGTGACAGCCTGTGTGTGACAGCCTATGTGAGACCATATGTTGGAGCCTGTGTGTGACAGCCTGTATGTGACAGCTTGTATGTGACAGTCTGTGTGTGACAGCATGTGTGTAACAGCTTGTGTGTGACAGCAGGAGTGTGACAGCCTGTATGTTACAGCATGTGTGTGACAGCATGTGTGAGAGCCTGTATGTTATGGCATGTGTGTGACAGCATGTGTGTGACAGCATGTGTGTGACAGCATGTGTGTGACAGCATGTGTGTTATGGCATGTGTGTGACAGCATGTGTGTGACAGCCTGTATGTTATGGCATGTGTGTGACAGCATGTGTGTGACAGCCTGTATGTTATGGCATGTGTGTGACAGCATGTGTGTGACAGCATGTGTGTGAGAGCCTGTGTGTGAGAGGCTGTGTGTGAGAGCCTGTGTGTGACAGCCTGTGTGTGACAGCCTGTGTGTGAGAGCCTGTGTGTGAGAGCCTGTGTGTAAGAGCCTGTGTGTGACAGTCTGTGTGTGACAGCCTGTGTGTGAGAGCCTGTGTGTGACAGCCTGTGTGTGAGAGCCTGTGTGTAAGAGCCTGTGTGTGACAGTCTGTGTGTGAGAGCCTGTGTGTGAGAGCCTGTGTGTGACAGCCTGTGTGTGACAGTCTGTGTGTGACAGCCTGTATGTGAGAGCCTGTGTGTGAGAGCCTGTGTGTGAGAGCCTGTGTGTGAGAGCCTGTGTGTGAGAGCCTGTGTGTGAGAGCCTGTGTGTGAGAGCCTGTATGTGAGAGCCGAATCAACAAAACTGCAGCATTAGCTGGCAGTTCTGCATTGTTTTGTGCCGTAGGAATGAAAATAGGGTATAAATCTATCAATTTCAGCTGAGTTTAGATGAAACTAACATATTACTGATATTTGGGTTTCTTCTGTATCCAAAGACTAGCTCATCTTTAAAATGTCCACGATATAAGTTTTGCAGGTTTTGGTATGTGTTTTTAACAATTTCGGTGATTTTTGTGGAGGTTGCATTATATATTGTGACAAAGGCAATAGTTCCCATTTCTGTCAATTTTATGTTCATTCCATTAGGTTCGACAGTGTTGAGTGCCTGTATCCATTTCCCTTCAATTTGTAATCTTTTTTTATGTTTTTTTTCATCTGAGCCTTGTTCTAATATTTGTTCTATTGGGTAAATTACCATATTTTCCTCTGCAGTATGGAATATATCATTGAAATGTTCAGCAACTGGTTTTTTCTGTTCAGACCGAATATCATGAAGGTGGCCTTGTAACCTCTGACGTAATGAATTTGAGGTTTCCCCTACATAGTATTCTTTGCATTTAATGCATTCAATGATGTAGATGATATTTTTGGAATTACATGTTATTTTGCCAATAATGGGGTAAGAAAGTTGGCCATTTTGGATTTCTGATGTCTGTTTGAGCCATAGACAACATTCACATCGTGGTTTGCCACACTTGAGGGATGCCCCATAGGGCCATTCCTCTCCTGTGATGTAGTTTAGTTTATAAAGGGTTTCTGCTTTGATTTTTCTAAGAAATCTGGCCGAATAATGCCTTTTCTTTCTGAGGGTCTTGAAGAGTATAGAGCAAGCTTCTTCGAAATCAGGGGTGTTGTTGCAAATTTTATGGAATCGCGTTATTTGTCATTTTAGAATACCTCTAAATGTATGACGGGGATGGAATGATTCTTTGTGTAATAGTTCATGGGTGTCAGTGGGTTTGAAATATACTTTTGTGTCAAGAATCTCTTCGTTTTCATATCTTGATCCTTTGAATATTGTAACATCAAGGAAATCTACTCTTTTGGCATTGATTGTGTGTTTTAGTTTGATTGAAGGACTGTGGTTGTTCAAGAGCTCGAGAAATTCTAGAAATTCTTGCTCTGAGTGTGTCCAAACAAGGAAGATGTCATCCAGAAATCTATAATATACTAGGGGAAGTTTATCTGCTTTTTCCAGTACTTCTTCCTCAAATTGAGCCATATATATGTTTGCGTAATTTGGAGCAAATTTCTTTCCCATGGCTGTGCCTGAAATCTGTAAATACCATTCATCATCGAACTGAAAGTCATTATTTTTTAGAGAGAGTTCTAATAGGTCTAGGATAGCTTCATCTGGTCTGAGTACTTTAGGGTGTTTCCTGAAGATGTTTTCTATAGAAGTAAGGCCATCGTCTATTGGTATGTTGGTGTAAAGGGAGTCAACATCTAAGGTTATCAGTAAGGAGTTTGCGGGAACTTTTTGTTCTTGCAATTTTTCCAGAAAATCCCAAGTGTCTTTTATGTAGGAAGGATGAATGGTGGCCAGTGGTTTCAGAAAATGGTCAATGTATTCCGATACTCTATATGATTCACTATTACAGTCTGAAATTATGGGCCTTCCAGGAGGCATTCTGTTGGTAATCGTCCATTTATCTAGATCTTTGTGGATTTTTGGTAAGAGGTAGAACAGTCGTGGTCTTGGATTATCTGGTGTTTTTAGGTAATTTATCTGCTTTTGTTTTAGATAGAGGTTCCCTCGACCTAATTGGGTAAGAATTTCATTAATTTTCTTGGCTGTTTCAGGATAAATAGGTTTGTCTATTTTTGTGTAAAATTTGGAATCATTTAGCTGTCTTTTTGCTTCTTTTATGTAGTCAGATTTTCTCATTATGACTGTTGCTGACCCTTTGTCTGCTTTTTTGATTACCAAGTGGTTTTTGCCTCTTAGGCTTCGTAATGCTCCAATTTGGTTTCTTGGCAGATTGGGTTTGTTTTTCTGAATCGGGGTATCTTTTATTGATTTTGTCATGTCTTGCAAAGTTTGTTGGATCTCGTCCGGAATGAATTTCTCAGGTGGAGACCATGAAGATTTTTCAACAAAGGGTAGTTTTTCATATTTTGAGTTCTTATAGAACTGTTTATAAAAGTATTCGATTTTGATTTTCCTTGAGAAGTTATCAACATCAGTCATTATTTTGTCCTTGTCTGTAAACTTAGGTGTTGGGATGAAATTTAGGCCCTTTGCCAAAATATCTATTTCCTCTGGTTTTAATTCTTCATCAGATAGGTTGATGATACTAGAGCCTAATGTAAGTTGTCTTTGTGTTTCAGGTTCAATAGTGCCTTTCTGACGTTTCAGTTTAAAAGACCAATGTGATGGAGCCAGTGGTTTAAGAGGTAGTTGGCAGTTTCCTCTGTCCAGTGAACCTGGTCTTTTGGTTTGAGTTTGAATTTCGAACTCTCTATGCCAGGTAAGAGGTCTATAATTTTAGATCTCTGGATTCCTTCAGTTATACAAGATAGGTTTGAATTTTGAGTTTGTGAGAGTACCTGCTGGTCCCATTGGGGCAAAACGAACCACAGTTTGGCATTAGGGAATGCTCTCTCAGCCTGATTTACCATCCGTTTGAATTCTGGTACTACTGTTTTGGTTGGATGGTTGTCCCGGTCATTGATACCTACACTAATAATAACCGAATCCGGGTTTTGTCTGAGCTTGGTAGCCTTTCGAAAGAGTTCCGTCATATGTTGGAATTTTGCACCTGGATAACTCTGGATTTCCAGGTTCTCTACCCTTGATTTAGAGATTACAGACAGGTTAGAGTCGCCTATAATCAGGGTTTTTTCCGAAAGTGGAGTCAACTGCCAATCTTTATTTTTGTGAGCTGTGTTTTTGGCTCTGTTTGGAATAACCTCCTTTAGTGGATTTGGTGATGATGGAGGTGAAGATGTTAGGTCAATTGGCCGAATCTGACCTAAGGTGGCCGAAATTGGTGATATGGGTGAGCCCTGGATAGAAGGAGGGCGTGATCCCCTGGAGAAATTTGAGGGGCTGTTTTGTGGTGTAGTGAGTATGCTTTGACGGAGGGACATCAACAGTTTGCCAAATGTGTTGATGCCTTTATTGAATTTGCCTCCTGTGCCCCAATAGGGGTCTGGAACTGTGTGGATCAATTCCGATCCCTTTGATTTGATCAGTTCCTGCCTAAAGGTGTGATTTTTGGCGAATTTTAAATGCAGCAGGTCTGACATAAGATTACGCCGAATTGAATTCCAGCTGCCGGCCTTCAGGTGTTTAGTCTGAGCTTTTGCTTCTACGGCCGTTTTTGAATCCAGAACAGCTTGGACGATCCCCTGTTTGTCAAAATGGACCGCCTTCCTATATTGGTATGCATGTTCCAAGGATCTGAAAGTCATGCCATCCAATTCAAAATCAGCAGGGTAGAAGTTGGACAAGGGGTCTAAATGTCCTTTCACTACCCTTTCCTTTACTAAAGCAGGCCCTTTTGGTTGAACTGGGCTGGTTTTTGGTGTTGAGGGTTTTGGGGTTAAGCCCCTAGAATTTGGAGTGGTCAAAAGTGGTGGGGTTAGGCCCAATGATTTGGAAGAGGTTGAAGGTGGTGGGGTGAAGCCCCGTGATTTCGAAGAATTTGAAGGTGGTGGGGTGGACCCCCTTGATTTGGAAGAGTTTGAAGGTTGTGGGGTTAAGCCCCTGGATTGGAAAGAAGTTGAGGGTGGTGGGGTTAGGCCCCTTGATTTTGGAGTGTTTGATGCACTGGCAGTGGCCTGTGCATAGGTCTGAAGATGACCAACCCTGTTTTCCAAAGTGGGTGGTCCTGGTGGCGCCCCCTGTTGTTTTGAAGGGGCACTTTCCATTTCTGGGGTTTTAGCCAAATTCCCCATAATTCGTTGAAAATTATCCAAAATTGGCTGATCGAGCTTTGCCCTGAAGTTTTTACGGGCCCAAGAGATAGCCAGATGTTGAGCCCTTTTCATTTCCATAGGGTCAACCTGCATTAGGGAGAGTTTGGTCTGAATTTCCTCAATCTGTCTCCCATAATGTTCACAGAGGGTGGACGATGTTGTCCGAATCCACTCTGTGTTGTGATTTTGAAGAGCCTGCATTAGGTTTTGAGAGGGAATAGCAGGCTTGAAGAACTGATTTAGTCTTTATATCTATATTGTGTCTACAGCTGAAAGGACAGGAGGCAGTTCCACCAGAATCCAGCAGGAAGCAGCACCATCCGCTCTGAAGCCTTCCCCCTCTGCACGTACTACACCTCCTCGGCTCCAGCCTTCAGCAGGTACATGATCTAACCTTGACATATATTATGATTAATTATGAGAATCCTAACATACAAAAGCAAAAATTATTTATTTGCAGCTTCCCTAACAAAATATATATATGTCAGTGTAGTGAATCTTTCTGACGCTCAGTGGAACAAATACAGAACAAGCGTTAACTATTTGCATGATATTTATTATAATTCTGGATAGCACAAACTGACCCATTCCAACCTCATGGTAGAAGAACATTTACTCCATGTTGGTGTATGTACCACATGATATTTGTATGGGTGGGAGTAGTGTGGTAATTTGCACCAGTTCAATGCATGTGGTATGACTTCCTGTCCCCGGTAAACATAGCCTATAATGTAAGCAAAGCAATGTGGGAATAAATATAGAACCTAAATTTGAATGTGGTACTCAGGACTGTATTACACTAATACACTGTCCTCGATTTCATAACAAACTTGCCTATCGGCATGGGGGCCATGAAAAAACAAACACCTGGGACAGTGCAATAGTGTCCCTTGTACCACATTGTCATCAGGTTATATCTATATATTGGCAAGGTGTAGAAACATCTACAGACATGGTAATTACCTTACTCTTTAAAGCAGGCTATGCTTTCTCCACTCTACTTCCGATTGAAGTCGTTTTTATGCGCACGCTGTTCAAGAGATGTATGCTGGGAGACAGTGGTGTTTGTTTGGTTTAGTAGTGCATACAACAAAATCCTACACGGACACAAACAACCATCTATAATTGTGGCAAAGTCATAGAAAGGATTGTAAGGAGATGTTTGTAGTTGCAATCTGCCCCTTCCGTACAAAATTTTCAATGTTTCATGGCGATGTTTCATGGCTCACGGTCCCGATGACGTTGTCTAAATCATGACGTTAGTAACCGTGTAACTGTTCTTCACAACTCTTTTTCCCACGATGGTTCTGTCTCTCTCTTTCCCTAGCTCTCAATTCCTTCCTTCTAATATCTCTCTACTCCCATACTATAGTTCAGTCAGGTAGGCTACTTTAAGTTTAACCTCTCCCTCTGCACCTATGCAGGCAAAGCAGGTCTTCCAGGCAAACCAAACATAGTAAACATAGATGTGAAAATACAATGATAGTTATAAACTAAATGAGTGTTCAGTAAGCTCCATTTGGGACATCCCCTCATTGTTTCAAGATTGACTTTTATGCTGTGATATATTTGGAATATCTCAGGAAAGAGAATGAGTCAGTGACTCTCCATGGCCCGCCTATTTGGCGACGCAACGTCGTCGATGTACACACCTTACATAGCAGCATATGCCTCATATAATAAATCACTACTGATAAAGAAACAAAACATGCCTCGCGCACAGTTTGCCCACTGTTTTCCTGCACACTGAAGACGTGGGGAGGGTGAGGAAGGGAGAGGGGGGATGAGGGAGCCCAGGAGAGATAGGTAAGGAGGGAAGTGGGAGGAAGGAATTAGGGGCTAGGAAAAAAGTTTTAGGGTGGGGGCGGGGGGGGGGGGGGGGGGGGGGGGGGAGTGGGGAAGGGAGAGGTGGAGAACAGGGGAACCTGGGAGGGAGGAAACATCATAAAAGGTTGGTCTACTAGTAGGCCTATTTGGAAGATAATATCTTTTCTATCCCTTCAAATATTGAGCACCATTTTCCACCATTTTCCACCATTTTGCCAATTCTTATGTTCCAAGATTTTTTATTTTAATCATATTTTGGCCACTATTTCCTAATATGGTATGGTATCCCTTCAAATATTAAGCACCGTTCTGCCAATTCTTATTATTCAAGGATTATTTTATTTTAATCATATTTTTTATTTTAATCATATTTTGGTATGTGTCAGAATATTTTTATATTATTTGTTTTTAATTTTATTCTGCTTATTGAGCATAGTTATATCTAAATATTGTATCTTCTCTTCCACTCCAATTTAAGAGGGGTCGTCTTTAGTGACATAAAATATTTTATTCTATTCTTTTGATATCTGTTTTTCTTATCCATTTTTGATATGACGATCTGTTTTTCTGATGGAGGGGCTCAGCCAGAAGCTCTTGTAATTACACAAAGCTTGGTGTAATCAATGGATAATAGTTGGTTTTGTGAGGCCGCCATTAAATAATGATTTATAAATTGCAAAAGGGAGAAAACGTCGATAAAAAATATGTTGAATTAAAGATCCTAAATAATGAAAGAAGATCAAATCTTCACACTGTTGAGGCTGCCTTTTATCTTGCCCAGTCTAGAAAAAAATCTTGATTTGAGACAATTATTGACAAGAAGTCATGCTCAAAATAGGAGAAAATTTAAACTCTAAATTCCAAACACAACCTTTTATAAGAACTGCTTTCTATACAACGCCCACTATTGCCCGCGAGGAAAAATCAAAACAATAATTCAGAAAATATATAGAAAGTGTAATATAAAAATTTGGGACTGATTAATCCTAAATCAAAAACAGAAAAAGAATTCATTATTATTACCAAACGGTACCATCTCAAGTCAAGAGAATCTCCAATACATTGGAGACCTCTATATCTAATTATTTGTGTTTATTTTCTTATCCCAACTTACCTAACATATTTAAACTTTTTACTTGTTAAATTATTTCACTTCAAAATTCATACCCTGCCTTGTGCGAGATGTTAACGTCTGTGAGAACTGGATTTAATCTAGATGATGTATACCAATTTGTCAATTGTCTATGTTATTCTCATGTTCTGTGAGTTCGATAAATAAAGTAGTTTCTTATCTTGTCTTAAGTGAATGAGACACGCGTCAGCGTCAAGTTTACTTATAAATTATAATTCATGGAGGCCAAAAAGGAAACCATTCATTAGCTATTTTATCACACGCCAGCAATTACACCTACACGCCAATTAACTAGGTAGACACCCCTAGTGGCCAAGTGACCATTAATCACTGGCCACAATCTGAAACCACATACCCCAAGACGCCCTTATAGTTTATGATAGGTTAATCAAACAACAGTGTTTTCTCTCTGATGTCGAGGAGTGGAAGAAGGAATGACCATTAGTTCTTGTTAATCTGTTAACACCCTCATATAAAATAATAAAAGAACAGCTGGGCCATGGCATGGCTCTGCCCCCTCAACCAAATTGGGATGATAGTTCCTCCTGTCTAATCTGATTAAATCAGTCTATTCATATTTTGATTTCTTTTTCATAATATGATAAATATATATATAATGTATCATTGTCTCAGAGTCACAGAGATTTGATTAAATTAATTTTAGATAATAAATATGGATTCGAAATGAGGGTGCAAGTCATTGCATTTTAAGAATATTTTACATAGTTACGATTAACTTTACCATATCAATGATGAATAATTATTGCTCTGCATTATTTTGTAGTTGAATGTGTTTGACATATATGTTGTAAAACTTGAGCAAAAATTAATCGAGTTTTTCAATACTTTATAAGCTCCTAGCCTAAGGCATACGTATTATTTTTTATCATTATTATTCTTTGTCTACTCAGATTATCTAGTATTATCATTAGTATCACCATAGAATATTAAACTTAAACATCTATATCTGGGTGAGATTAAATAGAAAAAAATGCCACTTATACAAGGTCTGACTGTCATAACTTAAAGCATCTAGGATGCCTCAGCATTTATTTCCCTATTTTACAATTGTGTGATTTCCCATTTCTCCTTTATTTGCATTCACATGGTATAGGCATACGCATGGGATGTTTCTGATAATCTTGATAACCATTTCAAATGTGTTTTGGCTACATATATGGGAGATACCATATTTATTACCTTGAATCACTTGAATCACTTGAGTCAGATAGGTTTGAACGCAGAAATCTAAAGAATTCCACAGGTTTCATATGTTCCTCTTTCTAGTAACGGTTATCACTTGTACACCTTTTACAAGGCATGATTTGAGGAGAAAATGGTTTAAATGAAGTAATTATTCTGAGGAATGGGTTTGTTTACTCCTACACGCCTATCTATAGCACTGGAAGCCGGGAGCTCACTGGTCAGTGCATGCTCCCGGTAGCTGGATGCGCATGGCTGTATCTAGGTCATGGCTCAAGTATAGCATTAATACCCGAGGTTTTGGAGGGTCTGAGTGGTCTGTTGCCTGGTGGACAATTCGAGGGGCGTTAGCCCCGAGAATTTCGACCAGGCAACAGACCACTTAGACCATCCAAAACCTCGGGTAATAATGCTTTTAGACGCAGTTTGGTCAGATTCGACTGTTATTTGCCACTTACTGACTTTTATTTACCAGTTCTTTTGATGTCTATAACCCCCATTCCTTACCAGAAGTTGCCGGAAATGATTGCCATGGTCTATTGTGACAAAAATACACCCCAGAATCTTACCAAACCGGGTCTAAAGGGGGACAGGCCTATTGTTTCCCTGGCGTTGTCCCCTTCTAATTGGCTGAGAGGTATTCCTCCATCACGTGGATCCATTGTCCAGCTCTCCTCCATTCTAGCACCAGGCATTATCCACGTGATAGATGATCCTTGACCTCAGCCCCCCCTCCCTTACCTTACCCAAGTCCCACGCAACATGTTCACTCCCCCTCCCTTCCTTTACCACCGTCCCATGCAACAGGTTCTCCCCCACCCTCCCTCTAATCCCCTCCCCACCTCCCACTGATTAGATTAGCACCGGGAACAATAGTTAGATCGTGCAGGTTGCTAGGACAACAAGCGCACACACAACAGTGTCCAGCATTCTCCCCTCCCCCTCCCAACCAGATAGCCTTCCTTAGTTGCTGCTCTTCTTCTGCAGACAGTACCATTTTCCTTGGTACAGAAGCTTTACTATCCTTGCTGAGTGACTGAGGCTTGTACAACCCCGGTCGTGGGGAGTGTGAATTTAGATGATGAAGGTTAGGAGCATTTTTCGAGAATAAATCTGAATATTTGTTAAATCCTTTTGCAGATTTTGATTGTCTATTTAAGTGAGATCGATGTTCCATACAAGGATCTTAAAGGGTTTCTCCACCAATATGTTATGTAGACCTAAAGAGCTATTGTATATGAAGATTTATAACACCAGGTCTTTGTTGCACAACGCTGCTCGTAGCCTAATCTTTGCTGTTCGTTTGTAAAGTGTTTCAATATCTTGCTCGTTCCTTAATCTTACCCAATCGCATTCGTTCTTTGGCAAACTGACGAGAACTGGTTGCACAACCAATTCGTGGGTTCTCGTTCGGGTATACTCGTGTCAAAAAAGACATATCAGAGTAGGTTTGATTGTTTTGTTGGTTTGAATTGCCAATTCAAGCACTATTAATAGGGTGATTAATGGCAATCAATGAACCAGCAGAGCCATTGAAGGGTTAAAAGGTTGAAATAGACCATGTTTTGTCCACGAACGTGTAGCCAAAGAGTTAAATCGTGGTTGATCTTTGGTTAAGAACAGTTAAGAGTAGAAAAGAGCAGGCTCTGTTGCACAAGGGCTGATCCTATTCTTTCCTACTCCTACACGTTCTCAAGTGTCATACTCTTCATTGTACCTTTATACACAATACGGTACCAATGGGTAACCAGTATAATCCAGAGAAATTCCACCTTATGACATCATAACCAATGTCTATTCCAACCTTTAGCCAGGACATTGATTTAATTCTATACACTCACATGTACCACACACGCCCTCCTACCCCCCCCCCCCCCCCCCCAGTCAACTACACACATGACGTATGCATGGCTTGCAACACAGGCACGTGCTATATGGTGGACATTGGTGTGATTGGGGTGTATTAGTGGGTGTAAGTAGCAAAATTCATATTACTAAAAGTCCTTTATTCACAAGATTACTGGTAACCTGTTCATCAATACCGTATACTATGTATAGGTATGTGCAAGAGTGTGCAACTTGAGAACGTGTAGAGTTAGGACAGGTCCTTGTGCAACAGAGCCTGATCGTTTCTAATCCTGGTCGTTCTTATCCAAAGATCAACCACGATTTAATTCCTAGGCTGCATGTTCGTGAACATTCATTGTGCAACAAAGCCCAGATCATCAGAAAATGTACAATTGGCAGCTCAAAACAGTTATGAAATTCTGTTAGATTTGGCTGAAAAATGATGAATGCCGGGTAAACCTGAATATAAATGGTATAGCATTGATTTAAAGTATCAGTTCTGTTATGTTGAATTGCATTTTGAAGCTGATTTTTATATTAAATTGTACATTTTCTGAAGATCTGACCAACGTAATATGGTAATTCAAGGTGAGAAAAACTAGTATCATATCATGTAAAAGACTTATTTTATTTTGTTTGAACAGGGAGGACAGGAGGAGCTTCCACCAAGTCCCAGCAGGAGGCAGCACCATCCTCTACTACTGGATCTGGCCACCAGGGGGCAACCTTTGTTAGACGCGTGAGAGGAATGTCTTTACATGAAGCACCGCCACAGAAAGGTATAGTCTTATAATTTATAAGTTTGATGAGACACCAAAACTAGATACAAAGCAATTTTAGTGAAGTTGTTTTTATTTCTTTGGTTGTAGTATGATTTTGTGATTCCAAAGTTTCAGTTCATATAGCCAAACATTTAATCAGGGAATTCATATAATCTTTTTAGTGTGTGAGAGCCTGAGTGTGTGGCAGCCTGAATATGACAGTCTGTTTGTGACAGCATGTGTGTGACAGCATGTGTGTGACAGTCTGTGTGCTCTGGTGCACGCATTTGAACTGTGGACATGTATGAATACACACCTTCTAACTGGGGACATGGTGTCAACTGGGGACGTCCCCAGTTAGAATTCCATTGGAAATATTCTTCTAACGCTATTTTACCTCACCTGGTGAAGAATTATGATATTCTGAGCTAGTCCCCATTTAGCAGGTCTTAGGCCTTGTAGCTTGTGTGTCCTTGTTCCCCCAAGTTGGTACCAGATACACTCATGTCCTCATTTGCCCAGTATTATACCAGTCATATCTTGTGTCCCCAGTTGTGCGATTTAATACCTACACCTTGTGTGTGTCCCCAATTATACAGTAAAAGTCTTTGAGGATTATTTATGAAATAAGCTGAATACTAGGCAACAAAATGAGAAACCAAATCAGTGAAGGTAATAAATCAGGTGGTTAGTTCCCCCAAAATCAATTATTTAACATGTCCCCATTTGTATGGTGCCAGTGACAGCCTGTGTGTGAGAGCCTGTGTGTGACAGCCTGTGTGTGACAGCATGTGTGTGACAGCATGTGTGTGACAACCTGTGTGTGACAGCCTGTGTGTGACAGCCTGTGTGTGACAGCCTGTGTGTGACAGCCTGCATGTGACAGCATGTGTGTGACAGTCTGTGTGTGACAGTCTGTGTGTGACAGCCTGTGTGTGAGAGCCTGTGTGTGAGAGCCTATGTGTGAGAGCCTGTGTGTGAGAGCCTGTGTGTGAGAGCCTGTGTGTGACAGCCTGTGTGTAAAAGTCTGTGTGTGAGAGCCTGTGTGTGAGAGCCTGTGTGTGAGAGCCTGTGTGTGACAGCCTGTATGTGACAGCCTGTGTGTGACAGCCTGTATGTGACAGCCTGTATGTGACAGCCTGGGTGTGAGAGCCTGTGTGTGAGAGCCTGTGTGTGAGAGTCTGTGTGTGACAGCCTGTGTGTGACAGCCTGTATGTGAGAGCCTGTGTGTGAGAGCCTATGTGTGAGAGCCTGTGTGTGAGAGCCTGTGTGTGAGAGCCTGTGTGTGACAGCCTGTGTGTAAAAGTCTGTGTGTGAGAGCCTGTGTGTGAGAGCCTGTGTGTAAAAGTCTGTGTGTGAGAGCATGTGTGTGAGAGCCTGTGTGTGAGAGCCTGTGTGTGACAGCCTGTATGTGACAGCCTGTGTGTGACAGCCTGTATGTGACAGCCTGTATGTGACAGTTTGGGTGTGAGAGCCTGTGTGTGAGAGCCTGTATGTGAGAGCCTGTATGTGAGAGCCTGTATGTGAGAGCCTGTGTGTGACAGCCTGTGTGTGAGAGCCTGTGTGTGAGAGTCTGTGTGTGAGAGCCTGTGTGTGACAGTCTGTGTGTGAGAGCCTATGTGTGACAGCCTGTGTGTGAGAGCCTGTGTGTGAGAGCCTGTATGTGAGAGCATGTGTGTGAGAGTCTGTGTGTGACAGCATGTGTGTGACAGCCTGTATGTGAGAGTCTGTGTGTGAGAGCCTATGTGTGAGAGCCTGTATGTGAGAGCCTGTATGTGAGAGCCTGTGTGTGAGAGCCTGTGTGTGACAGTCTGTGTGTGAGAGCCTGTGTGTGACAGCCTGTATGTGAGAGCCTGTGTGTGAGAGCCTGTATGTGAGAGCCTGTGTGTGACAGTCTGTGTGTGAGAGCCTGTGTGTGAGAGCCTGTGTGTGACAGCCTGTATGTGAGAGCCTGTGTGTGAGAGCCTGTGTGTGACAGCATGTATGTGAGAGCCTGTGTGTGAGAGCCTGTGTGTGACAGTCTGTGTGTGACAGTCTGTGTGTGAGAGCCTGTATGTGAGAGCCTGTGTGTGAGAGCCTGTGTGTGACAGCATGTATGTGACAGCCTGTATGTGACAGCCTGTATGTGAGAGTCTGTGTGTGACAGCATGTGTGTGACAGCCTGTATGTGACAGCCTGTATGTGAGAGTCTGTGTGTGAGAGCCTGTATGTGAGAGCCTGTGTGTGAGAGCCTGTATGTGAGAGCCTGTGTGTGAGAGCCTGTGTGTGAGAGCCTGTGTGTGACAGTATGTGTGTGACATTCTGTGTGTGAGAGCCTGTATGTGAGAGCCTGTGTGTGAGAGCCTGTATGTGAGAGCCTGTGTGTGAGAGCCTGTGTGTGACAGTATGTGTGTGACATTCTGTGTGTGAGAGCCTGTATGTGAGAGCCTGTGTGTGTCAGAGCTTGTGTGTGAGAGCCTGTGTGTGACAGCTTGTGTTTGACAGCCTGTATGTGACAGTATGTGTGTGACACTGTGTGTGACAGCAGGAGTGTGACACCATGTGTAAGAACAAGAGTGTGAGAGCCTGTGTGTGAGAGCCTGTGAGTGACAGCATCTGTGTGACAGCATGTTTGCGACAGGAGGAGTGTGAGAACATTTGTGACAGCAGGAGTGTGACAACCTGTGTGTGACAGCCTGTATGTGACAGCATGTGGGTGACAGCATGTTTGTTACGCTGTGTATTTGACAGCCAGATGTGACCGCAGTGTGTGACAGATTGAGTGTGACACTGTGTGTGTGACAGCTGGAGTGTGACACCATGTGTGACAGTGTGTGTGACAGCTGGAGTGTGACAGCATGTGTGACACTGTGTGTGACTGCTGGAGTGTGACACTGTGTGTGACACTGTGTGTGACAGCTGGAGTGTGACACCATGTGTGACACTGTGTGTGACTGCTGGAGTGTGACACTGTGTGTGACACTGTGTGTGACACTGTGTGTGACAGCTGGAGTGGGACACCATGTGTGACACTGTGTGTGACAGCTGGAGTGTGACACTGTGTGTGACTGCTGGAGTGTGACACTGTGTGTGACTGCTGGAGTGTGACACTGTGTGTGTGACGGCCAGAGTGTGACACTGTGTGTGACAGCTGGAGTGTGACACTGTGTGTGTGGCAGCCAGAGTGTGACACTGTGTGTGACAGCTGGAGTGTGACACTGTGTGTGTGACGGCCAGAGTGTGACACTGTGTGTGACACTGTGTGTGTGACGGCCAGAGTGTGACACTATGTGTGACACTGTGTGTGTGACGGCCAGAGTGTGACACTGTGTGTGACAGATGGAGTGTGACACTGTGTGTGTGGCAGCCAGAGTGTGACATCATGTGCGACAGCCATTGTGTGACAGCATGTATGACAGCTTGAGTGCATGTGTGACAGCTTGGGTGTGACACTGTGTGTGTGACAGCTGGAGTGTGACACTTTTATTGTATGTTCATGCATTATGAGGTATGAAATAATCAGGAGCAATAAAACTTTCTATTTATACCATTTTCCAAACATTTACCCCAGATACCCTTTTACCCCAAATCATGGCATGAACAGGGAAACAGGATCCAGGGGCTAAGAGATATGAAAAAAAAATATTTTCAATTTAACTTTACCTAATTCCTAAGAAGACTCATTATGGGAGTTTCCTGTCTTCTCCTGGTGCTTCCCTTTGCCTCCCTCCTCCACCTTTGGCTCTTCCCTCTACCTCCCTCCTCCACCCTCCCTACCATTGTACCCCTCTCTTTTGGGGTAACAAATGTTTTTTCTGAATCCTTGTTTTTTTCAAACATTGGTACATGAATTTAGAGAAAAGTATAAAGTGCTAAGAAAAATGTCATTTATAAAAAACTGAGACTAATTACTGTATTTACTCTTACAGGTGTGTTCCTCCTCCAGGTGGACCTTCCTCCAGGTGCTGGGGGTAAGATAGGGGTGGATGACCTGGCCTGGACCCCGGAGGGAGCCCTCATGGTGGCCAGATCCCTGGGTAAACAATTATTGAGGATTTCCTTCCAGGGCAGTCCCCTCCAGCTGCACCAGAGGGAGCTGCTACATGAGGAGGAGAGGTTCACATCAGTTAGCTGCAGCCAGGATGGAGGCTGGGCGGCAGTCGTGAGGGGCTCACATGTGATGCTGTGTCTGCCCCCAGCCTCTACACCCGTGGACTGGAGGCCTGAGGAGGTGAAGGAACCCTGGTATGTAGAGCTGGGGGAACATGATATTCATGTTAGTGCCAATAGGGGAGGTTCTGTGTGTAAGTACACTAGGGGGAGGGTGCATGTAAGCACTCACCAGGTGGGTGTAGAGACCCTCTGTGCCTTCACTGTGCGGGGGGACACCCTCACTGCCACCACTGCTGGCCATCACCTGCAGGTGTACAACATGGCCACTGGGCAGCTGACCACCCAAAAGGGGGGGAGGGGTAGGGAGGGGGGGATGTTGAACTGTCCTGTTGGAGTCTGTGTGAGTCCCACTGGTCATGCTATAGTGGCTGACATGGACAATGGGAGGCTGTGTGTATACAGCCCTGAGGGGGTGTATACACACAGCCTCCAGCTGGACCTGGCTACTATAACACAACCATGGGCTCTTGCCTTAATGGATAGAGGCAGCTCTCAGCGCCCTCTGCTTGCTGTTGGTGGTTTGGGTAAAATAAGGATTTATGAGATATTTTAGGCCCTGCCTCTGCTCATCCTTACATCCACTCATCTCACATTTGCTAATAATTTATATTTTCAACCAAGGAATTTTTATTTCATTGTATTGAGGGATTTGTGTGTGTATGGGAAGTATGATGGACGGGATGAGAGGGAAATGGTGGCCATGAACGGTGCATCATTTAAACAGATTCTTTTATTTCATTCTGGTATTTATGTTTGTGTAAATGATAATGGGGAAGACAATGGGTGGGAGGGAGGGAGGGGGTCAGGGGGGTCAGGGGGTCAGGGGGTCAGGAGGGTCAGGGGGGTCAGGGGGGCGGGGGGTTGGGTGGCAGTTGGGTGGTCATGTATTATACCTGAGGCCAGACGGTGGTGTGCTTGGTGGTGTCCCCCCTAACATTAAACACATGTAATTAATTATATAACATTCATATAATCTCATGTTAGGATGAAATATTTAATTATGTGATGTGTTGGAATGTGAAGAAAATGAGTCACAAGTTGCAAAAAAAGGATTTTTCCTTAAAAGCGTTATTATGAGTGTGACATTTGAAAAATACCATTTCTGTAACTTTTCTGTGACATCACAAAATATGAAAAGCCAAATGTATATTTCTTGGATTGGAGGCATCTATATATAGTTGATGGACAATATGTATTAATATGAAAGTCATGTGATACACAATATGTGTCTCCTTTATGCTTATTACTTTAATCACATTACGCACAGAAAGATACAGAAATATTGACGTCTTCCAGGGCCTCCCTACTGAAATCAAATCTAATGATGTGGGTTAAATTTTCAGAAAATGTATGATTCGCCTTCCCCAATCCTCTCAAATAACTTAGGTATTCATCATGTTTCAGTCAAATTTAGGAGAATTTCCTAAATGTGTAGAGCTACCAATTGTACATTTTCTGAAAATCTGACCCATATGTGATGTATCCCTGAAAGAGATCATGAGTCAAAATAATGGTTTCATGAGATTTGAAAAGATGAAACTGAATGTTTCCAACCATGTTACGGGGAAAATCACCAGAAAATGTACAATTCACCTTCACCAATCGTCTCAAATAAACCAAATTTAAGACATAAATGATGTTCAAAATTCAGTTCAAAATAACGAAACAGATTGTTTGAATCAGAGCAATATCTAGGAATTTACTAAATTTGTTGATCTACCAATTTTACATTTTCTGAAAATCTGACCCCTAACATTAAAGGAAAGTTTAGTTTTATTTGTTCATGTTTGAAAAAGTATAAGCTCCATAATAATTATACTCCATAATAGCATGGCCTTTATTGGTCAGATTTTCAGAAAATGTATAATTCACCTTCACCAATTCTCTCAAATTACGCAAATTTAAGACAATAATGCGCATTTACTAATATGTGCTATAATACTATATATATAGGGAGAGTGCAATTGTACATTTTCTGAAAATCTGACCCTTAACATTAAACATTATCTTTTATGTTGAAAGAGACAGTTTGTAAATATTGCAATTAGCTAAAGTATATACTCCATAGCATGGCCTTTATGGGTCGGATTTTCAGAAAATGTACAATATGCCGCTGTACACATTGAGTAACTTATGCTAAATTAGGCTGACATTTGGTCAATACTAGTATAGTAAATTCTACATTGCATTGATTCCAGCAATCTGTTTGGTTAGATTGCACTGTATTTTGAACTTCATCTGAAATTTAGGTTATTTGAGAGAATTGGTGAAGACAATTTGTACATTTTCTGTTAACTTGACCCATGTACCATATTTTAGCAAGGTATGTCCCATTACTAGGGTGGAGGACGTGGTACAAGCTCACGGAAAAATAAACAAATATTGACGTCTTCCAGAGCCTCCCTACTTAAATCAAATCTAATGATGTGGGTCAGATTTTCAGAAAATGTACAATTCGCCTTCCCCAATCCTCTCAAATAACCCACATTTAAGACAAAAACTGGTTTTAAAATACAGTTTAACATAACAGAACTGATACTTTAAATCAATGCCATTCCAATTATACTCAGATATACCTGATAGATTTACCCGGTATTCATCATTTTCCAGCCTAATCTAGCAGATTTTACTAAATGTGTACAGCTGCCAATTGTACATTTTTCTTTTCTTTTAAACGTTTTATTCAACATCGTTTCTCTTACAATTCTAATGACAAATAAGTTGTGTCCCTCATATTTTATATTTTTGGGGGGCAGAACTTTCACTTCCCAATCATAAGGTTGGGAATTTGACTCTAGGCCTGGCAAGGGTTTTTTTTTATTATGCAAAATATAGTATGTCCAAGATGCTAAAGATCACATGGTAAATGTCACACATATGACATATATTGTCTATCAAAGACGGTAAAATGCGTGAATGGTTTCAGCTGCTTAGATCTTGTAACGAGAAGAAAAATGATTTTTGTTTCATGTAAACCTAATAACCAGTGGAATACATGTTTTGGATTTCTATGACATAAATCCATCAAGTGATGAGGTTTTTTTCCCCAAGGTGTGTTGCCAAATATTCAAAGTTTCAAGTGCATGCTAAAATTTAATGTGTGGGAATTATGTGTCTATATAATTGATTGGCACTCGTGCAATATTTTCAGATATAAATATGTCCTAAGTATCACCAGAAAACTGAGAGTTTCAAGTGGATGCTAAATATGTCTATATAACGAATAAGCACTTGTGTATCATTTGGGATACCAATATGTGATGTGAAATGAGTCATAAGTCGCATAATTTATATTTTTCAAAGAGTTTTTTTTCACAAGATGTCTTTATTGAATTGTTCTGATTTTTGGTGGGTTTAGTACTTAAAGTGATACGAATCCATACCACAAATTTCGGGACAATGTAATAAATATATCCTTGCATTTTGAAGACCTTTGTATGGGGTATATTTAATTACTTTGCTGGTAATTACCCACCCAAAAACTTTTTTCTAAAAAATAAAAATATCAAACTTAACATATAGAAATACTTATTAGGTGTCCTAGTGTTTGGAATCGCCATTTTCTCCTCTATTCAAATATGGTGATATCTCAAAATCCATATTTTGCGACTTATTATGACTTATTTTCCTAAAACGGATCACATAATATGTGATAGCATAATTTCCTAAATGGAATGGTGTAGAGCTGCCAATTGTACATTTTCTGAAAATCTGACCCATATAGAAGATAATATCTTCTATGTGGGTCAGATTTTCACAGCTCTACACATTTAGGAAATTCTGCTAAATTAGGCTGAGAAATGATGAATATCTGGGATATCTGAGTATATTTGGTATCACATTGATTTAAAGTATCAGTTTTGTTATGTTAAACTGCATTTTGAAGCCCATTTAGGTCTTAAATGTGGGTTATTTGAGAGGATTTGTGAAGGCGAATTGTACATTTTCTGAAAATCTGACCCATGTATGACCACAGAGCTGAGACAAAGAGGATTAACACAGTGTATAACATGTTTATGTGAAGCCTCTCATTCGTGATGTGTTTCAGGAAAATGAGTCATAAGTCGCAAAAAAATGTTTTTGAGATACCATTATATTTGAAAAGATGAGATCAAGCCGATTCCAATGATAGTAAACAATCTAATAAAATAATAAGTATTTCTAGATTTTAAGATATTTCTAGATATTTTCGTTTTTGAAATTTGTTTTTTCCCAATATTTCTAGGGGTCATTAAACAGTAAAGTAACTAAAGGAAGTATATGAGGACCTTTGAAACGAAAGGATATATTACATAGATTGTTCTGACATTTGATACATCGATT
This sequence comes from Sthenelais limicola, assembly GCA_942159475.1. Lineage (NCBI taxonomy): Eukaryota > Metazoa > Annelida > Polychaeta > Phyllodocida > Sigalionidae > Sthenelais > Sthenelais limicola. The sequence continues at coordinate 1,705,536 of OW804101.1, read as the reverse complement.
GATATAGCTATCAGTGATCAACCCATCAGAAATTGGAATATTCCAATAATGAGATCTTGTGATAAAAACACTTTGCAAAATATCAATTTTGCGACTTATGACTCATTTTCCTGAAACACATCACATTTGACTGAATTTAAGTGAAGATTTGCTCCTGTTAGATTGTAGTAACACAACAGTCAAAGACGAGAAAGCTGTGATAACAGTAAATTATACAATGTACATAAGGCTACTGTTGAGATGAATTGTATATTTGGAGAATATAATTTTGTATTCTCACGGAAGTGATTAAGTGCATAAATATGTGTATGTGATTCCAGTGATGTACTTAAAATATATGAAAAAGGAAAATTGGAAATATATAAAACAGCAAATAAAATGTTATTTCTCTTAACAAGTCTGTCTCTTTGTTTTCCATGTATTAAACAGATTCAAACCCTGCCTAGAGGCAAGTATAAACATGGATATGTTTCCCCCTAATGGATAAGTCCTGTAATATATAAACCCCTGCCTAGAGGCAAGTATAAACATGGATATGTTTCCACCTAATGGATAAGTCCTGTAATATATAAACCTGTGCCTAGAGGCAAGTATAAACATGGATATGTTTCCCCCCTAATGGATAAGTCCTGTAATATATAAACCCACGCCTAGAGGCAAGTATAAACATGGATATGTTTCCCCCCTAATGGATAAGTCCTGTAATATATAAACCCCTGCCTAGAGGCAAGTATAAACATGGATATGTTTCCACCTAATGGATAAGTTCTGTAATATATAAACCTGTGCCTAGAGGCAAGTATAAACATGGTTATGTTTCCACCTAATGGATAAGTCCTGTAATATATAAACCCACGCCTAGAGGCAAGTATAAACATGGTTATGTTTCCACCTAATGGATAAGTCCTGTAATATATAAACCCATGCCTAGAGGCAAGTATAAACATGGATATGTTTCCACCTAATGGATAAGTCCTGTAATATATAAACCCCTGCCTAGAGGCAAGTATAAACATGGATATGTTTCCCCCTAATGGATAAGTCCTGTAATATATAAACCCATGCCTATAGGCAAGTATAAACATGGATATGTTTCCACCTAATGGATAAGTCCTGTAATATATAAACCCATGCCTATAGGCAAGTATAAACATGGATATGTTTCCCCCCTAATGGATAAGTCCTGTAATATATAAACCCCTGCCTAGAGGCAAGTATAAACATGGATATGTTTCCCCCCTAATGGATAAGTCCTGTAATATATAAACCCATGCCTATAGGCAAGTATAAACATGGATATGTTTCCACCTAATGGATAAGTCCTGAAATATATAAACCCATGCCTAGAGGCAAGTATAAACGTGGATATGTTTCCACCTAATGGATAAGTCCTGTAATATATAAACCTGTGCCTAGAGGCAAGTATAAACGTGGATATGTTTCCACCTAATGGATAAGTCCTGTAATATATAAACCCATGCCTAGAGGCAAGTATAAACGTGGATATGTTTCCCCCTAATGGATAAATCCTGTAATATATAAACCCATGCCTAGAGGCAAGTATAAACGTGGATATGTTTCCCCCTAATGGATAAGTCCTGTAATATATAAACCTGTGCCTAGAGGCAAGTATAAACATGGATATGTTTCCCCCCTAATGGATAAGTCCTGTAATATATAAACCCCTGCCTAGAGGCAAGTATAAACATGGATATGTTTCCCCCCTAATGGATAAGTCCTGTAATATATAAACCTGTGCCTAGAGGCAAGTATAAACATGGATATGTTTCCCCCTAATGGATAAGTTCTGTAATATATAAACCTGTGCCTAGAGGCAAGTATAAACATGGATATGTTTCCCCCTATAATGGATAAGTCCTGTAATATATAAACCCATGCCTAGAGGCAAGTATAAACATGGATATGTTTCCCCCCTAATGGATAAGTCCTGTAATATATAAACCCATGCCTATAGGCAAGTATAAACATGGATATGTTTCCACCTAATGGATAAGTCCTGAAATATATAAACCCACGCCTAGAGGCAAGTATAAACATGGATATGTTTCCCCCCTAATGGATAAGTCCTGTAATATATAAACCCACGCCTAGAGGCAAGTATAAACATGGATATGTTTCCCCCCTAATGGATAAGTCCTGTAATATATAAACCTGTGCCTAGAGGCAAGTATAAACATGGACATGTTTCCACCTAATGGATAAGTCCTGTAATATATAAACCCCTGCCTAGAGGCAAGTATAAACATGGATATGTTCCCCTCTAATGGATAAGTTCTGTAATATATAAACCCGTGCCTAGAGGCAAGTATAAACATGGATATGTTTCCACCTAATGGATAAGTCCTGTAATATATAAACCTGTGCCTAGAGGCAAGTATAAACATGGACATGTTTCCACCTAATGGATAAGTCCTGTAATATATAAACCTGTGCCTAGAGGCAAGTATAAACATGGACATGTTTCCCACCTAATGGATAAGTCCTGAAATATATAAACCCGTGCCTAGAGGCAAGTATAAACATGGATATGTTTCCACCTAATGGATAAGTCCTGTAATATATAAACCTGTGCCTAGAGGCAAGTATAAACATGGATATGTTTCCCCCTAATGGATAAGTCCTGTAATATATAAACCTGTGCCTAGAGGCAAGTATAAACATGGATATGTTTCCACCTAATGGATAAGTCCTGTAATATATAAACCCCTGCCTAGAGGCAAGTATAAACATGGATATGTTTCCCCCCTAATGGATAAGTCCTGTAATATATAAATGCCAACGGGGTGGAATATTTAATTATGACCCATGAAAAAACTGATAGAATTCTGCCATTACATACGGCCCACCCTATCGTGAGAAACTAGCGTTTACATTAGCGTTAGCGTTAGCGTTGTGGTTGCTAAGTCCCTAATGACGAAGGTGGTATTGTTCACTTGCTTCAAAATACCGGAACGGGGCTTGGAAACCTCCTGGCATACAAGGAGAAACGTCCCCAGACTATTAATAAAACGTGTCTCAATCTCAATCTCAATTTATACATTGTGGATCACTAGTCTGACCCATGTGCGTGTCTTGTCTGAAGTACATGTCAGAAGCAAACGTCCGGGCGCAAAAAAAATGGCGGAAATCGGGGTCCTCTGGTCGCCACCTCGCACTACCTACGCGCTACTCCACGCCAGAAAACTTCCCTACATGGGTCAGATTTTCAGAAAATGTACAATTCGCCTTCACCAATCCTCTCAAATAACCCACATTTAAGACAGAAATGAGCTTCAAAATGCTGTTTAACATAACAGAATTGATACTATAAATCAATGCGATACCAAATATACTCAGATATACCAAAAATTATTTACTTTTGTAGCAGAATTTAGCATAAATTACTAAATGTGTAGAGCAGCCAATTGTACATTTTCAGAAAATCTGACCCACGTGGTCTGGTCTCCAACACCAACTATAGTTATGGGTCCGCACCACTAATTTAGGGTCCGCCGTTAAATGTAAAAGTCCCGGACCTTTTTTGACTCGATTCTTGAAGTATAGCATGATTCTTGAACATTATCATGTCATACTTCACATCAGTCATCCTAAATGTGATCCGTTTTAGGAAAATAAGTCATAAGTCGCAAAAATGATATTTTTCAAAGTGTTTATTTTATAAGATCACTTTATTGGAATGTTCTGATTTTTGGAGAGTTTATCACTTATAGTTACGTCAGTTGATGTATCAAATTTCAGGACAATCTTTGTAATATATCCTTTCGTTTTAAAGGTCCTCGTATGGAGTATATTTAGTTACTTTACTGGTTATTGCCCCCCCCCCCCCGAAATATTGCAAACTTTTCTTTTCAAAAATTAAAATATCAATCTTAAAATCTGGAAATACTTATATGAGAGAAGACATTTAATTGTACATTTTCTGAAAATCTGACCCACATAGTTCACTCTCCTTAACTTCACTGTCTGAAGCACAGTGCACAACATTAGATACATTGCATAATCACGGTGACAGCTACAAACCATTTTAATTCTCAAGATAGCACCGCAGGCTGAGTTTAAAATACAACTTATAACTTATAACCTATTCCCCAGGCACAGAATGGTATTGATTTGTGATGTGTTTCTGGAAAATGAGTCATAAGTCGCAAAAAATAGATTTTGAGATACTATCATATTTGAAAAGATGAGATCAAGCCGATTCCAATGATAGTAAACAGCCTAATGAAATAATAAGTATTTATAGATTTTAAGTTTGATATTTTCGTGTTTGAAAAAAAAAGTTTCCAATATTTCTGGGGTCATTAAACAGTAAAGTAACTAAATGTAGTCCATATGAGGACCTTTAAAACGAAAGAATATATTATATAGATTGTCCTGAAATTTGATACATCGATTGACACAACTATAAGTGACAAACTCTCCAAAAATCAGAACATTCCAACAATGTGATCTTGTAAAAAATCACTTTGAAAAATATCAATTTTGCGACTTATGACTCATTTTCCTGAACCACATCACAAATATGGGTAGGCCCTATCCCCCGAAAGGTCTCGGCGAGGCAGATGTTACAGCCTCAAACCCCCAAAGCGGACAGTTCATTAGAAACGACCATATATAATATTTTTTGAAAATTTAAAGTGGCATTGGCAAAATTGTAAGGGATGGCAGTGTATAGACTCATGACAGTATAGTAACAACGTCGACAGATTCATTTTCATATAAATAATTATAGGTAGCTTAAAAAATATGACGGGACACCCTCTGGTCAAGGTACCCACGGGTCCCGTGACTAGACATTTAACATTGTTCAAGATTTAATGTATGAGGTGATAAACTGGCTCTTCCTCCAGGTTAAGGCGTACATACACAGGCAGAAACTATTTAATAATAGCGAGATGAACATGTTATCGGTAATGCGAGAGCTAAAAATGATAGCAACCTTGGTAATAATAAATATAGGAGGAAGCGAAAGAAGGAGAGAAGAAAGAAAAATGTGGAATTGTTTAATGGATGACATCTTAGAATGCATAGAGAAACTAAAAAGGTAAACTCTCCAAATGCCCTTAGGATAAACCTTTCGGCAAGATACGTGTTAAGAAGATATTTTATCCTAGATGTATCTCGCTTAAATCGGTGTATGTGTAAGGAATAAAACGACGTCGCAAAAAAAAAAAAAAAAGATTTAATGTATTTTAAAGGCCGCTATATATGCTAGTATTTATTAAAATGTCTCTAATCAAGTCTATGTCGATATTGAACAACAATGAAACAGCCACATCTTAAATCAGAAAGCTCACTTGTGCTTTACAGGTAATAGCCACTCAACCAGATTTAACCGTTCAAATGGTTAAAACATCTAATATAGTCCCCTCCTAAAGACACCTTATGGGTCAGATTTTCAGAAAATGTACAATTGGCAGCTCTACACATTTAGTAAATTCTGCTAAGTTAGGCTGCAATTTGGTTAATCCCAGGTAGATTCGAGTTTATTTGGCATTGCCTTGATTTAAAGTATCAGTTCTGTTATGTTAAACTGCATTTTGAAGCTCATTTTTGTCTTAAATATGGTTTATTTGAGAGGATTGGTGAAGGTGAATTGTACATTTTCTGAAAATCTGACCCTTATGACCAATACTCCCCGTCCACCACTCTTCTCACCCCCATTCCATCTCATCCCTGATATTTGACATTGTACTGACTACACTATTAGCTCGGCATGGGTCAGTTTCTTAAACCTGACCACCTACTGGATCCATTTCAGCAAAAAAATCGTAGTAGTACTCCAAGTCACGCTTCCTCCATATTTGGGGGTTTGTCTACTGGACTATATGGACCATATGATTATATACAGCAAGTTGCGATAATTCAGGGTATGGTGGAATACCGGGCATGCCCGAACCATATCTATATCTTAGATTTCCCCTGGCATATGCCTCGCTGGAACCTGAATAAAAATCAGTTCAAAAAAAAACTTAACACAAATAATCCTGAATTCTCCAATACTTTCCACTCCGCACATTGCTTTTGGTGATAAAAATAATTTTATTCAAATTAAAACTTTAAGAGTAAGTTGCCTTGTTTTCGTGTTTGTTTAGATTCATAATGATATTCAAACCGCGGGCGGGACTACTTGGGTGAAATTGCCAGAAAATGTACAATTCACCTTCACCAATCCTCTCAAATAACCCAAATTTAACATAGAAATCAGTTTCAAAATACAGTCCAACATGATCAAACAGATTGCTTGAATCAAGGCAATACCAACAACACTCAGATATACCTAGTTTTGACGATTTTCCAGCTTAATTTAGCAGAAGTTCCTAAATGTGTTGATCTGCCAATTGTACATTTTCGGAAAATCTGACCCACTTGTTTACAGGCCGGGACCCCTTGCTTGTAGGGCGGGACCCATTGTTTTCGGGTGCGGGACCCGCTTGCGCGATTTTGGAGTCATTGCATTTGGCAATGACTGGGCATTGACGCGAGACCAACCCCCTCCCACACTTACCATAATCCCTACTAACCCGCGTGACTGGTCACGCTCTCTCTACCTGCACCGGCCCTCTCCCCTCACTTCACTTTCGCCAGCCAACCTATAGGGGAGTCCTGTGTTACTGGTGGCGGCGCCGTCGGCGGTAAAGCGAACTACGGTCAGCCGCCATTGGGGGACATGAGTCAATACACACATCAGTGTTATAGCATTGCGAGAGTGTGGCTTTGAGAGTTACTTATGAAGAAAAGACTCAAAAGTACATGAAATATTTGTTTTACATGAACGATATCTTTCAGGCATATAGACATAGCTATAAACTTAATTATAATTAACTTTTACTTGCATTATACCCTGTTAATATTTGTCTTTTAGCCAGTCTCTCTGTTAGTGTAGATGTCTTTCTATTATGAGGTGGCGGCTGGAAGACCTGGATTTTATTTAGAAGCCTGGTCACCTATTTGTCTTAACTCTGTATGGTCTCAGAAAATAAAGTATTTATCAATTCAATGCAATATATGTCATCAATATTGCTTAATAATAAATCTGTTGAATAATAGGTTATACTGCAGGGTCTGTGCGGGAATTCAAGGCCTGGAATAGCCTTAAAAACGGCCTCTATACAGGGGGGAGATTCAAAGAAACGGTGGTCGAAATAAGGTGAAAAAATAGGTTGCCCGCCCGGGCAAGCTACTGACATAGTCAGGTTGCCCACCAGAATTGCTGGTTGCCCTGAGAAATGACAGGATTGTTGACATAAAGGACAAAATTGGTTGCCCGGGCGGCAAGCTTATGGCCAAACCAGCTTGCGCGTAACCTGCTCCAAACACAAATTTAAGCTCCCTCGGCTCCCTGTGGGGAACTTCGGGAAGGGCCGGGGGTGGAAAGCTTTGTTACCTTACTAACAACGTTCAGTTTGACTGTGGGAGTTACAGCTAAAATAGGTTGCCCTCTGCGATTTTTACAGAGTACAAAATTAACTTTTTTATTTACCCGCCAACCTGGCGGGTGAAGTAAGAGATTTACCCGCCCAGAAATTACCCTAAATCAAATAAGTTTAAATTATGAAATATCATCCTTTCTTTTGATAGAGCTTTTCTCTTTAATTAAGCTAATGTCTAACAGATGATCGAGTTCCATAAATGCAGAGCAATTATATACTTTATACATTAGCTCTGATAAATGTAACAGATAGGAAAGACAGGAATCCGCTGTTATCCTTCTTCTTTCTGTGAGGGAACGAGGGAAGAGCACTAAGAGCGAGAAAATGAGAGAGAAAGAGAGAGGGGGAGGGAGGAGAGAGAGAAGAAATTTACTTCTCAATGAAATCCTCAACAGATGTATAATAACATAAGATCGATTTTAAGTGTACCATAGATATTGATGACCAATGATGAATCCGATATTAATCATACATCATATTGTAAAATACTATAGGCCTATAATAATATCCTACTATTTAGTACAGTAATTACACTTTTATCTTGATATATTTCGTCCCACTATTAAGCAAGATCATCTTACACTAATAATTACAATATACTTGAATACTAAATCATTCAAACACATCATAATGGACGTTAATTTCTACTCTCTCTGTCTCACTCTCTCTCCCTCTCTTTCTCACTTTCCTTTACCCGCCAAGGAGGGCGGTTAACTTTGGGGTTTTACCCGCCAATTTCGTACTTTTACCTGCTAATTTCGTACTCTGTTACATACCAAATCGCCAGGATAGGCCCTTATATATATTGCCGAACCTCTAAGAAGCACTGGAAAAAAAATCGCGTTTACACTATGAGTATCTGCGTTGGAAATCCAGTGTATCTGCACTCCAAACTGTGTGAGTATCTGCGTGTATCTCCAATTGGGTTTGTGTATCTGCGTGTATACAAAATGCAGTGGTGTATCTGCATGTATCTGCGCTTACAAGTATCCTCATGTATCCTCAAACGAGTGGTGTGCCTGCGTCTATCCACAATGCAGTGGATTAAATACTACATAAACATCCAGTGACTGGGGGTGGGGTTATATTACATTTGGGATGCATGGAGGTAACCATCCATACTAGTGTCACAACTATTATTCTGAATGTCCATGTACGTTATTCTGAGACCCACTTAACATTACTCTCCTCCCGCTCTCTCCTCTCCTTTCCTAATCAGAAGCAACCATGACAACTTAACAACAGTACTGTATTGGATAGAATTTGGATTAAATGCCTGTATACGATACATAATAAGTGTTAACAAGAGAACAAATGTTGACCAAAATTATCAAGAATTAAATATTCTGAAAAATGAAAAAAGGGCTGAAATTCACATTGTGGAAAGAGCATTTTATCTCTCCCAAAGAGTGAATAATCTGAACCAAAGAACTTTGTCAACCAGAAGCCTCGCTAAAAACAGAAAAAATCTCACAATTAATATTCCAAAGTCAGCAACATACAAAAATAGCTTTATTTATAAGGCTAAAACTCCCTGGAATGCGCTTCTTGAAAAAATATAATTTTGATTTAACCATGTAAAACTTATCGACCCTGTAAAATCAGAACTATTCTAGTATTATGTAAGAGTATAGTCAACAATCATGGTGCTGGTCTGTTATGTATTAACACCCCGAGTCTACCTATGTTACAACTCTTTACTCGGTTATATTAAATATATTATCTCATAGAGGGAAAACTAATACTCTGAATACACCTAATTCCCTCTCTTTATACCTATGTCATAATTATCTACTCAATTTATTACCCTTATTATCATATTCAGAGATTTCGCACTCAGGAGTATATATAGCTGTTTCTCTCTGTTAATAAGCAAGGTTTTATGCTTAGGTAGTCCAAAGGGCTTACTTTTTTTAATTAGTCTTAATTTCACTACATTTGTTACTTCTTCTTAAATGCGAAGTTAATATTATCACCCTTTCGGCCAAGGTAACGGCAGGGAGAACTGGATGTAATCTAGAAGTCTGTATACCTGTTTATCATACATGTACTGTTCAATCCGACAAATAAAGTAGTTCTTATCTTATCTTATCATTTCAGTAATAAAGCAAGTCATTTTCATTCAAGTTAAAAACAAAAACTAGGCACAATTCCAGCCTTATAAACAGCTAATAATTCTATTTTTTTTCTCATTGTTCCAAGTGCAATATTGTAGTTGTAAAGGACTGCAAAAGAATCCTTCCTTCCTTTGGCGGAAAAAGTATATGTGATGTGTCACCGGACAATGAGTTACAAGTTGATCAAAAAATATTTTTACAAAGGTATTTTTTTTTTTTTATTCACTTTATTTGGGAGTGGGAGGGAGAGAGAGAGAGGCCGCCTAAATATTTTCGAAAACTGAAGTTACCAACCTCTCCCTGTCCCATCCCTCCCACGAATACCCTGCCTCTCCCCTTGAGGTTATTCATTACTGGTGATACAATGTATACTTATAACATCCTTTACAGTTTCAAGTTATTTACTAAATACCAGTCAAGTTATACAATCAACCAAATGTTGTTTGTTTAGTCATTGCTCTTTTCTTGTCTCCTATATGTTATATTTACGGAACTCGATTCTCAGTTATGCATTAAGGTAAAAGCTCTAGCTTGTTTTCACTTCTACAATTGTATCAATTATGGATAGGATGTGGACGAGTGCTGACTGGATGTGGACGAGTACCTCCATCAGTCCAGTCGTCTACAATACTGTATAAAAAAGTAAATTAGGTGGTGGGAACCCTACTTTCAAAGTTCCTATGTCATAATCTTCACCGCTATTGTGATTAAAGGTGTTTTTCAGGGTAGAAAACATGTAATATCACAGAGATTTAATGTAATACACAGGCGCATTTAGAAAATAATTAATACTTCTGCAGAAAGAATTGGTTTCTACACGCATTATATGGGTAGGACGATCTATAGCCGACCAACAACCCTTTACCTTACTTACTACAATGTACTCTTGAATAGGCAGACCAGTCACTTGAATGTACAGCTAGGATTATCTAATGCTGGACATGCATAGTATAGAACGGGGACAACCAATTTCTCTAGAAAGGCAAACCTACTTCATACATCCAAATCCAGCTCAGGCAGCTTGTGTTTATTCAGTTATAATGGGATTAGCTCTGACCCAATTACTGCACTGGGGTTCGCTGACTTACCCCAGCATCTGTACCATATACTTTTAGCCTTAGTCACGGTTCACTGAACACGTGTATCTGCAGTGGGAGACTGCAGATACACGGGGATACTCCCACCGCAGATACACGGGGATACTCACTACTGCAGATACACAGGGATACTCACTAGTGCAGATACTCATGGTGTAAACGCGTTTTTTTTTCCAGTGAAGGATGGAAACTATAGGTAGCAGCAGTATAACACAATAAGAACATGATAATTAAAGGCTGCCGACGCCTTAGCTATGCATAGCCATTGTTTATAAGTGTCAAGTTGTCCCCCGAGTCCACTCACGACCACTGCGCATCGTTTTCGCGCACAATATGGCGGCGCCCATACAGTAACACACTACTTCGGTATACGGTTCGCAAATCATTTACCAATTTTACTACCCATTTTACCTATTTATATTTTATATAAATCAAACAAATTAAATAAAATGGAATAGGTGGAAAAACCGCAACAAAACGCCCATCTAAGGTTGGTCATTTCTACCGATACATTTTATTTTAAATCTCAACGTTTCGGCCGGGTCTGGCCTTCGTCAGGAGAATGTTAGGCTTGGATTCGATCAGTTGTTTATATATGTCGGAGGTGTAGCATGCAACAGCTCGGCTACTCATTGGTGGAATTAGGTGTAGTATACTATCATGTGTAGTATATGTGGGGTGTAGGATGTGTGAAGGTGTAGTATGTAAGGTGTAGGATGATTTTGTGTAGCATGTGGCGTGCGATTTAGATGACAAAGTCAAGGGAGTTTAGTTTTTTGACACTTTATTAAAATATGCGTATATAATACGATTCTATAAGTTGGAGTAGTTTGGAGTTTGGAGTCATGTTGTTAGAAGACCTCGTTGTTGGAGTTGTTAGAGAGGCATAGAAGGTGGTGGGTTCGTTCTAAGATATCCTTCATTGGCTAATATTTCTTGGACCTTGCGGCCCACTTGTTTGTCAATTACTTTCATACATTCCGAAAGGTGGTACAGTATCTTGTTCTTGTTGTCGAAATAGGTGTTGTCTGGTTTGGAGTTGGACTGGGGGGAGTATGCTTCAGTATTCGGCTGTGGGTCAGTGGTTTCTCCGTTGGCTAGGGTCAGACTGGGAGAATTAGGCTTGGAGCAGGTGGCCTCTGATGATGAGGAAGACGATGACGATGAGTCAGAACCCTCCGAGCTGGACGGGTAGTCGTCCAAGTTTGATGGTAGTACAATGACATTGTTGTCGGGTGACTCTGGTAATGGAGTGATGTCGCGTACTTTCTTTGGAGTTGCCTTATTGAAGTCTGAGCGCTGAGGTGTTGCAGGGGAGTTGGTAACAGAGGGGGGTAGGTCCGCTTCCATTATAGTAGCGGATTAAATAAAACTTTAATTTCCCAAGGCTGCCTTCACACTCCATTCATTTCTCACCTTTAAATAACGGTTCTCTGCGTCAATGATGTAGATGTCTATGATTTGGGGTCGTTTTGGGGTCTGCTAGCTCTCATAAGGGGTCTGGGGTCGGCACTACGGACTCGTTTGGTAGTCTCTTGTCTGCACTACGGGTCCGCACTACGAAAATGGGTCAGATTTTCAGAAAATGTACAATTCAACTTCAGCAATTCTCTCAAATAACCCAAATTTCAGACGAGAATTAAGTTCATAACACAGTTCAACCTAACCAACAGATTGCTAGAATCAATGCAATGCCAAATCTACTCAGATATACCTAGTATCGGCCAAATTGCAGCCTAATTTTGCAAAATTCACTCAATGTATACAGCTGCCAATTGTACATTTTCTGAAAATCTGACCCAAATAGAGGTCCGCGCCAGTCCGAACCAAATGCGCGGCTGCTTTCCTTGACATGTATGTAACTGCAGGGGGAGCCACTGTCTACAACACTACTGCCCTCTAGGTCCAGCTAGTGGCAGAAAAGAGACATTTTTCTCCTGGGTCACATTTTCCTGTTTCTCATGCAACATTGATGTAATTACGTTATGTTACTGTAAACTCAAACTTATAAGATCCATATTCTATAAATTACCATCCATATGCGTCAGATTTTTAGAAAATGTACAATTGGCAGCTCTACACATAAAGAAACTTTTGCTAGATTAGGCTGTAAAATGATGAGTACCGGGTATATCTGAGTATATTTGTGATGTGTTTCAGGAAAATGAGTCATAAGTCGCAAAATTGATATTTTTCAAAGTGTTTTTTCACAAGATCACATTATTGGAATGTTCTGATTTTTGGAGAGTTTGCCAGTTATAGTCATGTCAATCGATGTATCAAATTTCAAGACAATCTGTTTAATATATTCTTTAGTTTTACAGGTCCTCATAAGGACTACATTTAGATACTTTACTGTTTAGTGACCCCCAGAAATATTGGAAACTTTTTTTCAAAAACGAAAATATCAAACTTAAAAACTAGAAATACTTATTAGATTATTAGACTGTTTACTATCATTGGAATCGGCTTGATCTCATCTTTTCAAACATAATAGAATCTCAAAATCTATTTTTTTGCGACTTATGACTCATTTTCCTGAAACACATCACATTTGGTATCACATTGTTTTAAAGTATCAGTTCTGTTATGTTAAACTGCATTTTGAAGCTCATTTCTGTCTTAAATGTGGGTTATTTGAGAGGATTGGTGAAGGTGAATTGTACATTTTCTGAAGATCTGACCCATAGAGTGTAGTAGTGTTCTGTAGAGGATAATAATTAAGAAGAATAAAAGTGATATCGGTGAGGGATATTTTACATAATCTAAATAAAATTTGAAGTACTAAATTATCCTGGACATGAAATTAAGAACATATTTTCGAATTAAGAGAGATAATTTCATGCATCAGTGAATCGTCTACAGGGAAATACTTCTTTGATTGTTGCCATGGATATTATTAAATAATGGCACAATTGCTTCAGTTAAATCAATACAAATTGATTTCAATCATTCTTCAATAGATGTTCTTCTATAAATATCAATAATAATGTTGAGGTAACGAGTTGAATTTAAAGGCTTATGTGATGTGTTACAGGAAAACGAGTCACAAGTCTGAAAATTGATATTTTTCAAAGTGTTTTATTTACAGAATCTCTTCCTAAGAATGTTGTCATTAATTGTGCGGGGTACACTGCTTACCGCTACTAATGGCATGACTAGATCTACCAAATTCCAAGACGGTGTATCGAAGATATCCATGCTAATTTTGTTTCATGTATTACAAAATATTGAAGTACTTGTTATAATTGTTGGAATTCCCTAGATCTCATATTTCCAAATGTAATGATATCTTAAAATGTTTTTTTTTAAGAAATTTTATTGGTCAATATTCACATGTGTGATAGTTCTCATTGCCATATATATGATTTAGTCAGAAGCAAAACATTCTTAATTTATTAAGGCAGTTTAATAATTTGCTCCATAATGCTAAAACCACATAAAGATGACATAGGAAATTTCCCATTAGTAGGTCTCTCAATCTTAAGCCAGTAGAATGTATGACCCAAGACATTTTACAGGGTCACCATTTATCTTAAGAATATTCATCTCAGTACTGCAGAAAAGGTTGAGAACATGATTTACATCTAACCATCATTAAAGACCCCCAAAACGTGTTGGGTTTATTCGGATAAATTCTCTGGCTTTTGACCTTTTCATTGCTAGGTTTGAACTTTTCCTATGTCATGGAAATTTTGGGGGGACATGTCCCCCGGCCCCCCTGTCCCCCCGGTTCCGACGCCCCTGTATTATGGCCAATCAAGCAAATCGATCTGCCCCAAAAATACCTGGTATCGATCCTTATTATATATGTGACCCATGTGGCGAAAAATTTCCATGATGAATGAAGTTTTTATCGAGTAAACAGCACTACTATAACACTTGTTAAACCCCGTGGGAGACCGCCTTCTCCCAACGTTCCTTGCCGGCCATGTCTCCGCCTGCTACACTCTAAGAAAAAAGGGTTCTTTTGGGTTCTAGATAGAACCCCATGGTTCTACCAAGAACCCTAGGGTTCTTCGACACCTAAAAGGGTTCTTCAGGACCACCGGGGGTTCCATCTAGAACCATAGGGGTTCTTCAGCGATTTAAGGGTTCTTCAGCTCAAAGTGGAGCTAAACGTTCAAGGATTTCTAGCCGATTTCTAGTATAGTGAATAAGTTTTAGTTTCACGATTTCAGTATTTCTAGACCCATACATGTTTATATTGACCCACGATGACAAAATAACAAGTAAAATGATAAAACGATCTTAGAATATGGGCACTTCTCATGAAACATCGGCAATGGCCCTATTTATATGTGGAAGCAAAATATCAAGGTCTAAGGTTCATATCACTATTGATAGATAGAATAGTTCTATGAGCATACAATTTTAGGAAATTCAGATAGACATGTTGGGATATTTAATGTTTTTGAAATTTTTAGTCTCCGAGGTGTAAGCATAGATATTCACTGCATTCAGGTACAATAACATTATTTCACCGAAAGGTGGATTATTACAGCTTTATCAGGTATAATTTAGAAAAGTTTACTAGCAATGATTAAGAAAATCAGTAGAAATAATATTCATATAATGTTAAATAATTTTCAGAAATATGGAGCTTGTTTCTAGGAATACATGCATACCATTTGTAGGTTTATACGATCAGAATTGACAAAGATATGACAAAAACAAAAACAAACTTCAAAGAGTCTTCAAAGAGTCAAAATTCCATTTAAATGTATGGAATCGACGCCATACAATATGTATTGGTTTCAATTCTTTTGGATGTGCAATTGGCTAAATTATGAGTTGTTTCATTCCGTTGTTTGCTGTGTGAGTACAAATCATGCCATTGCTTTAACTTTTATATCATTACGAAGACAACAAATTCCTCTTTCAGGGAATGTATACTTTTCAATACCTATTTCCATATTTCTTGGCACCAATGTGCGTACAAAATACGCACAAATGTACGCAGCGTGACGCGGAATGACGCGGGATGCGGGATGACGGCCTCAGAATGAATAGGGCTTAAATATATTTTCTCTCAAGAAAAGAATAATGCCTAATATCCTATTCGATACACATATGTCCCTCATATATTTTGCTAAATTATCTATGATCAAATTCAATTTGTCACTCATTTATAGGCTGTTGAAATGCGTTCCCGGGATGACGCTCCTGCTACACAAATTTGAGTAACACATCTCTGTTCAGACATAGAAAACAAATTTGTTCGAAATTCTTTCTTATTTCCTTATTTTTCCAGTCCAAAATTTATTCCTTTATTAGTTATTTCAGCTACTACAGGCCATATTTCTCAGCCACTAGCTGGAATAAAATGTGATGCAGAATGATGCAGTCCCTTCACCAAATGATAAAATTGAATAACTATTAATATTATCATCGCATTGGGTGAGACAGGAGACAGTCGGATAACAAGCTATTTTTTTTCTAAATCACTTATTATCACGAAATGCAGGTCTAGGAACTCTGTTGACGTTTTATGAGCAGTGCCCATATAATTTGAAATGTTTATGTTTAATCAACATGATTAAGCAAGCTTTAAGAGGTTCGTTAACAGATGATATAGTAAATGACTGTTTAGCTTGATAGCGTCCTGCTATAACAAGTAATGTAAGTGGCGACGCCCAGGGCGACAGAGAAAGCCAGAGAATGGCCTAGAGAAAGCTTGAGATTCCCGGCCCCCACACTCATGTATGAGTGCAGGGGCCGGGAATCCGTCACACCCCAATGCCCCGCTCATGCAGGCCTATCTGGGACTCTAGCTTGAGAGAGCACTGGACGTTTGTGGTAGGTGTGGAGTGGGGTGGTTGGGGGAGGGGGGGGGGGCGGGTAGCTACAGGGAGGCATACAACCCTGCACTAGTAGTGATATAACGGTTAGCAAGGACGTATACATTTCCAGGAGCATTTCAAATTGGCTGTACTGGTAATGGTATGAGGGTTGAGGTAAGTTACTTGATTCTTGTTCATTACTCTATCACTCTAAATCGATATTCAAAAGTTTGCTTAAAGCGCGGCTTCCACTTACACGTCGGTCGGTACCACGCGGTCACCGTCGAACGGTGCCATGGCACATTTTGACCGACGTGTAAGTGGATACCGAGGCGACCGTCGGACGGTCGCATGGGACGGTTTGACCGTCCATACCTCCCGTTTGACCGTCCATGCTCCCGTCAAAGATGTCAGGGGGTACTTCTTTGACCGGAGGGGCAGCCGTCAAGGGACGGTCAAAAGTGACCAAAGCAAAATCTATCTTTTTGTTTTTAGTGTTTGTGGCCATAACGAAGTTAGTTATTATCTTGGATGCCTCTGCTTGATACATGTGAACATTTTGCAGTGCATTTGTACATTTATTTTAAGTTTATTTTTATCATTTTATTCGATTTTTATCAATTTAGAGCCATTTTGGGCTTATTTTACTGTCTATTTCGATATGTGGGTGTTTTCCTTGTGCAGAATATCCTTATGACCATTTTGGTGAATAGTTTGGAGTTCATCTGTACATTTATTCTCATCATTTCTATTGATTTATGATTAGTTATTGGTATTTTAGTGATTATTTCGACTTAAAAAGTGGAAATATGTATGAATATTTGTTAGTATTAACTAATATGTTTACTCTGAGCATTGCATTATTGCCCCCTGTAATGAGGATGTTATAATAATGTCCAAGAATTGTCTATATTAAATTAAGTTTCCAACATACACTACCGGGGATAGCTCTTGCACAAACTGACTAAATATATGTGATATAATCGGATTAATGATTTAATTAATAACCGAATGCATATCCAGTGATATTGAGCCACTAGTTGGCTGTGACGGCCGCTCTAATTTCTGAAAACACTAAAATCGTTTATGAAAGTTGGCTAAATCGTACGATTTCAACATCTATGATTGATCGTGGCACCAATTATTTTGTAAAAAAATCAGAATCGGGAGACTTTTTTCGACCCACACAGAGCCCAAATCGACCCACACATAGCCCAAATCTGCCCCGATTCAGGGAAATAGTGACATTTGGTCTAAAGATTCTAGACACGATCTTGTTATAACTCATTGTGTCATAATATATTAATGTACCTAAAATTTTAATTATCGATGGCCATATGCCTATACCTTCACCTTCCTACCTCTATGGAGGCTACGCTCTTTAAAATATATTCCCAATTTCGTCTATAGTATCACCAATGATTATGTGTAGTTTATGTACGAAAAATAATAAATCAATAAGAAGCAATTTAAAAAGATTAAGAATTTTTAGCCAAATGACGACCAATTGGTGGAATTGCTCACTCGTATGCATATATGATTGGGGAAATCTGTCAAAAGGCCTACTAGGTGGCACTCACTTCACGTTTTCTTGAATACCGACCAAGATATCTATCCTACAGGTTTGTGTATATTAAATCATGTGTAGACAACAAAATTATCTTTTATTTGATGTTAACACAATGTATCTTTTATAGTTCAGAAGTTATAGAATTTTGAGTTTTCGGTAAAAAAAAAAAAAGTGTCGGAAAAAGCAATTTTGGCCGCGACATTCCATTAAATGGAATGTCGCAGGGCATGTCCTGATCTGTCATAAACCATTATAGGAAAAGCTACAACTGATCGGGACACAACCCACACTGGCAATACAGATCGTAGAACTGTTACTAATCGTACAACTAAATCGTACGTTGAAATCGGCCCTGTGACCTCCAAATTGGGGAACAAAAAGTAACACGATTGGTCGTACGATTAGTCTTAGGATCCTACGACTAATCGGGGGTTGGAATTAAATCGTGGAAATAATCTTAAGGCCAAATCGGCTGTAAAATGAGCTCTGTGTGGGTACCCCTTAATAGGGGGGTGGGGTCTGGTAGGTATGAGAAGCAACGATTTTGATTTACTCCACCTATATTCTGTATATTTTTTTTAATTATTATTAGAAATAAGGCCAATACATTTACAATATCATATCAAAACACGTATGTCAACCCTGTCGATGTTTTGTTTTGTTGCCTAAACAAAATCCTAAATATTGAATTCCAATTCACATTCTTACGTTATATACATATCATTTCTTTGACTATTGTAGCTCATGTTTCTCACATCATACCGCGAAATATTCTACTATATGTAATACAATAGACACCAGATAAAACACATGTAAAGAGTGAAACAACCAGTAAATGGGCCCCTCTCCACAAGAGGGAAGAATATATTATGTTATTCTATTATTTTTTATATTATTACTTCAATCCTATCATGATAGGTGACATTGGTATTGCGCTAATTATGTAAAGAAATTATATTGAAGGATTATTTATTGAGAACATGTAAGGCATATTCAAACAAATGTATTGCATGTATTTTAGCTATGTTTTGAGTCGTTTAGACCTGCCTTATATTAGGATTAGCCTAGGGTTGGGTACAAGCCTTGGTATAGGGTAAGGGCAAGCTTGATCACTACCCTGGGGGGTGATTATTAAGCTTTAATCTGTTGATGCAGATCGAAATATTCAGTGAAAATGGCAATGATTCTACATAAATCAATTCAAATAATAAAAATAAATGTACAAAATTAATTAATATATCTGGTAATATTCAAGGAGAGTTTGGTAGAGTCTGGAGATCGATGCTTTGCTAATATATATGTAGAAATATGACCAGAAATGCCCATACAGTATTAAATCAAAAGTCTGGTGGTCCCTAGGGGACCGTCCGACGTACAAGTGGATACCATGGACCGTCGGACGGTGCCTCCTAGTGGACCGTCCGACGGTTACCATTTTGGCACTTTTTGACGTGTATGTGTATACCAAGACGGTCAAGAGCGACGGTCAGAAATGGCCATGGGTGGTCACCGTTCGACCGTCGCCACTGGCCACTCTTGACGGTGGTCACGTTTGACGTGTAAGTGGAAGCCCTATTTAAGTTATATCATACAGTACTATCTCGCTTAGCTATCTAAATAGCACTGGTAACATTGATAATACTGTGTGAATTGTATGGAAAACAGACTGGAGCTAGCGGCCGCGGCCGGTCAACCCTTTACCTGCTCACCCTTACACACACCTGGTATGACAGACAAGCAGTCCTTGCACTCCCCACGTTCATTTCAAATTTACTGGTAATGGTTTGAGACTCAAGGTAAGTTATTTAGTTCTTATTCATTTCTCTAACTCTCTAAATCGACATTTAAAAGTATGTGTTGGTTATATCATACATTAGTCTCTAATAATCTCTGAGATAATCAAACATATTTGCTGGTAAAATCGTTTTCATACTTTTTATTATGATACTGATATGGTCAGCCTATAGGACTTAAAGAATATATGATTTTGCACCTCAGTCAATTTAGTGGCTCTGTTTTCCCTTGACACTTCACAATTGCTCTATCTACCTAGTATAATTATCACATTTATGATCACATTATTCAATGGCTTTATACATAATCATGATTGCATTTTATATTCTAGGTGACAGGAGGATGTCCTCCCAAACAGACTTGGAGGGAAGAAAGGAATTATCGACTGGAATACTCACTGAAGAATAAAGGAAAATACTATCCACACCATGAAATGGAATATGTTGAATAATTTGATGAAAAGTGATGTTACTTCAGTAATAAAAACAATAATAAAATCAACCCTGGACATTTTCAGATGGAGGGTTCTTCAAATCAAGGGTTCTATGTAGAACCCTACCTATTTTGGCCAGAGGGTTCTTCAAAGGGTTCTTCAAATCCAGGGTTCTATGTAGAACCCTGCCTATTTCCGAAACGGGGGTTCTACTTAGAACCCTCAAAAAAGGGTTCTAACAAGAACCATTAGGGGTTCTGCCATGTCGACAAGCCGAAGAACCCTTAAGGGTTCTTGTTAGAACCCTTTCTTCTTAGAGTGTACCGTTGGGAACTGGTGCAAGATGTCGGTCTCTGATACCCGTTGCGTGCGTGCAGGGCTGTTTGCATAAACTTTTTTTTATAGTTCCCTACACGTCGCTCACGCATCCCTAAAGTAATAAGGATACGCTTACGTTGACTGATAGGGGAGCGGTGTAAAATCTCTCTACTATCATTGGAATCACCTTGATCTCATCTTTTCAAATATGATGATATCTCAAAATCCAAATTTTGCGACTTATGACTCATTTTCCTAAAACGGATCACATATGGAAGTAGATCTAGTCAAAAAGATTAGTATATGGGTCAGATTTTCAGAAAATGTACAATTGGCAGCTCTACACATTTAGTAAATATTTCAGAATTAGGCTGCAATTTGGTCAATACTAGGTAAATTTGAGTATATCTGGCATTGTATTGATTCTAGCAATCTCTTTGGATAGGTTAAACTGTATTTTGAACCTTATTTTCGTTTGAAATTCGGGTTATTTGAGAGAACTGGTGAAGCTGAATTGTACATTTTCTGAAAATCTGACCTATATAAGAAGTTTATATAATTCCATATAATTTACTTAACCAAGTGGTTGAGTTAATTCCTACACTAGACATTTCCTAGCAAAGAGAAATAACTTAGCAAGGAATATTTTAATTCAGGAGTTGATAAGAATGGTATAGCAGTGATTGGACGCCTACTGCGCATGCCTTTTCTGGGTCAGGAGTAGGCGTCCTAATGGGATTATAATGTGATTTTGCGGTCCTAATATAGAATGATGATGTCATTTTGCGGTTTGGAGTGAGAAGCTTTCCCTCAGTTTGAAGGGACTCACTCAGCTTTGAGCCTAGACTGAATACCTACCTCTCAAGTATTGTAATAGAGAGGTTCTTGTCCAAACCCTCAGATCAGATAAGAATAGTATTTTTTTTTAAAGATTTTATTTATCCAGCATCTCAAGACATGATTAACAGTAAAACAGTCGATGAACAACACGAGAACATTTGTGGCCTTCTACCTGCTGCTGCATTCTACATTTTTAACAGGTTCAAAAAATTTGACTAGCAAACTAATTTACACATTCAATAGGACATAATGATAATACACGTTAGTAGCAAGGTGAGTATAATATAATAATATGATATAATACAATCAGCTTTTTAGATTCAGTTAGTTTAGTTTAGTTCGCCCAGTTGTACTACTGGGTAAGTAGTTATGCGGATGTAATGTAAATGTGATGTGTTTCAGGAAAATGAGTCATAAGTCGCAAAATTGATATTTTTCAAAGTGTTTTTTTCACAAGATCACATTATTGGAATGTTTTGATTTTTGGGGAGTCTGTCACTCATAGTTATGTCAATCGCTGTATCAAATATCAGGACAATCTATGTAATATATCCTTTAGTTTTAAAGGTCCTCATATGGGCTACATTTAGTCACTTTACTGTTTAGTGACCCCCAGAAATATTGGAAACCTTTTTTTAACAAAAACGAAAATACCAAACTTAAAATCTAGAAATACTTATAATTCTATTTGACTGTTTACTATCATTGGAATCGGCTTGATGTCCTCTTTTCAAATATAATGGTATCTCAAAATCCATTTTTTGCGACTTATGACTCATTTTCCTGAAACGCATCACAAATAGGTTTTTATTATCGTTACATCTGACATTGTACTATGTCAGGATAATGGCAGAGGATATCACAGGTGGTGATTGACTGGCCAAGTGTACTGTTGGTGTAGATAAACATGACAAGTGTACATAAGATAGAGAGGTAAGCAAAGGGTTATAACATTGTAACATTGGCGAGGTATGGTATGTCACTGATTGGACGCCTACTGCGCTAATTAGTGTCCTGGCCTAGGTCTAGGCATTCTAATAGAAATATAAAAATATTTTGCGGTCTTAATGAAATTAGAATAACACTTTGCATTTTGAGGCGGAAGGCTTTCCCTCTGTTTGAAGGGACACTCTCAACTTTGGGCCTAGACTGTTGGCATTCAGAGTAGAATATTGGCATTCAGGAGTATACCTGAACCTCTTTCTTGATAAAAGAGATCTTACATATGTGATGTGTTTCAGGAAAATGAGTCATAAGTCGCAAACAATAGATTTTGAGATACCATTATATCTGACAAGATGAGATCAAGCCGATTCCAATGATAGTAAACAGTCTAATGAAATAATAAGTATTTCTAGACTTTAAGTTTGATATTTTCGTTTTTGAAAAAAAAAGTTTCCAATATATCTGGGGGTTATTAAACAGTAAAGTAACTAAATGAAGTCCATATAAGGACCTTCAAAACGAAAGGATATATTACATAGATTGTCCTGAAATTTGATACATCAATTGATATAGCTATAGGTGATAAACTCAGAAACATTCATTCACATAAATCAGAACATTCCAATGATGTAATCTTGTGAAAAAAACACTTTGAAAAATATCAATTTTGCGACTTATGACTCATTTTCCTGAAACACATCACATATAAAGTCTAAGTGCTTACTTAGTCCTTACAACAGTAACGGTAATAAAGGGTTAGTATTCGGCGAATACTTGTATAAATTAGGAGGAAGCGGGACCAGCCGGATGTGACGTTATCGACGACCAAGGTTACCAGCACGTCGGCGTCTCACGTCAGTCGACAACTGCAGAAACTTCGACTAAGACTTTTCGTGGAGAAAAAAAAATAATCGTAGAAAACACCCACGTTTAGCTCATCATGTCGGACATAAATTGTACCACTTGTGCATGGACGTCTGCACACAAGACCAGCCTGTTCCGATTAAGTCGGTAGACGAGGTGGCGCAGGAACTGAAAATAGATCCCACGGAAGCTTATATTGTGTATTTCATTCTTATGCTTCTTGCATTTCTCGCACCTGAATATCGTCGCCTGTGTCGATGATTTGTATCTCCCTTCAACGTTATATTATCTGCCATGTCGGTAGAATTATTGTCTTTATATTTCATCTTTATATCTCTAAAGACTCTATGAAAAAATGTCCACGATATATTTCCTGAACAATTCAAGATCTACAGATATATTTGCTCGATTTGATGAACTTGTGATGTCTAAAGACTCAATAACAACCATTCAATGATAAACCTTGTTCCGTCTGATTTATACTAAGCACTTATATGGAAGATCAAATTAAATAAACTGTTGTTATTAAATCATTTTTAATTTTCTCTTCTTGTCAAAAATTGGCCTTCCACCATGGAAGGACCACATGTCTAAATCCGTCAGGAGTTGACGGGTCAGATTTTCAGAAAATGTACAATTGGCAGATCTACACTTTTGGTTAATTCTGCTAAATTAGACTGAAACTTGGTCAATACTAGATAAATTTGAGTTTATTCGGCATTGCATTGATTCTAGCAATCTGTTTGATTAGGTTGAACTGTTTTTTGAAAGTTATTTTCGTCTTACGTTTGCGTTACTTGATAGGATTTGTGAAAACGAATTGTACATTTTCTGAAAATCCCACATTTCACCTTTCCTGCCCTTAGTCTTAGTGGTGGCCCCTCCCATTCCCCCTGCCTCTGCTCTTGTCAAAGTGACAATCTAGTACCCTACTACCCACCCCTGCTACCCTCTGGTGTCAAACACGGTTACCACACTATCTAGTCGTTGCCGCAGTTAAAGGTAAGAGGGAGCCACCAGACGCCACGCGCTGAAGCTGCTACACTCTGTTGGAGACCTACTTAGGGTAAACATCAAAGCGACCCAATGGTAAACCTACGGCGAGCCGCTCCGAGTAGATCTCAAATAGAGTGTAATGTGTTGGTATAGAAATGAGTGATTCTAGACCTTTTTGAATCATAGTCACAAATCTACTTATTAGATTAGATTAGATTAGAAAACTCTGAGCATCAATGTGTATTATGATAAAATTTTCAGAAAATGTACAATTATCAGCTCTACACATCAAGGAAATTCGGCTAAAAAAAATAAGAATAGTGGGTATATTTGAGTATATTTGGTATCGCATTGATTTAAAGTATCAGTTCTGTTATGTTAAGAGAGAGTGTAGACCCGGGAGCAGTCCATGGGTCAGATTTTTAGAAAATGTACAATTCGCCTTCACCAATCCTCTAAAATAAACCACATTTAAGACAAAAATGAGCTTCAAAATGCAGTTTAACATAACAGAACTGATACTTTAAATCAAGGCAATGCCAAATATACTCGAATCTACCTGGGATTAACCAAATTGCAGCCTAATAGCAGAATTTACTGAATGTGTTCAGCTGCCAATTGTACATTTTCTGAAAATCTGAACCATATGCCAGTAGGTGGCGCTGAAACTACACCTACCGGTCAAAGTGATCATTAGCCTCCCACACCAGAGCTTCTTGTGTACGCACATATGTGATGTGTTTCAGGAAAATGAGTCACAAGTCGCAAAAGTGATATTTTTCAAGGTGATATTTTTCACAAGATCACTTCATTGAAATGTTCTGATTTTTAGAGGGTGTAGCACTCGAAGTCATATGAATTCATGTAACAAATTTTCGGGACATTGTCCTTGCGTTTTGAAGGCCTTCATAAGGAATATATTTAGTTATTTTACCCATCCAGAAACAGTGCAAACTTTTTTTTTTTTTCAAAATAAAAATATCAAATTTAAAATATAGAAATACTTATTAGATGTCCCGGGGTTTACTATAATTGGAATCAGCTTGATCTCTCCTTTTCAAATATGGGCCATATTTTCACAAAATGCACAATTGGCAGCTCTACACATTTAGCAAATTCTGCAAAATTAACCAGCAATTTGGTCAATAAGACGTTAATTCCAGTATATTCGGCATTGCATTGATTCAAAGCAATCTGTTTGGCTAGGTTGAACTGTATTATTTTGAACCTTATTTTCGTTTGCAATGTGGGTTATTTGAGAGGATTGCTAAAGGCGAATTGTACATTTTCTGGCGATTTCACCCATATGGTGACATTTAAAAATCCATATTTTGCGACTTATAACTCATTTTCCTAAAACGGATCACATATGTCTTAGCTGTGGTCACTTATCCAGGTCCTGTCAGACCCTCCTTCAATAGGGGAATTGTATGTACCACTGCACACGTCAGGGAAAGATGGAGGTTTGTGGTTTGGAAATAGTTAAAACCCATGGATATTAACGTTAGAGAACCAATACATATCCCATGATGAACTTGAGATATTTTTTTAATGGAATTTGCCCTGTACCATAAGTCCCATAATTCTATTTGAATTAAGATTCAAGTAGGCGGACATGCAAGTCCCCTATCCCCTCGGTCCCATCAAGTTAAAGAGACAAGATGTGCACAGCAGAAAGCGGTAAGGATGGGGCAGGGCTGGATTAGTAGAATCTGCCCTGGCTAGGGAGGCTGATCATTCTCCGCGAGGGAACACTATTTCGCGTGATACCCCAGCTCTTATATACTATAATATACTCGAATGTACCTAGTATTGGCCAAATTGCAGCCTAATTTAGCAGAATTTACTCAATGTGTACAGCTGCTAATTGTACATTTTCTGAAAATCTGACCCATATAGAGTCGCTTCAAAGAGCGTGCGGAATTACTGCAAGGCCATCTGTCGTTAGAATAGTACATTTAGTTTGTTCACTTAACACCGTTAACACCAGTGGGCGCCACCTTATAGATCCTATAGCCAAGCGCACAGGCGTTTGGTTTCATTTGAGTGAAGAATCATGCTGATGCTTAGATGTACGCATTGACGCTGGTAGTAGGTTATATTAAGCTATGTTATTTTGTATTTTCCCTTTCAGGAATTCTATATATTCCCTCTCTCCCTCTTCCCTCCCTCTCTCCGCCTATCTCTCTATCTCTTTCCCTTATATCTCGCCCCTATGTCTCTCCTTCTTTCCCTCTTTCTGCCTCCCTCTCTTTCTATGTCTGTCTTCTTTTTTTCCTTCTCTCCCTCTCTGTCTGTCACTCTCTCTGTCCCCCTCTGTCCCCCTTTTCTTTCTGTGTCCCTTTCTCTCTCCCTTATCCCTCCCTCTGTCTGTCACCCAACATTTCTCTCTCCCATCTCCCTCTCTCTGTCTGTCACTCTTTCTCTCTCCCTTCTCCCTCTCTCTGTCTGTCACTCTTTCTCTCTCCCTTCTCCCTCTCTCTGTCTGTCACTGTTTCTCTCTCCCTTCGATCTCCGTCTCTCTGTCTGTCACTGTTTCTCTCTCCCTTCTCCGTCTCTCTGTCTGTCACCCTTTCTCTCCCTTCTCCCTTTCTCTGTCTGTCACTCTTTCTCTCTCCCTTCTCCCACTCTCTGTCTGTCACTCTTTCTCTCTCCCTTCTCCCTCTCTCTGTCTGTCACTCTTTCTCTCTCCCTTCTCCCTCTGTCTGTCTGTCACTCTTTCTCTCTCCCTTCTCCCTCTCTCTGTCTGTCACTCTTTCTCTCTCCCTTCTCCCTCTCTCTGTCTGTCACCCATTCTCTCTCCCTTCTCCCTCTCTCTGTCTGTCACTCTTTCTCTCACCCTTCTCCCTCTCTCTGTCTGTCACCCCTTCTCTCTCCCTTCTCCCTCTCTCTGTCTGTCACTCTTTCTCTCTCCCTTCTCCCTCTCTCTGTCTGTCACTCTTTCTCTCTCCCTTCTCCCTCTCTCTGTCTGTCACCCCTTCTCTCTCCCTTCTCCCTCTCTCTGTCTGTCACCCCTTCTCTCTCCCTTCTCCCTCTCTCTGTCTGTCACCCCTTCTCTCACCCTTCTCCCTCTCTCTGTCTGTCACCCCTTCTCTCACCCTTCTCCCTCTCTCTGTCTGTCACCCCTTCTCTCTCCCTTCTCCCTCTCTCTGTCTGTCACTCTTTCTCTCTCCCTTCTCCCTCTCTCTGACTGTCACCCCTTCTCTCTCCCTTCTCCCTCTCTCTGTCTGTCACTCTTTCTCTCTCCCTTCTCCCTCTCTCTGTCTGTCACTCTTTCTCTCACCCTTCTCCCTCTCTCTGTCTGTCACCCCTTCTCTCTCCCTTATCCCTCTCTCTGTCTGTCACCCCTTCTCTCTCCCTTCTCCCTCTCTCTGTCTGTCACTCTTTCTCTCTCCCTTCTCCCTCTCTCTGTCTGTCACCCCTTCTCTCTCCCTTCTCCCTCTCTCTGTCTGTCACTCTTTCTCTCTCCCTTCTCCCTCTCTCTGTCTGTCACCCTTTCTCTCTCCCTTCTTTCTTCCTTGGTGATTTGTGACAGACCAGCGTGTTGTACCCAGTATCACTTCAGCGGTCACTCAAAGGCTTTAATGCCTCTTTCTCCTCCTACTTTTCTTGCTTTCCATGCTCTCTCACCCCCCCTCACCCCCTTTCCTTTCTCTTCTCTTCATCTCTCTCTTTCTCTTTCCCTCTCCCCCTCTACCTCTCACTCCTCGATTATTTTCTCTCTCCCCTCTCTCCATCTCTTCCTCTCTCTATCCCTCTCCTGTCTCTCCTCTCCCTCTCTCCCACTCTACCTCCCTTCCGCCTTTATTTTTCCCCTCTCTTCCTCCTGTCTCTCCTTTTTCTCTCTCATCTCTTGTTCACCTTTCTCTTTTTTTTGCTCTCTCCCCTCTCTTCCTCCTTTCACCATCCTCCCTCTCTGCCTTCTCTGCCTCCTGTCTCTGTCTCCTATTTCTTCTTTCTCTCATCTCTCCCTCTTCTCTCTCTCCATTCTCCCTCTCTGTCTCTGTTTCCACCTCTTTCTCTATTCCCCTTTCCTCGCCTTTCTCATCAAATTTCTCCTTTTTCTCTCTTCCTCTCCTCTATCTCCCCCTCTCCCTCTCTTCTTTCTCTCCTCCCTCTCCCTCCTTTCTGTTTTCCTCTTCCTCTTGTCTTTTCTCTTCCTCTCTTACTAGCTGTCCTCTATCTCTCTTTCCCTGTCCCACCTTCTCTAACTTCACCCTTTCTCTCCAACCTTCTTTCTTTCCCCTCCCCCTTCTCTCATTCTCTCCCCCTTCTCTCATCCTCACCCCCTTCTCTCGCCCTTCTCTCATCCTCTCCCCCTTCTCTCATCCTCTCCCCCCTTCTCTCGTTCTCTCCCCCTTCCCTCATCCTCTCCCCTTCTCTCATCCTCTCCCCCTTCTCTCATCCTCTCCCCCTTCTCTCATCCTCTCCCCCTTCTCTCATCCTCTCCCCCTTCTCTCATCCTCTCCCCCTTCTCTCATCCTCTACCCCTTCTCTCATCCTCCCCCTTCTCTCATCCTCTCCCCCTTCTCTCATCCTCTCCCCCTTCTCTCATTCTCTCCCCCTTCTCTCATCCTCTCCCCCTTCTCTCATCCTCTCCCCCTTCTCTCATCCTCTCCCCCTTCTCTCATCCTCTCCCCCTTCTCTCATCCTCTCCCCCTTCTCTCATCCTCTCCCCCTTCTCTCATCCTCTCCCCCTTCTCTCATCCTCTCCCCCTTCTCTCATTCTCTCCCCCTTCTCTCATCCTCTCCCCCTTCTCTCATCCTCTCCCCCTTCTCTCATCCTCTCCCCCTTCTCTCTTCCTCTCCCCTTCTCTCATCCTCTCCCCCTTCTCTCATCCTCTTCCCCTTCTCTCATCCTCTCCCCCTTCTCTCATCCTCTCCCCCTTCTCTCATCCTCTCCCCCTTCTCTCATCCTCTCCCCCTTCTCTCGTTCTCTCCCCCTTCCCTCGTTCTCTCCCCCTTCTCTCATTCTCTCCCCCTTCTCTCATCCTCTCCCCCTTCTCTCATTCTCTCCCCTTTCTCTCGTTCTCTCCCCCTTCTCTCATCCTGTCCCCCTTCTCTCGTTCTCTCCCCGTTCTCTCATCCTCTCCCCCTTCTCTCATCCTCTCCCCCTTCTCTCATCCTCTCCCCCTTCTCTCATCCTCTCCCCCTTCTCTCATCCTCTACCCCTTCTCTCATCCTCCCCCTTCTCTCATCCTCTCCCCCTTCTCTCATCCTCTCCCCCTTCTCTCATTCTCTCCCCCTTCTCTCGTTCTCTCCCCCTTCTCTCATCCTCTCCCCCTTCTCTCATCCTCTCCCCCTTCTCTCATCCTCTCCCCCTTCTCTCATCCTCCTCCTTCTCTCATCCTCTCCCCCTTCTCTCATCCTCTCCCCCTTCTCTCATCCTCTCCCCCTTCTCTCATCCTCTCCCCCTTCTCTCCCCCTTCTCTCATCCTCTCCCCCTTCTCTCATCCTCCTCCTTCTCTCATCCTCTCCCCCTTCTCTCATCCTCTCCCCCTTCTCTCATCCTCTCCCCCTTCTCTCATCCTCCTCCTTCTCTCATCCTCTCCCCCTTCTCTCATCCTCTCCCCCTTCTCTCATCCTCTCCCCCTTCTCTCATCCTCTCCCCCTTCTCTCATCCTCTCCCCCTTCTCTCATCCTCCCCCTTCTCTCATCCTCTCCCCCTTCTCTCATTCTCTCCCCCTTCTCTCCTTCTCTACCCCTTCTCTCATCCTCTCCCCCTTCTCTCATCCTCCCCCTTCTCTCATCCTCTCCCCCTTCTCTCATCCTCTCCCCTTCTCTCATCCTCTCCCCCTTCTCTCCCCCTTCTCTCATCCTCTCCCCCCTTCTCTCATCCTCTCCCCCTTCTCTCATTCTCTCCCCCTTCTCTCCTTCTCTCCCCCTTCTCTCATTCTCTCCCCCTTCTCTCATCCTCTCCTTCTTCTCTCATCCTCTCCCCCTTCTCTCATCCTCTCCCCCTTCTCTCGTTCTCTCCCACTTCCCTCATCCTCTTCCCCTTCTCTCATCCTCTCCCCCTTCTCTTGTTCTCTTCCCCTTCTCTCATCCTCTTCCCCTTCTCTCATCCTCTCCCCCTTCTCTCATCCTCTCCCCCTTCCCTCATTCTCTCCCCCTTCTCTCATCCTCTCCCCCTTCCCTCATTCTCTCCCCCTTCTCTCAAACTCTCCCCCTTCTCTCATCCTCTTCCCCCTTCTCTCATCCTCTCCCCCTTCTCTCATCCTCTCCCCCTTCTCTCATCCTCTCCCCCTTCTCTCATCCTCTCCCCCTTCTCTCATCCTCTCCCCCTTCTCTCGTTCTCTCCCACTTCCCTCATCCTCTTCCCCTTCTCTCATCCTCTCCCCCTTCTCTTGTTCTCTTCCCCTTCTCTCATCCTCTTCCCCTTCTCTCATCCTCTCCCCCTTCTCTCATCCTCTCCCCCTTCCCTCATTCTCTCCCCCTTCTCTCATCCTCTCCCCCTTCCCTCATTCTCTCCCCCTTCTCTCATCCTCTCCCCCTTCTCTCATCCTCTTCCCCCCTTCTCTCATCCTCTCCCCCTTCTCTCATCCTCTCCCCCTTCTCTCATCCTCTCCCCCTTCTCTCATCCTCTCCCCCTTCTCTCATCCTCTCCCCCTTCTCTCGTTCTCTCCCCCTTCCCTCGTTCTCTCCCCCTTCTCTCATTCTCTCCCCCTTCTCTCATCCTCTCCCCCTTCTCTCATTCTCTCCCCTTTCTCTCGTTCTCTCCCCCTTCTCTCATCCTGTCCCCCTTCTCTCGTTCTCCCCCCGTTCTCTCATCCTCTCCCCCTTCTCTCATCCTCTCCCCCTTCTCTCATCCTCTCCCCCTTCTCTCATCCTCTCCCCCTTCTCTCATCCTCTACCCCTTCTCTCATCCTCCCCCTTCTCTCATCCTCTCCCCCTTCTCTCATCCTCTCCCCCTTCTCTCATTCTCTCCCCCTTCTCTCGTTCTCTCCCCCTTCTCTCATCCTCTCCCCCTTCTCTCATTCTCTTCCCCTTCTCTCATTCTCTCCCCCTTCTCTCATCCTCTCCCCCTTCTCTCGTTCTCTCCCCGTTCTCTCATCCTCTCCCCCTTCTCTCATCCTCTCCCCCTTCTCTCATCCTCTCCCCCTTATCTCATCCTCTCCCCCTTCTCTCATCCTCCTCCTTCTCTCATCCTCTCCCCCTTCTCTCATCCTCTCCCCCTTCTCTCATCCTCTCCCCCTTCTCTCCCCCTTCTCTCATCCTCTCCCCCTTCTCTCATCCTCTCCCCCTTCTCTCATCCTCCTCCTTCTCTCATCCTCTCCCCCTTCTCTCATCCTCTCCCCTTCTCTCATCCTCTCCCCCTTCTCTCATCCTCTCCCCCTTCTCTCATCCTCTCCCCCTTCTCTCATCCTCTCCCCCTTCTCTCATCCTCTCCCCCTTCTCTCATCCTCTCCCCCTTCTCTCATCCTCTCCCCCCTTCTCTCATCCTCTCCCCCTTCTCTCATTCTCTCCCCCTTCTCTCCTTCTCTACCCCTTCTCTCATCCTCTCCCCCTTCTCTCATCCTCCCCCTTCTCTCATCCTCTCCCCCTTCTCTCATCCTCTCCCCTTCTCTCATCCTCTCCCCCTTCTCTCCCCCTTCTCTCATCCACTCCCCCCTTCTCTCATCCTCTCCCCCTTCTCTCATTCTCTCCCCCTTCTCTCCTTCTCTCCCCCTTCTCTCATTCTCTCCCCCTTCTCTCATCCTCTCCTTCTTCTCTCATCCTCTCCCCCTTCTCTCATCCTCTCCCCCTTCTCTCGTTCTCTCCCACTTCCCTCATCCTCTTCCCCTTCTCTCATCCTCTCCCCCTTCTCTTGTTCTCTTCCCCTTCTCTCATCCTCTTCCCCTTCTCTCATCCTCTCCCCCTTCTCTCATCCTCTCCCCCTTCCCTCATTCTCTCCCCCTTCTCTCATCCTCTCCCCCCTTCCCTCATTCTCTCCCCCTTCTCTCATCCTCTCCCCCTTCTCTCATCCTCTTCCCCCTTCTCTCATCCTCTCCCCCTTCTCTCATCCTCTCCCCCTTCTCTCATCCTATCCCCCTTCTCTCATCCTCTTCCCCTTCTCTAATCCTCTCCCCCTTCCCTCATCCTCTCCCCCTTCTCTCATCCTCTCCCCCTTCTCTCATCCTCTTCCCCCTTCTCTCATCCTCTCCCCCTTCTCTCATCCTCTCCCCCTTCTCTCATCCTATCCCCCTTCACTCATTCTCTCCCCCTTCTCTCATCCTCTTCCCCTTCTCTCACCTCTCCCCCTTCTCTCATCCTCTCCCCCTTCTCTCATCCTCTCCCCCTTCTCTCATCCTCTCCCCTTCTCTCATCCTCTCTCCCTTCTCTCCCCCTTCTGTCATCCTCTCCCCTTCTCTCATTCTCTCCCCCTTCTCTCATCCTCTCCCCCTTCTCTCATCCTCTTCCCCTTCTCTCATTCTCCTTCTCTCATTCTCTCCCCCTTCTCTCATCCTCTCCCCCTTCTCTCATCCTCTCCTCCTTCTCTCATCCTCTCCCCCTTCTCTCATTCTCTCCCCCTTCTCTCATCCTCTCCCCCTTCACTGCATCCTCTCCCCCTTCTCTCATTCTCTCCCCCTTCTCTCATCCTCTTCCCCTTCTCTCATTCTCTCCCCTTCTCTCATTCTCTCCCCCTTCTCTCATTTTCTCCCCCTTCTCTCATTCTCTCCCCCTTCTCTCATCCTCTCCCCCTTCTCTCATTCTCTCCCCCTTCTCTCATTCTCTCCCCCTTCTCTCCCCCTTCTGTCATCCTCTCCCCCTTCTCTCATCCTCTCCCCCTTCTCTCTCCCCTTCTCTCATTCTCTCCCCCTTCTCTCATCCTCTCCCCCATCTCTCATCCTCTCCCCCTTCTCTCCCCCTTCTCTCATTCTCTCCCCCTTCTCTCATCCTCTCCCCATTCTCTCATCCTCTCCCCCTTCTCTCCCCCTTCTCTCATTCTCTCCCCTTCTCTCATCCTCTCCCCCTTCTCTCCCCCTTCTCTCATTCTCTCCCCCTTCTCTCATTCTCTCCCCCTTCTCTCATCCTCTCCCCATTCTCTCCCCCTTCTCTCGTTCTCTCCCCCTTCTCTCATTCTCTCCGCCCTTCTCTCATCCTCTCCCCCTTCTCTCCCCCTTCTCTCGTTCTCTCCCCCTTCTCTCATCCTCTCCCCCTTCTCTCATTCTCTCCCCCTTCTCTCATTCTCTCCCCCTTCTCTCCCCCTTCTCTCATCCTCTCCCCCTTCTCTCATCCTCTCCCCATTCTCTCATCCTCTCCCCCTTCTCTCATTCTCTCCCCCTTCTCTCATCCTCTCCCCCTTCTCTCATCCTCTCCCCCTTCTCTCATCCTCTCCCCCTTCTCTCCCCCTTCTCTCATCCTCTCCCCCTTCTCTCCCCCTTCTCTCATCCTCTCCCCCTTCTCTCATCCTCTCCCCCTTCTCTCCCCCTTCTCTCGTTCTCTCCCCCTTCTCTCATTCTCTCCCCCTTCTCTCATCCTCTCCCCCTTCTCTCCCCCTTCTCTCGTTCTCTCCCCCTTCTCTCATCCTCTCCCCCTTCTCTCATTCTCTCCCCCTTCTCTCATTCTCTCCCCCTTCTCTCCCCCTTCTCTCGTTCTCTCCCCCTTCTCTCATCCTCTTCCCCTTCTCTCATCCTCTCCCCCTTCTCTCATCCTCTCCCCCTTCTCTCATTCTCTCCCCCTTCTCTCATCCTCTCCCCCTTCTCTCATTCTCTCCCCCTTCTCTCATTCTCTCCCCCTTCTCTCATCCTCTCCCCCTTCTCTCATCCTCTCCCCCTTCTCTCATTCTCTCCCCCTTCTCTCATCCTCTCCCCCTTCTCTCATCCTCTCCCCCTTCTCTCATTCTCTCCCCCTTCTCTCATCCTCTCCCCCTTCTCTCCCCCTTCTCTCGTTCTCTCCCCCTTCTCTCATTCTCTCCCCCTTCTCTCATCCTCTCCCCCTTCTCTCCCCCTTCTCTCCCCCTTCTCTCGTTCTCTCCCCCTTCTCTCATTCTCTCCCCCTTCTCTCATCCTCTCCCCCTTCTCTCCCCCTTCTCTCGTTCTCTCCCCCTTCTCTCATTCTCTCCCCCTTCTCTCATCCTCTCCCCCTTCTCTCCCCCTTCTCTCGTTCTCTCCCCCTTCTCTCATTCTCTCCCCCTTCTCTCATTCTCTCCCCCTTCTCTCCCCCTTCTCTCATCCTCTCCCCCTTCTCTCATCCTCTCCCCCTTCTCTCATCCTCTCCCCATTCTCTCATCCTCTCCCCCTTCTCTCATTCTCTCCCCCTTCTCTCATCCTCTCCCCCTTCTCTCCCCCTTCTCTCGTTCTCTCCCCCTTCTCTCATTCTCTCCCCCTTCTCTCATCCTCTCCCCCTTCTCTCCCCCTTCTCTCGTTCTCTCCCCCTTCTCTCATTCTCTCCCCCTTCTCTCATCCTCTCCCCCTTCTCTCCCCCTTCTCTCGTTCTCTCCCCCTTCTCTCATTCTCTCCCCCTTCTCTCATCCTCTCCCCCTTCTCTCCCCCTTCTCTCGTTCTCTCTCCCCCTTCTCTCATCCTCTCCCCCTTCTCTCATTCTCTCCCCCTTCTCTCATTCTCTCCCCCTTCTCTCCCCCTTCTCTCATCCTCTCCCCCTTCTCTCATCCTCTCCCCCTTCTCTCATCCTCTCCCCCTTCTCTCATCCTCCCCCTTCTCTCATCCTCTCCCCCTTCTCTCATCCTCTCCCCCTTCTCTCATCCTCTCCCCCTTCTCTCATCCTCTCCCCCTTCTCTCATTCTCTCCCCCTTCTCTCCTTCTCTCCCCCTTCTCTCATCCTCTCCCCCTTCTCTCATCCTCTCTCCCCCTTCTCTCATCCTCTCCCCCCTTCTCTCATCCTCTCCCCCTTCTCTCATCCTCTCCCCCTTCTCTCATTCTCTCCCCCTTCTCTCATCCTCTCCCCCCTTCTCTCCTTCTCTCCCCCTTCTCTCATCCTCTCCCCCTTCTCTCCCCCCTTCTCTCATCCTCTCCCCCTTCTCTCCCCCTTCTCTCGTTCTCTCCCCCTTCTCTCATTCTCTCCCCCCTTCTCTCATCCTCTCCCCCTTCTCTCCCCCTTCTCTCGTTCTCTCCCCCTTCTCTCATTCTCTCCCCCTTCTCTCATCCTCTCCCCCTTCTCTCCCCCCTTCTCTCGTTCTCTCCCCCTTCTCTCATCCTCTCCCCCTTCTCTCATTCTCTCCCCCTTCTCTCATTCTCTCCCCCTTCTCTCCCCCTTCTCTCATCCTCTCCCCCTTCTCTCATCCTCTCCCCCTTCTCTCATCCTCTCCCCCTTCTCTCATCCTCCCCCCTTCTCTCATCCTCTCCCCCTTCTCTCATCCTCTCCCCCTTCTCTCATCCTCTCCCCCCCTTCTCTCCCCCTCCCCCTCCCCCTTCCCCCCCCCCAATTATATCACAATTTCACATTTCGTTCTCCACGTTTTAATTTGACTTTTGACAAATGGCGCGTCTCACAAACATGACTTCCGGTTCTAAATATAGCCTCCAGCGCCCTCTGCAGACAGCTTTCCCCACTTCCGGTTGAAAGTGGCGATAATGGAGGCTAATGATCACTTTGACCGGTAGGTGTCGGTGTAAGGTGATGACGTCATGTTTTACAAGTTGAGTAATCTGGGTAAAATGAGTGATTGAACCCGATACAACGGTGATGGTGTAGTGCACTGGTTTAACACAAGATGGCGCCCCAGATGTAAACTGTGGATAGGTGGAAACCATTAGTCTACATAGTATTATTCAAAATTAAAATTATTCAAAATTGTTTTTAAAAAGTGGTTTAATGAATACATGATGGAATAAATAAATGGGTCACATTTTCAGAAAATGTACAATTGGCAGCTCTACACATTCTGCTAAATTAGGCTGAAAAATGATTATAATGGTCAATGGTCATAATGGTTAGAATGGCATTTTGCGCTTTTTAAGTGGGAGGCTTTCCCTCCGTTTGGAGGGACTTTCTCATCTTTGAGCCTAGACTAGTAATTCAATATTTATAGTCTACATAGTATTATTCAAAAATTGAAATAATTAAAAATTGATTACAAAAAGTGGTTTAAAATATGGCATAAATAAATGCAACAGTAAGAAGACATATTGTGATGTGTCACAGGAAAATGGGTTACAAGTTGAAATAAAATGGATGTTGAGATATCAACATATTTGAAAAGATGAGATTAAGCGGACACTTTGGAAAATCTCTTTTTTGCGACTTTGTGACTTATTTTCTTGTAAGCCCCACAAGTAATAATAATAATAATAGAACAATCAAATTAGGTACTAATAATTGAATATATATTGAACAATTAAAAACAAAAAAAGAATATATATTGAACAAGATTGCAGTAACTTGCTGAAGAGACTCTCTCTACAACGTCAAAAGAACGAAATGTTTTTCAATTCAATTTGTTATAACTCATTGTGTCATAATGTATGAGTGTACCTAAAATTAATTATTAATGGCCATATGCCTATACCTTCACGGTAGCCCCTACCTGCATGGAGGCTGCCTCTATAATGAGCAATCCCTCACCCCCCATTGGTCTGGATTCAATTCAATGGAACTCAGTGCTATAATTGAATATTGATTGTGCAATAAATAATCACTAACTAGCACGAGTTCCATTCACTATTTAGTATATGGGTCAGATTTTCAGAAAGGTACAATTGGCAGCTCTGCACATTTAGTAAATTCTACTAAATGAGGCTGCAATTTGGTCAATACTAGGTAAATTCGAGTATATTCAGCATTGCATTGATTCTAGCAATCTGTTTGGTTAGGTTGAACTGTATTTTGAACTTTATTTTCATCTGAAAATTGGGTTATTTGAGAGGATTGGTGAAGGTGAATTGTACATTTTCTGAAATCTGACCCATATGCCGCTAGCATAGTTCTAACAATATTGAAATATAAACCTAGGCTTTTTTTTTTTTATTTATTTTATTCACTTACAGGCCAAAGACATTTAATAACAGAAATTCATATGTAAAAACGTATTGTCCCCCATGGAAGTGCTTCATACGGTGCCTAGACTAATTATATAGATCTACGGACCTCATAAGGAGATCATTTTACATAAGAACAAAATTATACTATATTTGCACTCATAGACAGGTACAACAGTGTAAGTTATTACTACGGTATAAAAGACATGATAAAACAATCAAAGTCAAAAGGATCACATAATCTGTGATGTGTTTCAGGAAAATGAGTCATAAGTCGGAAAAATGAATTGTGAAATAATTATCATCATATAATAAAGATTAGATCAAGCCGATTCCAATGATAGCAAACACTGGGTCACTTAATATGTATTTCTATATTTTAAGTCTGATATGGTTATTTTTGAAAAAAATATAGTTTGCAATGTTTCTGGGTGGGTACCAGTAAAGTAACTAAACATCTTCAATATGAAGGCCTTCAAAAAGCATGGATATATTTAATACTATGTCCTGATACATAGGTTTATATGACTACGGGTGCCAGACCCCCCGAAAAACCAGAACATTTCAATAAAAGAATTCTTTGAAAAAGTCCCTTTGAAAAACATCAATTTTGCGACTTATGACTCATTTTTCCTGGAACATTTGGTTTTTATAGATCATTCACACAAACTATGCTATAGGTGATCCTTGCAATTTTGGATGAAAATGTTGCTAAATATTTGTATGTCAGATTTGAACTGAAACCACCCCAGCATGTACTGTAATAGATATGTGCAGTGAGACATACAAGTCCCCTATTGTGTATCCCAGCATGCACTGTAATAGGGCGAC
>OW804101.1:1626213-1667377 GCA_942159475.1 Sthenelais limicola | reverse complement strand
GGGAGAGAGAGAAGAGAGAGGGAGAGTGGGAGAGAGAGAAGAGAGAGGGAGAGTGGGAGAGAGAGAAGAGAGAGGGAGAGTGGGTGAGAGAGGAGAGAGAGAGGAGAGGGGGAGAGAGAGGAGAGAAAAAGAGGAGAGGGGGAGATAGAGGAAGAGAGAGGAGAGAGGGAGAGAGAGGGAGAGAGGGAGAGAGGGAGAGAGAGGGAGAGAGGGAGAGGAGAGAGGGAGAGTGGAGAGGGAGAGAGGGAGGGAGGAGAGGGAGAGGGTGGAGAGAGAGGAGAGAGAGAAAGGAGAGAGAGGAGAGAGTGGAGAGGGTGGAGAGGGAGAGGACAGAGGGAGAAAGAGGAGAGGGAGAGAGGGAGGGAGGAGAGGGAGAGGGAGAGAGGAGAGAGAGGAGAGAGGGAGGGAGAGGAGTGAGAGGGAGAGAGGGAGAGAGAGAGAAGAGAGAGAGGAGAGAGAGGGAGAGAAAGGAGAGAAAGGAGAGAGAGAGCAGAGAAGTGGAGAGAGAGGAGAGAGAGGAGAGAGAGGAGAGAGGGAGAGAAGGAGAGAGATTTAGATTTAGACTTAACAAAATTTTATTCAGGACATTGAACATACAGTACAAATATTCTCAGGACAGCCTGACATCCAGGGACAGAGGGAGAGAGAACAGAGAGGGTGTGAGAGGAGAGAAGGAGAGAGAGGAGAAAGAGAGAGAGAGAGGAGAGAGAGAGACAGGGAGAAAGGGAGGGGGAGGAGAGAGAGGAGAGAGAGGGAAAGGAGAGGGAGAGGGAGAAAGAGGGAGAGAGAGAAGAGGGAAGAGAGAGGAGTGAGGGTAGAGAGGAGAGAGAGAGGAGAGAGGGAGAGAGGGGAGGAGAAAGGGGAGAGAGGGAAAGGATAGTGAGAGGGAGAGATGGAGAGAGAGGAGAGAGAGGAGAGAGTTGTAAGCAAAGGAGGGAGGGTATAGACAGTTCTATAGAGGCAATGTTATACAAATCAATGTAAGGTAAAGAGGGTAATGGTGCACAATCAGAGAGCATTGTGGGACACCACTACATCCATTGTGTTATACAAGTACCCAGCATGCACTGCCGGCAGCCATGACACACAGAGTCAATGCGCATGATCAATAACCTAAAAAGCCCACATACATGAAGTGTATGGTAACCAATATAAAAATACTTTCTTCCTCCACCATAATCATAACTCCTTCAGGCTCCACGCGAGCAGAGCCCAACCTCCTGGATGTACACATTCTACTGTGGCACAAAATGTAGTTTATTTTTTTGGAATTCTTTATTATGCGCCTATTCAGTATGGGATGGGGGCGGGGGTGCATTAAATTCAATAGGGGAGTTGTAATAGTTGTGCTCATTGATTGTACACACAGTGGCTAAAACAACTCCCCTGTTGTACACACACAGTGGCTAATACAACTCCCCTATTGTACACACACATTGGCTGATACAACTCCCCTATTGTATACACACTGTGGCTACTACAACTCCCCTATTGTACACACACAGTGGCTAGTACAACTCCCCTATTGTACACACACTGTGGCTAGTACAACTCCCTTATTGTACACACACAGTGGCTAGTACAACTCCCTTATTGTACACACACAGTGGCTAACGCAACTCCCCTATTGTACACACTGTGGCTAGTACAACTCCCTTATTGTACACACACTGTGGCTAGTACAACTCCCCTATTGTACACACACACAGTGGCTAACACAACTCCCCTATTGTACACACTGTGGCTAGTACAACTCCCTTATTGTACACACACAGTGGCTAGTACAACTCCCTTATTGTACACACACAGTGGCTAACACAACTCCCCTATTGTACACACTGTGGCTAGTACAACTCCCTTATTGTACAGACACTGTGGCTAGTACAACTCCCCTATTGTACACACACAGTGGCTAGTACAACTCCCCTATTGTACACACACAGTGGCTAGTACAAGTCCCCTATTGTACACTCACAGTGGCTAACACAACTCCCCTATTGTACACAGACAGTGGCTAGTGGGGGCTAGTACAACTCCCCTATTGTACACACCCAGTGGCTAACACAACTCCCCTATTGTACACACACAGTGGCTAGGCGGGACTAGTGCAACTCCCCTATTGTACACACACAGTGGCTAGTACAACTCCCCTATTGTACACACACAGTGGCTAGGCGGGACTAGTACAACTCCCCTATTGTACACACACAGTGGCTAGTACAACTCCCCTATTGTACACATACAGTGGCTAACACAACTCCCCTATTGTACACACACAGTGGCTAGTGCAATTCCCCTATTGTATAAAGTACTGGTCATCGAGTATAAGATTTACAGCTGGAGGCGTTTCACTGCTGCATGTCTCCCACCAACGACTAATTTCTCCTGCTTGCAAGACAAGATGCTTATTGTGAGACGTCCCTTCTTTATTCCCCGGATAACGATCTCGTTGTAAGTCTCGTTGAGGACGAGCTAAGAGCGAGACTACGTCCCCTGTACCTCAACTCATTAGGTGATTGGTTTCCGGGTAAGGGCATGCTGGGAGTGGCTTAGTTACCCTGATTATCGCCCACCGTGACTCAGCAAGATGAGACTGAGATTTAGACACGAGATCTCGTCACCCTAACGAGACTATCTCTATGGTCAACCTCACTTTCATCCTCAGACCTTGGATAGAGGCTAGTAAGCCTCAGTCTGGGATTGTTAGTTAGGTTATTTGGCGGTAGGGGGCAGGGGGACAGGTAGGACAGGAAGCGGAAATGACCTCAGGAAATGGGGACAAGCATCCAGGCGTGTATCTGGGGCAGGAAGAGGAATTGTGGGAAGGGTGGAGGAGGAGGATTGGGTGAGAGGCCTCTACCCCATCTTGAATCCTGTTTCCCATTTTGTATAAGCCCCGTTTTCCGAATCCCCCACGATTTCAATTTGCACTGCTGTTTTCTATTTCCAATCCCTACCTGAAAAAATTAAATCTGGCTCTGAATTCCTTTCCCGAATCCCTTAAACCCTTTACAATCCTGAATCCTGACCTAAAATAAGCCCCAATCCTGGTTCCCGAATTGGTATTTAACCCTATGAACAGAAGAGAGGCAGATGGAAGGAAGGACAGTGGAGAAAGAAATAGAGCTTTGTTGCATATGCTATGGTCTAATCTACCGTTGCATATGATAAGGTCTAATCTACCCATGCATATGCTATGGTCTAATCTACCCATGCAAATGCTATGGTCTAATCTACCCATGCAAATGCTATAGTCTTATCTACCCATGCATATGCTATGGTCTAATCTACCCATGCATATGCTATGGTCTAATCTACCCATGCAAATGCTATGGTCTTATCTACCCATGCATATGCTATGGTCTAATCTACCCATGCATATGCTATGGTCTAATCTACCCATGCAAATGCTATGGTCTAATCTACCCATGCATATGCTATGGTCTAATCTACCCATGCATATGATATATATATGGTTTAATCTACCCATGCATATGCTATGGTCTAATCTACCCATGCATATGCTATGGTCTAATCTACCCAGCATATGATATGGTTTAATCTACCCATGTATATGCTATGGTCTAATCTACCCATGCAAATGCCATGGTCTAATCTACCCATGCATATGCTATGGTCTAATCTACCCATGTGTTTGTGGCCGGTCTATCATGGCATAACACAAACAGTACGTGGGTCAGATTTTTAGGAAATGTACAATTCAACTTCGCTATTCTTTTCAAATAACCCAAATTACAGACGAAAATTAAGTTCAAAATACAGTTCAATCTAACCAAAGCGATTGCTAGAATCAATGTTATGCCAAATATAATCAAACTCACCTAATATTGACCAAATTGCAGCCTAATTTTGCAGAGTTTGCTCAATGTGTACAGCTGCTAATTGTACATTTTCTAAAAATCTGACCCACATATATGACCACATGTTGTTGTAACTGAGAATGCACCTTTAATAGATTGAACGCGTTCAATAGAGAAAGACTGGACAGGAGAAGTTGAGAACAACGAGGTGAAACAGAGAAAAGGAACAATATAAACAGAAGAAAGAGAGATCAAGAGAGAAAGAGCGAGGAGAGAGAGGAGAGAGAGAGGGAGAGGAGAGAGGAGGGGAGAGGGAGAGAGAGGAGAGAGAGGAGAGAGAGGAGAGAGAGGAGAGAGAGGAGAGCGAGAGAGGGAGGGGAGAGAGGGAGAGAGGGAGAGAGGGAGGGGAGAGAGGGGGAGAGAGAGAGGGAGAGAGAGAGAGAGGGGAGAGAGGGGGAGAGAGAGGAGAGAGAGGGAGAGGAGAGCGAGAGAGGGAGGAGGGAGAGAGGAGAGAGAGGGAGGAGGGAGAGAGGAGAGAGAGAGAGGAGAGAGAGAGGAGAGAGAGAGAGGAGAGAGGGAGAGAGAGGAGAGAGAGGAGAGAGAGAGAGGAGAGAGAGGAGAAGATAGAGAGGGGGAAGTTGAGAACAACGAAGTGAAACAGAGAAAAGGAACAATATGAACAGAAGAAAGAGGAGAACAAGAGAGAAAGAGAGAGAGAGAGAGGGCGAGAGGAGAGGGGGAGGGAGGGCGAGGAGAGAGAGGGAAAGAGGGAGAGAGCCATATGTGATGTGTTGCAGGAAAATAAGTCATAAGTCGCAAAATTGATATTTTTCAAAGTGTTTTTTTCACAAGATCACATTATTGCAATGTTCTAATCTTTGGAGAGTGTGTCACTTATAGGTATGTCAATCGATGTATCCAATTTCAGGACAATCTATGTAATATATACTTTGGTTTTAAAGGTCCTCATATGGACTACATTTGGTTACTTTACTGTTTAGTGACCCCCAGAGATATTGGAACCTTTTCTTTCAAAAACGAAAATATCAAACTTAAAATCTAGAAATACATATTATTTTATTAGACTGTTTACTATCACTGGAATCAGCTTGATCTCCTCTTTTCAAATATAATAGTATCTCAAAATCTATTATTTGCGACGTATGACTCATTTTCCTGAAACACATCTCAAATGAGAGAGCAAATACATAGAAATGAAAAAGTAAAATAAAGTGGCAGAGGAGAGAGCACAGAACAAATGTAATAGAGGAAGAGAGAGCAAGAAAATAAAACAGATTGAGAAGGAAAGGGATCAGAACTGGAAGAGAAAGGAGAGAAAGGAGAGAAAGAGAAAGGGCCTGAGCTAGTACAAACCATACACACAATACTTCACACTTAGAATATACTGCCTGCCTCTTATTAAACATAAATCTCTCTTTTTATTCTTATTGGTTCATAAAGTCAACGAGAACGAGGCTCAAGGTCACTAGGATGCCACATATCCCGGAAGTGGGCGGTGCTAAGCGGTTGTCAAGGCAACGCCTACTTACCCTGAGAGCTTTAGGAACGCCCATGTAGGAGGGGATTTTGTGGGCCAAGCGACGCAGGCAGTCTGAAATGATGAGGAAAATGGATAAAAAAATGATGTAAGATTAAATCGTGAAGTGGCCTTGATGCATGGAAGAAACGATAATGATGAAGGGAAAAAGGGAAGAGGACAAAAAGTTTGATCTTATGTCAGCGTTATGTGCAATGATTGGCTCTAGTGGCCAACGTACGTCCCTCTGTGCCTTGTTTCCTCTCAACTGTCTCCTCCCTTTCTCTCAATCTCTTCTCCTCTCTCTCCCTATGTCCTCTCTCTCTGTCCTCTCTCTCCTCTCTCTCTGTCCTCTCTCCCTCTGCTCTCCCTCTCTCTCACCTCTCCCCTCTCTCCTTCTCTCTCCTGTCAATCCTCTGTCCTCCCTTTCTCTCCCCTCTTTTTCTCCCTTTCCCCCCACTCTGCTCTCTCCTATCTCTCTCACCTCGCTCTGCTCTCTCTCTTTGCTCTCTCTCTTCTCTCTTTCTCTCCTTTTTCCCTCTCTCTCCTCTCTCTCCCTCTTTCTCCCCTCTGTCCTCTTTGTCCACTCTCTCGTCTCCCTTCCTCCTCTCTCTCCTCCTCTCCCTTCCTCCCTCTCTCCTCCTCTCCCTTCCTCCCTCTCTCCCTCTCCCCCTCTCCCCCTGTCCCCTGCCCCCTG
This sequence comes from Sthenelais limicola, assembly GCA_942159475.1. NCBI lineage: Eukaryota > Metazoa > Annelida > Polychaeta > Phyllodocida > Sigalionidae > Sthenelais > Sthenelais limicola. The sequence continues at coordinate 1,661,322 of OW804101.1, read as the reverse complement.
TTCTCTCCCGCTACCCTCTTTCTGCTCTCTCCTTTATCTACCCCTCTCTCTGTATCCTCCCTTCCCATTCCTCCCCCTTTCCCAATCCCTATCTCCCTCTCTTTCCCCTCGATCCTCACCCTCCTCCTTCTCTCTCCTGCACTCCAACCCCCACCCCCATCTTCACGCTCCACATGCTCTCTCACTCTCCCTTTCTCCCTTTCTCTCTTTCTCGCTTCTCCCTGTCTCCCCTCTCTCTCCCCTCTCCTGTAGTCTCCACTAATGAATAATTTGTTTGTTGGTGAACTCTGGGGCAACGTTTTCTTCAATTAAAAAAGGGCACACATTGTATCGGTATATTATTTGTGGTGTAACAATTTAATTACATTAAATCATTTATCTCATTATAATCTTGTCAACAAGCATAATTACAATTTAGACATCGTTCTTATTCTATCAAAATCCACACACCATCACATCACATATTTTCTAAAACAATTGCTGACAAATAAATTGAATGATACGCCCTCTTTGGACAACAATCAGGACTATGTTCATATTCTTCCGCCTGATTAGGGTCTACTTTATGAGGCGGAATGTTTGGCGGAGTGATGTTTGGTGCTGAGAAGGGAGTGAGGAGGTGAGGAGACTAGGGCGCCCACTAGTGGCAACTGGTGTAATTACACGGCGTGATGAAGATGACAGATTCATTAAGTGCTGGGGAATTATGGGTAGGACTGGTGGATTGTGGGTAGGACTGGTGGATTGTGGGAGGGGGGAAGGTGACTAGAATAGCAGCAACATATGTGATGTGTTTCAGGAAAATAGGTCAAAAGTCGCAAAATAGATAGTTTTCAAAATGATTTATTTATAGGATATCTTTTTGGAATATTCTCACTTTTGGGGTGCTTAGCGCTGTCTCAAAGCTTTTATCAAATTCCAAGACAGTGTATTAAATATATCCTTGCATTTCTAAGGTGATCATAGATGGAGTATATTTAGGTACTTACTAGTAATTATCCACCCACAAATTCTGCACACTTATTTTTTCAAAAATGAAATTATTAATATATAATTATATCAATATTCATTAGATGTTCTAATGTTTACCATCATTAGAATCTGCTTGACCTCATCTTTTCAAATATGGTGATATCTCAAAATCCATTTTTTGCGACTTATGACTCATTTTCCTGAATCACACATTGATAGCTACACTCCTATAGCAGACCATGAGATAATTGGCAAGGAATCTTTGGTCAGCACAGGAGAGTGAGCAGGGTGTAATGTAGATGACACATGTGCCCGCGGCTCACCTTGCCTGTTGACCTGCGGCTCTGGCAGCCCAGTACGTGTGGGCACCCGCGATATAGTGTCCTGCCAGTAGTTGGGCGTGGGCGGCGTGGTGAAGGCTACCAGGTGATTAGCATTATAGTCATCATACGCCATATCTGCAACATAGAGGTCATATAGAGGTCACACAGAGGTCACACATGAAGGCTACCAGGTGATTAGCATTATAGTCATCATACGCCATATCTGCAACATAGAGGTCATATAGAGGTCAGACAGAGGTCACACATGAAGGCTACCAGGTGATTAGCATTATAGTCATCATACGCCATATCTGCAACATAGAGGTCATATAGAGGTTAGACAGAGGTCGTATAGAGGTCACACAGAGGTCAGACAGAGGTCATATAGAGGTCAGAGAGAGGTCACACATGAAGACTACCAGGTGATTAGCATTATAGTCATCATACGCCATATCTGCAACATAGAGGTCATATAGAGGTCATATAGAGGTCGTATAGAGGTCACACAGAGGTCGTATAGAGGGCATAGAGAGGAAATACAGAGGTCGTACATAGGTCATACAGATATCATACTAAAGGCATACAGCAGCATACAGGTCATACACAGGTCACACAGAGGGTATATAGAGGTCACACTGAGACCACACAGATGTTAAACAGAGGTCGTAAATATGTCATACAGGGGTCATACTGAGTTATGTATGATACAGATGTGATAAAGAGGTCATACTGAGGTCATGCAGAGGTCATATAGATATCCTACGGGGGTTATACAGAGGTCATACAGGGGTCATAAAGAGGTCATACAGAGGTCATAAAGAGTTCATACAGAGGTCATACAAGGGTCATAAAGAGTTCATACAGAGGTCATACAGAGTTCATACAGAGGTCATACAGAGGTCATAAAGAGTTCATACAGGGGTCATACAGGGGTTATAATGAGCTCTGCATCATACTTATATTAAATAGCCCGATGTCGATGTCAAATCGATCGAGACGGAGGGTCAAATCGCACGACACCCCGAAGGGGTGGAGTGCGATTTGACCCGACGTCGAGATCGATTTGACATCGACAGAGGGCTATTTAATATTTATTTCATACGTAATCAACAAGAGAAAGACGATTTTAATGACATTTTACCTTCGTTTCCATCGAGTTTGCGGACATCGGTCTTGAACGGAAGCCATGATGGCGGAAGTAAATTATATCATTGCGCGCTGAGACTTTTCACTACCATGGCTTCATTGTGAGATACACGTTCGATTTTTCTTTAATATATCTTTCTACGTCTGATTTCTTCGGAATTAATATATCTCTAACTGGACATTAAGTTATGTATTTGGTTTTCTACCTTATGGATCTCAATATATCGCTTGAAATTCTTAAGATGGGGGACTACTTTTTCTCTCACTGGTTACCAAGTCATGATACGTTCACAAAAAATGTCAACAAACCATAACCTTCGTCTTTATTTAGACCATAAATAAGCAATACATATCATATTTCTCAAATTACTTCTCAACATGGAGAATAAAACTTTCGCCGCTGATGTTAGCTCCGGCAAATACACATCTTGCTGTTTGTTGCTGGTCACTTGAACTAGCGAACGTATGGCCGTGCCGGCATTGAAAAAGCGGGTCAAGCAGACGATTTTAATTCTGGCTTCTCATTGGTCAGATCAAGTCATGTGATGCTCGAAAATAGTTCGGTTGTAATCACATACGTATGTGATACGAGATTTCTAATCGCACCCCCGAATCAGGGTCTCTGTAATCACATACGTATGTAATAAAGAGCAAGAGGTCATACTGAGGGCATGCAGAGGTCATACAGGGATCATAAAGAGGTCATACAGATATCAGACTGAGGGCATATAGAGGTCGTGCAGAGGTCGCACTGAGGTCGAGCAGAGGTCATACTGAGGGCATACACAGTCCAATATATGAGGTCATAAAGAAGTCATACTGAGGTCATACTGACGTCATACAGAGGTCGTGAAGAGGTCATCCAGAAGACATTCATAGGTCAAAGTGGGGTGTTATAGAGGCCTTACATAGGGCATACAGGGGTCATATAGGGGTCATACAGGTCATACAGAAGTTGTACATAGGTCATACAGAGGTTATACAGAAGTTGTACAAAGGTTGCACAGAGGTCATATAGAGGTCAAATATGAGGTCAGATACCAGTAAGTTGGAGATTCATTATTTATGTTCCAGAGGATAAGGTCAAGAAAGTCTACAATAAATAACAACATCTTGTACACACTGTAGGACTGACTCCCTGGTCTGAGGGTCGACTATACAACAAACTGCTTTCCATAACATGTCTAGTATTTACTCATTTATGCACAAATGTTAGAAAGGTGTATAAATACAACATTTCACAACAGCAGCTGCTAGTAATATTAAAACAAGTCTAATTTCATTCTAATTTTATTTATGTTTAGGCAGGAGAAGACTATGACTATGAGGCCAGGAATGAAGTTCAAGTTCAAGTGCTGTTGTAATATAGACAATGTAGATAATTTACCTTTACATATGTTGTTGTGTTGTAATATAGACAATGTAGATAATTACCTTTACATATGTTGTTGTGTTGTAATATAGACAATGTAGATGATTTACCTTTACATATGTTGTTGTGTTATAAGATAGACAATGTAGATAATATACCTTTACATATGTTGTTGTATTGTAATATAGACAATGTAAATAATTTACCTTTACATATGTTGTTGTGTTATAAGATAGACAATGTAGATAATATACCTTTACATATGTTGTTGTGTTGTGATATAGACAATGTAAATGATTTACCTTTACATATGTTGTTGTGTTATAAGATAGACAATATAGATAATATACCTTTACATATGTTGTTGTGTTGTAATATAGACAATGTAAATGATATACCTTTACATATGTTGTTGTGTTGTAATATAGACAATGTAAATGATATACCTTTACATATGTTGTTGTGTTGTAATATAGAGAATGTAGATAATATACCTTTACATATGTTGTTGTGTTGTAACATAGAGAATGTAGATAATTTACCTTTACATATGTTGTTGTGTTGTAACCTACGCCGCGACTGTTTACACCGGATGTTGGTATCCATGTCGTCATGGTTACACGTACAGTTAGTGGTGAGTATAGTTCCCATAACCCCCACCAGGGCACCACGACACCGCCCAAGTCCCTCAGAGCAACCGCCACGGATCTTGTCGTAACTACAGTACTGCTCATAGGCGCGCCACCGGTCTCTGGAACACACAAGGTCAAGGATGCACTGACTGCCAAGGTTAAATCATAGATACTGAGTCAAGCAACCACCATGAAATAAACATATGTGATGTGTTTCAGGAGTCACACGTCGCAAAATTTGTACTTTTCAAGCTAATTTTTATTCACAAGATCTAGTTATTGAAATGTTTATATATGTTTAGGATGAATACATGTACCAAATGTCAGGACAGTGCATTAAATATACCCTTGCATTTCTAAGGTCATATATATAGACTATATTTACCTACTTTACTAAAGTACATGTATGTCCACCCAAAAATATTGTAAACTTGAAATATAGTTTTTCATACAGGTCCTAATGTTTACTATCATTGTAATCCCCTTGATCTCATATTTTAAACTATAATAATATCTACAAAATTTTGTGACTCAATTTCCTGTGAGACGTCATATAAGACAAATAGATATTGAACTGAGAAGTTCCAATATTCAAGACCACTAAATTAGGCTGAGAAATGGGCTGAGTTCTTCTCCACACAGCGGTGCTTCTAGATAATGAGCCTCCAACTATACACCATGACAGCATGCAATATGAGGTGAAGAGACCGACTCTTGAATCAATATTCTCCTGCTACAGTTGTATTTATAAGGGACCTATGTGGACTGATTATGTTATAGTGAAATATAGTCAGTCAATGAGGCTGCAGTTCCAAACCTAATACATTAAAATCATTAAAATCTCACACTAATTAAACACAAATATTACAACAACATCGTGATGACGGTTTTCCTCTTGTCTGCTGATAAGAGATATGAATGATAATATCCAACTGACTAAAAGAAAAAATTAACCAACAACCTACTGGTGCACCATTTCATGAACGGTGAAGAATCCCTAAATTTCAGAATTTATTTGTTCCACATTATGTATGATGTAGACAAAGAAATTGGGTAAAAGATGTTTGCTATTACAAACCCACTATTGCTATATAACATGAGCTAAGATGTCTGCTATTACAAACCCACTATTGCTGTATAACATGAGCTAAGATGTCTGCTATTACAAACCCACTATTGCTGTATAACATGAGCTAAGATGTCTGCTATTACAAACCCACTATTGCTAACATGAGCTAAGATGTCTGCTATTACAAACCCACTATTGCTATATAACATGAGCTAAGATGTCTGCTATTACAAACCCACTATTGCTAACATGAGCTAAGATGTCTGCTATTACAAACCCACTATTGCTGTATAACATGAGCTAAGATGTCTGCCATTACAAACCCACTATTGCTGTATAACATGAGCTAAGATGTCTGCTATTACAAACCCACTATTGCTGTATAACATGAGCTAAGATGTCTGCCATTACAAACCCACTATTGCTATATAACATGAGCTAAGATGTCTGCTATTACAAACCCACCATTGCTATATAACATGAGCTAAGATGTCTGCTATTACAAACCCACTACTGCTATATAACATGAGCTAAGATGTCTGCTATTACAAACCCACTATTGCTAACATGAGCTAAGATGTCTGCTATTACAAACCCACTACTGCTATATAACATGAGCTAAGATGTCTGCTATTACAAACCCACTATTGCTAACATGAGCTAAGATGTCTGCTATTACAAACCCACTATTGCTATATAACATGAGCTAAGATGTCTGCTATTACAAACCCACTATTGCTATATAACATGAGCTAAGATGTCTGCTATTACAAACCCACTATTGCTATATAACATGAGCTAAGATGTCTGCTATTACAAACCCACTATTGCTGTATAACATGAGCTAAGATGTCTTCTATTACAAACCCACTATTGCTATATAACATGAGCTAAGATGTCTGCTATTACAAACCCACTATTGCTATATAACATGAGCTAAGATGTCTGCTATTACAAACCCACTATTGCTAACATGAGCTAAGATGTCTGCTATTACAAACCCACTACTGCTATATAACATGAGCTAAGATGTCTGCTATTACAAACCCACTATTGCTATATAACATGAGCTAAGATGTCTGCTATTACTAACCCACTATTGCTGTATAACATGAGCTAAGATGTCTGCTATTACAAACCCACTATTGCTATATAACATGAGTTAAGATGTCTGCTATTACAAACCCACTATTGCTGTATAACATGAGCTAAGATGTCTGCTATTACAAACCCACTATTGCTGTATAACATGAGCTAAGATGTCTGCCATTACAAACCCACTATTGTTATATAACATGAGCTAAGATGTCTGCTATTACAAACCCACTATTGCTGTATAACATGAGCTAAGATGTCTGCTATTACAAACCCACTATTGCTGTATAACATGAGCTAAGATGTCTGCTATTACAAACCCACTATTGCTGTATAACATGAGCTAAGATGTCTGCTATTACAAACCCACTATTGCTATATAACATGAGCTAAGATGTCTGCTATTACAAACCCACTATTGCTATATAACATGAGCTAAGATGTCTGCTATTACAAACCCACTATTGCTATATAACATGAGCTAAGATGTCTGCTATTACAAACCCACTATTGCTGTATAACATGAGCTAAGATGTCTGCTATTACAAACCCACTATTACTATATAACATGAGCTAAGATGTCTGCTATTACAAACCCACTATTGCTATATAACATGAGCTAAGATGTCTGCTATTACAAACCCACTATTGCTGTATAACATGAGCTAAGATGTCTGCTATTACAAACCCACTATTGCTATATAACATGAGCTAAGATGTCTGCTATTACAAACCCACTATTGCTATATAACATGAGCTAAGATGTCTGCTATTACAAACCCACTATTGCTGTATAACATGAGCTAAGATGTCTGCTATTACAAACCCACTATTGCTGAATAACATGAGCTAAGATGTCTGCTATTACAAACCCACTATTGCTGTATAACATGAGCTAAGATGTCTGCTATAACAAACCCACTATTGCTAACATGAGCTAAGATGTCTGCTATTGCAAACCCACTATTGCTGTATAACATGAGCTAAGATGTCTGCTATTACAAACCCACTATTGCTATATAACATGAGCTAAGATGTCTGCTATTACAAACCCACTATTGCTGTATAACATGAGCTAAGTTGTCTGCTATTACAAACCCACTATTGCTGTATAACATGAGCTAAGATGTCTGCTATTACAAACCCACTATTGCTATATAACATGAGCTAAGATGTCTGCTATTACAAACCCACTATTGCTGTATAGCATGAGCTAAGATGTCTGCTATTACAAACCCACTATTGCTAACATGAGCTAAGATGTCTGCTATTACAAACCCACTATTGCTGTATAACATGAGCTAAGATGTCTGCTATTACAAACCCACTATTGCTATATAACATGAGCTAAGATGTCTGCTATTACAAACCCACTATTGCTATATAACATGAGCTAAGATGTCTGCTATTACAAACCCACTATTGCTAACATGAGCTAAGATGTCTGCTATTACAAACCCACTATTGCTAACATGAGCTAAGATGTCTGCTATTACAAACCCACTATTGGTATATAACATGAGCTAAGATGTCTGCTATTACAAACCCACTATTGCTGTATAACATGAGCTAAGATGTCTGCTATTACAAACCCACTATTGCTGTATAACATGAGCTAAGATGTCTGCTATTACAAACCCACTATTGCTGTATAACATGAGCTAAGATGTCTGCTATTACAAACCCACTATTGCTGAATAACATGAGCTAAGATGTCTGCTATTACAAACCCACTATTGCTATATAACATGAGCTAAGATGTCTGCTATTACAAACCCACTATTGCTGTATAACATGAGCTAAGATGTCTGCTATTACAAACCCACTATTGCTGTATAACATGAGCTAAGATGTCTGCTATTACAAACCCACTATTGCTGTATAACATGAGCTAAGATGTCTGCTATTACAAACCCACTATTGCTATATAACATGAGCTAAGATGTCTGCTATTACAAACCCACTATTGCTATATAACATGAGCTAAGATGTCTGCTATTACAAACCCACTATTGCTAACATGAGCTAAGATGTCTGCTATTACAAACCCACTATTGCTGTATTACATGAGCTAAGATGTCTGCCATTACAAACCCACTATTGCTGTATAACATGAGCTAAGATGTCTGCTATTACAAACCCACTATTGCTAACATAAGCTAAGATGTCTGCTATTACAAACCCACTATTGCTGTATAACATGAGCTAAGATGTCTGCTATTACAAATCCACTATTACTATATAACATGAGCTAAGATGTCTGCTATTACAAACCCACTATTGCTGTATAACATGAGCTAAGATGTCTGCTATTACAAACCCACTATTGCTATATAACATGAGCTAAGATGTCTGCTATTACAAACCCACTATTGCTAACATGAGCTAAGATGTCTGCTATTACAAACCCACTATTGCTGTATAACATGAGCTAAGATGTCTGCTATTACAAACCCACTATTGCTATATAACATGAGCTAAGATGTCTGCTATTACAAACCCACTATTGCTGAATAACATGAGCTAAGATGTCTGCTATTACAAACACACTATTGCTATATAACATGAGCTAAGATGTCTGCTATTACAAACCCACTATTGCTATATAACATGAGCTAAGATGTCTGCTATTACAAACCCACTATTGCTATATAACATGAGCTAAGATGTCTGCTATTACAAACCCACTATTGCTGTATAGCATGAGCTAAGATGTCTGCTATTACAAACCCACTATTGCTATATAACATGAGCTAAGATGTCTGCTATTACAAACCCACTATTGCTATATAACATGAGCTAAGATGTCTGCTATTACAAACCTACTATTGCTAACATGAGCTAAGATGTCTGCTATTACAAACCCACTATTGCTGTATAACATGAGCTAAGATGTCTGCTATTACAAACCCACTATTGCTGTATAACATGAGCTAAGATGTCTGCTATTACAAACCCACTATTGCTGTATAACATGAGCTAAGATGTCTACTATTACAAACCCACTATTGCTATATAACATGAGCTAAGATGTCTGCTATTACAAACCCACTATTGCTGTATAACATGAGCTAAGATGTCTGCTATTACAAACCCCTTATTGCTATATAACATGAGCTAAGATGTCTGCCATTACAAACCCACTATTGCTATATAACATGAGCTAAGATGTCTGCTATTACAAACCCACTATTTCTATATAACATGAGCTAAGATGTCTGCTATTACAAACCCACTATTGCTGTATAACATGAGCTAAGATGTCTGCTATTACAAACCCACTATTGCTAACATGAGCTAAGATGTCTGCTATTACAAACCCACTATTGGTGTATAACATGAGCTAAGATGTCTGCTATTACAAACCCACTATTGCTATATAACATGAGCTAAGATGTCTGCTATTACAAACCCACTATTGCTGTATAACATGAGCTAAGATGTCTGCTATTACAAACCCACTATTGCTATATAACATGAGCTAAGATGTCTGCTATTACAAACCCACTATTGCTGTATAACATGAGCTAAGATGTCTGCTATTACAAACCCACTATTGCTGTATAACATGAGCTAAGATGTCTGCTATTACAAACCCACTATTGCTATATAACATGAGCTAAGATGTCTGCTATTACAAACCCCTTATTATCATAACCTACAAAAACAAGTTTGCCTTGCGTCACCTGACCCCACCCCTAGCGCCACCTGTATTAACAGAAGGCAACTACTGCCAACATCTGGGGTCATGTGACCACATTCACGTGATGGTCATGTGACTAATGTCACGTGACTCAGGGAGACGCTGATGACGTCCAGACACACACAGGAGACGTGAAATGCCATCTGCATGACGTCACAGGAAGTTGAACGCTATATCTCTATGACAACTGTTTGACGTCTGTACCAGTAATGACTATTGCATTATGGGAAGTCCCTGGTGTTTGTGAGAGGGTCACGTGATCAAGGCGAGGGTGCAATGTTTCATATGTGAAAAGGACGTTATTCACCACAGCACTGCTATAGTTATATGGGTCAGATTTTGAAAAAAACTACAATTTACCTTTACCAATCCTCTCAAATGACTCAAATCTAAGACAAAATTCAGCTTCAAAATGCAGTTTAACATTCATTTACTGGTACATTAATTCATTGAGATACCAAATATTCTCAGATATATACCTTCTTCTTCATTTTTCAGCCAAATTTAGCAGAATTTCCTAAATGTGTAAAGCTGCCAATTGTACATTTTCTGAAAATCTTACCCATATCTAACCCTGAATGTTTGTATCAATATATGCTGACTAAGCACAATCATTCAAATAGGAAATAGGAGTTGTATGATTATGTTTTTATTATTTCACTAGTAAAGTACCCGTCCTCCGGACGGGGACCCTCTCTCCCCACACTTCCCCCTCTCCCTCTTTTCCCTCCCCCTCTTCTCTGTCCCTCATACCTGTTTTTCTCTCCCCCCCCCCATCTCCGACCCCCCTTCTGCCTCCCCTCTTCCTCATGCTCCCCCTCCCCGCTTTCTCTCCCTCCCCCCTCTCACTTCCCCTACATCCTCTCCATCCTCTCTTTCCCCCCTCTTCTTTCCCTCCTACTCCCCCTCTCCTATTCCTACACCCTCTTCTTCACTCTCCCACTCCTCTGCATGTAGCACGGTCACATAAATGTTTCTAAAGGACCACCTATATGCCTTTTTTAAGTTATGGTCAGCCATGGTACAATAATAATGTCACAAATTCCTGCTTGAGTGTACGCCAACCAAGTTGACAAAAAATGTATTACACATTATATCATTAATAAAATCATGAAACAATAAATATAGATAACATAATTATGTTCTGCATCTCATTTGAAAGACCATTTTATGGGCTTTAATCAATTTCATATGAGCTAAGCTCTTCACTTGCTCACAATTATGAATGTAGGCCATTTAAGATTACTATGACCTAATTAGGGATTTTATGCAAATATTAATATCCCTATAACTTTGATGATTATCGGCGGATATGCATGTTCTATAGCTCAAAAAATAGAAAATATTGTCTAGATTTATTGGTTTAATATTAGTTAAGCTGTAGAAAATATATTTATTGAGTTATACAAATAAATGTGAAAGTCGGGTCCCCTAGTGGTGATTTTAGGAACTTTCCCCGCAGCAAACTTTGGTAAACTTTTGACACATTAAAAGGGTATGTTTAAGGAAGAGGATCCCACAAAAATAAATTCTTTTGCAATTTGTTTCGGGTTCAGCCAATATTTCTCATAGATTGCCTGGACTAATAGTGCTATTGCGTCCTCTGCTGGATTTTTCTAGTTTTGTTGACTAATATGACCCGTATTCATCATAAAATTTTAAAAAAATTTGGCATCTCTGGAGTTAGGTTTCCCTGGACGTAGTTTGTGGGAAATGACGTAGTATCTCACAGGGGCTTTCCCAGGCTATAAATAGAGTGTGGATATCCCGATTTAAAAAAGGCTTCAAAATCATATTTCCACCCCAAATACCTTCACAAACCACATACGACGACATCTAGAGAGGGGGGACAGACCTCTACAGATGAGTAAAGTGGTTTGTAAAACAACAAATTCCGAGAACATTCTGGACAAAGAAAACCTTCTTTCTACCATTTCTTTTCTACCTCCTTTCCTAGAAATCGCTCTAGCCGTATATTATATGGATTAAAGGCGTATCTGTTTATTAATAGAATAGCCTCAAATTTGTTAATTCCCTCTCCTCTGAAACCGCAGGCCAGATCTCTCAGATCTTTTAGGTGCTCCATGCCACACATGGTGTGAAGGCATTCTGTGTCATGAATTTTTTTTGAGAAATTGGTGTTAAAACAAGGTTTAAGATCCCCATCGCATGTATAATGAACTACAGCAACAAAACACAACCCTGACACACTTCTGTCCTCATTTGCATATGCCCCTATGCCCCTATGCAATATAATGCCTATGACGGCCCTGTAGGGAGCATGCTATTTCATATATGTGATGTGTTTCAGGAAAATGAGTCACAAGTGGCAGAATTGGTGTTTTCCAAGTCGTTTACTTATAAGATCTCTTTGTTGGAATATTGGCATTTTTGGGGTGTCTAGTCCTTGTGGTTGTATGAATTCATGTACAAAAATTCAAGACTGTTTACTAATTATATCAGTGGATTATTTAGATCATCCTATTGAGTATATCTAGCTACTTTACTGGTAATTATCCACCTAGAAATATTGCAAACTATTTTTTCAAAAATAAAAATATCTGACTAAAAAGATAAAAGTACTTATTAGATGTCCTTCATGTTTACATTCATTGGAATCACCTTGATCTCCTCTTTTCAAATATAATGATATCTCAAAATCCAATTTTCGCGACTTATGACTCATTCTCCTGAAACACGTCACAAATGTATCTGGGCACTATTACTGTGGTCTATGTTCACAGGATAGTACAGAGGGTGAGAGAGAGGGAGGGGGTATAGGGAGAAGGGGGCGAAGAGGGAATGGGACAGGGAGAGGGACAGAACAACACTGACCAAACAAAGCATCTTATCACGGTTCCATTTGAGGTATGAATGTTAATACAGATACTAATTTACAGAGAGAAGTTGGAAGAGAAAGATGGTGGGAGAGGGAACAAGGAGAGATGAGGATGTGGGCCCCACTGTCCCACCAGCAAATCCTGTGCATCGCACGGGTATTTACTAGTAACATGTTTAAATACGGATACACAAAGACACAATCATTGGATGTTTTCAAGTGTTGAAATGCTTCCCATGTACGCCCACACAGGGTGGTTGTGCCCGGACTAGGCAGGCTACTCATTAAGTACTACTCATTACTTACAAACGCCCTATTTACTAGTTTAAAGCTGAATGATTGGAGACGTTTCTACATTTCTAGGCTCCAACACAGACCAAATGTCAGGCCAATTCATCTGCTAAATTTCACAATATAGCAATATTTGTCAGAGTGTGTCAACAAAGAAACTCAGTGCCGGGGTACCAGCCGTGTGGTGTAAGACGGTCAGATTGTCAGAAAATGTACAATTGGCAGCTGTACACACTTAGTCAATTCTGCTAAATTAGGCTCCAATTTGGTCAATACTTGGTAAATTCGAGTATATTGGGCATTGCATTAATTCTAGCAATCTGTTTGGTTAGGTTGAACTGTATTTTGAACTTTATTCTAGTCTGAAATGTGGGTTATTTGAGAGGATTGGTCAAGGTGAATTGTACATTTTCTGGTGACTTGACCCAAGGGCACTCATCCACCCATCCACTGGTGGGCTGAGGTGGCTGGGTGCAATATCACGACCTTTCAGCAACATTGGCTTAATAAGTTGTGCATGCGCACAGTGATAGAGGGTACGTCCACACTAACTGATGGGTCAATTCAGAAAATGTACAATGGGCAGTTATACAGATTTAGTAAATTTGGCTAAATTCGGCTAAATAATGGCCAATACTATGTCTGAGTATATTTGGTATTGCCTTGATTCAGACAATCTGTTTTTTATGTTGAACTGTGTTTTGAACTTAATTGTTGTCTTAAATTAGGGTTAATATGTGAAGTAGCCTATGAGCTCAACAACCTGAATTAAAACAAATTAAAAGAAACCAATGCCTAAAAAGTACAAAACAAAAAAAGAAAACAAAAAACCAAAAAAAACAACCCAAACCAAACAAACCAATGCCTGAGATTTAACATCATTTCTACATACTACTACTATGGGCGAATATATGTACACTGCAAGTCTACCACAAGGGTTCCTGCCTCCACTACAACTTCAGAGGGAGCCACTATGTCACATGTTACCTTATTACCTTCCTATACACTATGTTACCATATATACTCTTATCCCTTCTCTTATAAACACCCTTTCTTATCATTGAACAATCTAATCATCTAAAACACGTGGATATTGATATTGGACCACTGATAAATCTTCCTAGTTAAAGATAACATGTTTTCTATAGATTTATTACTTTACCCATAATTCAATGCGAATACAAATTCAAAATGGCGGCTATGCAACTCCCCTATTAAACACAATTAACAAAACCCAATATGAGATACTGATCTGCGCTGACTGTCTGAATATATTTGACATCGCCTTGATTCAGACAATCTGTTTGGTTGTGTTGAACTGAATTTTGAACTTAATTTTTGTCTTAAATTAGGGTCATTTGAGAGGATTGCTGAAGGTAAATTTGACATATTCTGGCGATTTCACCCATATAGCTAAACATGAGAAGTAACCTATTAGCTCAACAACCTGAATTTAACAAAATTAACAAAAACCAATGTGTAGTAGTAGCCTGAGATTTAACATCATTTCTACATACTACTATGGGCGAATATGTACACTGCAAGTCTACCACAAGGGTTCCTGCCTCCACTACAACTTCAGATGGAGCCACTATGTCACATGTTATCTTATTACCTTTCTATACACTATGTTACCATATATACTCTTATCAATTCTCCTATAAACACCCTTTCTTATCATTGAACAATGTACTATAGCAAGAACAGCACAGTATTGCATCTTCGGGGGCCTATATTCTCCGAGTATGGCCGATTATGGCTGTTTTTCGGCCATACAAGGAGAATATAGGCCCCCTAAGATGCAATACTGTGCTATTCTTGCTTTTATTCCATGATTCTTAGTTTAAAACAACTTTATTTGCATTAATTTCATCAAACTGAGTTGTCTGCATAGTCTCGAACGGTCGTGACGTCACTGTACAATACAGGGAGTTTATATTGTACACCTTGTGAGCGGCAAGTATATCGATTATACTGTCCGCTCACGGCCAAATCATGGAATAATATGTTCATCCGTCTGATTAAAAGCTAGAGTAATGAAATTATACGTTTGTCTATTATTCTCCTCCTCAACCAAACATTGGTCATTACAAATGTGATCCGTTTTAGGAAAATGAGTCACAAGTCGCAAAATAAGGATTTTGAGATATCACCATATTTGAAAGAGGAAATCAAGCTGATTCCAATGATAGTAAACATGAAGGAAATTTAAGAAGTATTTCTATATTTTAAGTTTGATATTTCTATTTTTGAAAAAAAACAAAAAAACGTTTGCAATGTTTCTGGATGGGTAATTACCAGTACAGTACCTAAATATACTCCATACAAAGGCCTTCACAATGCAAGAATATATCCAATACAATGTCCCGAAATTTGTTACACGGATTCATATGATTATAAGGGCTATACCTCTACATATCAGAACATTTCAATAAAGGGATCTTGTGAAAAAAACACTTTGAAATATATCAATTTTATGACTTGGGACTCATTTTCCTATAACACATCAGAAATTTTTAAAAATTCACAAAAGTGACATGAGGTACTGACCTGCACTGACTGTCTGCCATGCAGCTGTCTATGATGGTGAGGGTTAGGGTTAGGGTTGGGGTAACAAATGTGAGGTACTGACCTGCACTGACTGTCTGCCATGCAGCTGTCTATGATGGTGAGGGTTAGGGTTAGGGTTAGGGTAACAAATGTGAGGTACTGACCTGCACTGACTGTCTGCCATGCAGCTGTCTATGATGGTGAGGGTTAGGGTTAGGGTTAGGGTTAGGGTAACAAATGTGAGGTACTGACCTGCACTGACTGTCTGCCATGCAGCTGTCTATGATGGTGAGGGTTAGGGTTAGGGTTAGGGTAACAAATGTGATCTACTGACCTGCACTGGCTGTCTGCCATGCAGCTGTCTATGATGGTGAGGGTGAGGGTTAGGGTTAGGGTAACAAATGTGAGGTACTGACCTGCACTGACTGTCTGCCATGCAGCTGTCTATGATGGTGAGGGTTAGGGTTAGGGTTAGGGTAACAAATGTGAGGTACTGACCTGCACTGACTGTCTGCCATGCAGCTGTCTATGATGGTGAGGGTGAGGGTTAGGGTTAGGGTTAGGGTAACAAATGTGAGGTACTGACCTGCACTGACTGTCTGCCATGCAGCTGTCTATGATGGTGAGGGTGAGGGTGAGGGTTAGGGTTAGGGTAACAAATGTGAGGTACTGACCTGCACTGACTGTCTGCCATGCAGCTGTCTATGATGGTGAGGGTTAGGGTTAGGGTTAGGGTAACAAATGTGAGGTACTGACCTGCACTGACTGTCTGCCATGCAGCTGTCTATGATGGTTAGGGTTAGGGTTAGGGTTAGGGTAACAAATGTGAGGTACTGACCTGCACTGACTGTCTGCCATGCAGCTGTCTATGATGGTTAGGGTGAGGGTTAGGGTTAGGGTAACAAATGTGAGGTACTGACCTGCACTGACTGTCTGCCATGCAGCTGTCTATGATGGTGAGGGTTAGGGTTAGGGTTAGGGTAACAAATGTGAGGTACTGACCTGCACTGACTGTCTGCCATGCAGCTGTCTATGATGGTGAGGGTTAGGGTTAGGGTTAGGGTAACAAATGTGAGGTACTGACCTGCACTGACTGTCTGCCATGCAGCTGTCTATGATGGTGAGGGTTAGGGTTAGGGTTAGGGTTAGGGTAACAAATGTGAGGTACTGACCTGCACTGACTGTCTGCCATGCAGCTGTCTATGATGGTGAGGGTTAGGGTTAGGGTTAGGGTAACAAATGTGAGGTACTGACCTGCACTGACTGTCTGCCATGCAGCTGTCTATGATGGTGAGGGTGAGGGTTAGGGTTAGGGTAACAAATGTGAGGTACTGACCTGCACTGACTGTCTGCCATGCAGCTGTCTATGATGGTGAGGGTTAGGGTTAGGGTTAGGGTAACAAATGTGAGGTACTGACCTGCACTGGCTGTCTGCCATGCAGCTGTCTATGATGGTGAGGGTTAGGGTTAGGGTTAGGGTTAGGGTAACAAATGTGAGGTACTGACCTGCACTGACTGTCTGCCATGCAGCTGTCTATGATGGTGAGGGTTAGGGTTAGGGTTAGGGTAACAAATGTGAGGTACTGACCTGCACTGACTGTCTGCCATGCAGCTGTCTATGATGGTGAGGGTTAGGGTTAGGGTTAGGGTAACAAATGTGAGGTACTGACCTGCACTGACTGTCTGCCATGCAGCTGTCTATGATGGTGAGGGTTAGGGTTAGGGTTAGGGTAACAAATGTGAGGTACTGACCTGCACTGACTGTCTGCCATGCAGCTGTCTATGATGGTGAGGGTTAGGGTTAGGGTTAGGGTTAGGGTAACAAATGTGAGGTACTGACCTGCACTGACTGTCTGCCATGCAGCTGTCTATGATGGTGAGGGTTAGGGTTAGGGTTAGGGTAACAAATGTGAGGTACTGACCTGCACTGACTGTCTGCCATGCAGCTGTCTATGATGGTGAGGGTTAGGGTTAGGGTTAGGGTTAGGGTAACAAATGTGAGGTACTGACCTGCACTGACTGTCTGCCATGCAGCTGTCTATGATGGTGAGGGTTAGGGTTAGGGTGAGGGTAACAAATGTGAGGTACTGACCTGCACTGGCTGTCTGCCATGCAGCTGTCTATGATGGTGAGGGTTAGGGTTAGGGTTAGGGTAACAAATGTGAGGTACTGACCTGCACTGACTGTCTGCCATGCAGCTGTCTATGATGGTGAGGGTTAGGGTTAGGGTTAGGGTAACAAATGTGAGGTACTGACCTGCACTGACTGTCTGCCATGCAGCTGTCTATGATGGTGAGGGTTAGGGTTAGGGTTAGGGTAACAAATGTGAGGTACTGACCTGCACTGACTGTCTGCCATGCAGCTGTCTATGATGGTGAGGGTTAGGGTTAGGGTTAGGGTAACAAATGTGAGGTACTGACCTGCACTGACTGTCTGCCATGCAGCTGTCTATGATGGTGAGGGTTAGGGTTAGGGTTAGGGTTAGGGTAACAAATGTGAGCTACTGACCTGCACTGACTGTCTGCCATGCAGCTGTCTATGATGGTGAGGGTTAGGGTTAGGGTTAGGGTTAGGGTAACAAATGTGAGGTACTGACCTGCACTGACTGTCTGCCATGCAGCTGTCTATGATGGTGAGGGTTAGGGTTAGGGTTAGGGTAACAAATGTGAGGTACTGACCTGCACTGACTGTCTGCCATGCAGCTGTCTATGATGGTGAGGGTTAGGGTTAGGGTTAGGGTAACAAATGTGAGCTACTGACCTGCACTGACTGTCTGCCATGCAGCTGTCTATGAGGGTTAGGGTTAGGGTTAGGGTTAGGGTAACAAATGTGAGGTACTGACCTGCACTGACTGTCTGCCATGCAGCTGTCTATGATGGTGAGGGTTAGGGTTAGGGTTAGGGTTAGGGTAACAAATGTGAGGTACTGACCTGCACTGACTGTCTGCCATGCAGCTGTCTATGATGGTGAGGGTTAGGGTTAGGGTTAGGGTAACAAATGTGAGGTACTGACCTGCACTGACTGTCTGCCATGCAGCTGTCTATGATGGTGAGGGTTAGGGTTAGGGTAACAAATGTGAGGTACTGACCTGCACTGACTGTCTGCCATGCAGCTGTCTATGATGGTGAGGCAGGAGGGCGAGGGCAGCACAACACGGGCACACGTAGGGTAGAGCGCCTGCCGGACAGCCTCACACCGCACATCACCTGCAACACACACAAACATAAGTCTCAGGTTTCTGATAATTATACTTCAGTAAAATCAATGCTTATACATGTCTCTTTTGACTTGAACTGTATGACATGGTGACAGTAAATAAACATGTAATGACCAACATTTGTGACAGTAAATAACCCATGTAATAACCCACCTGTGACACACTGACAGTAAATAACCCACCATAACCCACCCGTGTGACAGTAAATAACCCACATGTGTGACAGTAAATAAACACCTGTGTGACAGTAAATAACCCACATGTGTGACAGTAAATAAACACCTGTGTGACAGTAAATAACCCACCTGTGTGACAGGAAATAACCCACCTGTGTGACAGTAAATAACCCACCCGTGTGACAGTAAATAACCCACCCGTGTGACAGTAAATAACCCACCTGTGTGACAGGAAATAACCCACCCATGTGACAGTAAATAACCCACCTGTGTGACAGTAAATAACCCACCCGTGTGACAGTATATAACCCACCCGTGTGACAGTAAATAACCCACCTGTGTGACAGTATATAACGCACCCGTGTGACAGTATATAACCCACCCGTGTGACAGTATATAACCCACCTGTGTGACAGTAAATAACCCACATGTGTGACAGTAAATAACCCACCCGTGTGACAGTAAATAACCCACCCGTGTGACAGTAAATAACCCACCCGTGTGACAGTAAATAACCCACCTGTGTGACAGTAAATAACCCACCCGTGTGACAGTAAATAACCCACCCATGTGACAGTATATAACCCACCCGTGTGACAGTAAATAACCCACCTGTGTGACAGTAAATAACCCACCCGTGTGACAGTAAATAACCCACCCATGTGACAGTATATAACCCACCCGTGTGACAGTAAATAACCCACCTGTGTGACAGTAAATAACCCACCTGTGTGACAGTATATAACCCACCTGTGTGACAGTAAATAACCCACCTGTGTGACAGTAAATACCCCACCTGTGTGACAGTATATAACCCACCCGTGTGACAGTATATAACCCACCTGTGTGACAGTAAATAACCCACCTGTGTGACAGTAAATACCCCACCTGTGTGACAGTAAATAACCCACCTGTGTGACAGGAAATAACCCACCTGTGTGACAGTAAATAACCCACCTGTGTGACAGTAAATAACCCACCCGTGTGACAGTAAATAACCCACCCATGTGACAGTATATAACGCACCCGTGTGACAGTAAATAACCCACCTGTGTGACAGTAAATAACCCACCCGTGTGACAGTAAATAACCCACCCATGTGACAGTATATAACCCACCCGTGTGACAGTAAATAACCCACCTGTGTGACAGTAAATAACCCACCTGTGTGACAGTATATAACCCACCTGTGTGACAGTAAATAACCCACCTGTGTGACAGTAAATACCCCACCTGTGTGACAGTATATAACCCACCCGTGTGACAGTATATAACCCACCTGTGTGACAGTAAATAACCCACCTGTGTGACAGTGAATAAACCCCACCTGTGTGACAGTAAATAACCCACCTGTGTGACAGTGAATAACCCACCTGTGTGACAGTAAATAACCCACCTGTGTGACAGTGAATAACCCGCCTGTGTGACAGTAAATTGTGACAGTGAATAAACCCACCTGTGTGACAGTAAATTGTGACAGTGAATAAACCCACCTGTGTGACAGTAAATTGTGACAGTAAATAACGCACCTGTGTGACAGTAAATAACGCACCTGTGTGACAGTAAATTGTGACAGTAAATAACGCACCTGTAACACACTGACAGAAGAGTAGAGCTTGTGACAGTGCCGGGTCGACCATCATGTAGAACTTGCGCAGTGTGGCGAGGCAGTAGTTGCGGTTGTGCTCACAGCGCATGTTGATGCGGTCCCACGCGCACGTGTTGAGGAACTCTGCAGCATGTTGGCGACACTCAGCTCTGCCAGAGCAGTGGGAGAAGGCTTCCACACATGTAGACTCTAGGAGAGAAAGATATTAATATTGTTCACTGAGTATTGCACACTGTGGTATTCTTGCTTTTATTTCATGATTTTATGTTTAAATATTTACAGAAAACTGGACAGTTTCAATACTAGTAGCGTATGAGCCAACATTATGTCACTGGTCGTGAGATTGGTGTATGTTCAATATACATCACTCTCCCGACCAAATCAATGAATAATACACAATATGTGATGTGTTAAAGATGAATGAAAGGGGTTTTGAGATATCATCATAATTTGAAAAGATGATATCAAGCGGATTCTATATTAGGACATCCAATAAGTAATTCTATAATTATTAGTTCATGCATGAAAAAATGTGACTTGCTCTGCGACAATGGATCTTATATTCCACCCTAAATAAGACCAATTTTTGCAGAGCGGGTCACAAATGTTAGCCTCACAAGATGGTTAATCACCAGTAAAGCTGTTGAATATACTCCTTAGGATACCGCAGATATGCTGAATATTCATTATACATCCAGTCTTGAAATTTGGCACATGTATTTATGCTACTAACAGCTCTGAAAATCCCCAAAATGACAAAATTCTGTCTGACCAAGGCTTCTTCTGGAAAAACATGACAAAAATATCATTTTTGCGACTTGTGACGTCACATATAGGTCAGACGTGTTTAACCCTTTCTACCAAAGTCATTGATATAAATATATTTTTTAAGATGAGATCAGGCCGATTCCAATGATGGTAAACAATTTAATAATCTAATAATTATTTCTATATTTTAAGTTTGATATTTGTGTTTTTCAAAAAAACAACAACTTTGCAGTATAATTTGGGGTCAATAACCAATAATGTAACTAAATATACTCCATTTGAGGACGTTTAAAACAACAGATATTACGTACATTGCGCTGAAATTTGATACATCGATCAATATAACTATAAGTGATGAACTCCCAAAAGATCAAAACATTCTAATAAAGTGATCTTGTGAAATAAACACTTTGAAAATTATCATTTTTGCGACTTGTGACTCATTCCCCTGAAACACATCACAAATGATGATGTAATAAAGAGAAGTTTGTCTGCGTCCTATCGGCCGGAAGTGACGTGCCCCCTCACTCAGCAACAATTCATCCGACTCCCTCTGGTGGTAAGAAACCTAATTAGGATTTTTGCCACAAACCACCAATTTAAGAAGATTTCTTTTTGAAAATATCCACTTTTTATCTGGCTGTCCAATTATCCCAGACTGAAGCTCCTCTACTGGCTGCCCAACGAACAACACTAAGGTCACGTGATTACCGTCATGAGATCTCACGAGATTTGATTTTTTCCCCTGAGATTGCAAACAAGCTGGTTCACTTTCAACATGCACTTATCTCTGCGCCAGAAAATAGTCCCTGCACTATCTCTCCCTGGAAAGTAGTCCCTCAACGTGCAGGGATACATCATCAATGCGCATCATCAGCTGTCAGGAAGGACACACAGACAGAGGCAAAATAGCGGCTGTTTTTATATAAAGGATTGTGCCAAAAATGGCGGATATTTGTGGAGAGTAAAAAGAGAAGTTGTCAAAGTTTTGGGTTGTTAGGCGGAGGAGGGACAGGCGGAGGAATATAAATAGGGCGATAAATTGTAGTTGCTAGAGGCGGCCACCAGGGACGGATGAGACAAATATTCATGAATTTTATCAATTAGCCTCGTTCTGCAGGAGGCAGAGGGCGCCACCAGCGCGTTTGGGCATGCGCAGTGGAGATTTATGGTTGTGAGGGAATGCTGGGAATGTGAAGCATGATGGGAAGGTGTGGGGGAGGAGGGGGAGGAGAAGACAACAGCCAGAGGAAGGGGAGGAAGAAGGAAAAGCTAATAAAGGGGGGAGGAGGGATAAACAGCCACAAGAGGGGAGGACAGCATGAAGAGGGGGAAGGAAAGAACAGCCAATAGAGAGGGAGGAAGGAGAAACAGCAATAAGAGGGGAGGAAGAAAGAACAGCCAATAGAGGGGGAGGAGGGTAGAACAGCCAATAGAGGGGGAGGAGGGTAGAATAGTCAATAGAGGAGGGAGGAGGGAGGAGGGAAGAACAACCAATAGAGAGGGAGGAGGGAACAACAGCCAATAGAGGGGGAGGAAGGAAGAACAGCCAATAGAGGAGGGAGGAAAGAACAGCCAATAGAGAGGGAGGAGGGAGAAACAGCTATAAGAGGGGGAGGAAGAAAGAACAGCCAAGAGAGGGGGAGGAGGGAGGAACAGCCAATAGAAGGGGAGAAGGGAGGAGCAGCCAGGAGAGAGGGAGGAGGGAAGAACAGCCAATAGAGGGGTAGGAGGGTAGAACAGCCAATAGAGGGGGAGGAAGGAAGAACAGCCATTACAGGAGGGAGGAAAGAACAGCCAATAGAGAGGGAGGAGGGAGGAACAGCTATAAGAGGGGGAGGAAGAAAGAACAGCCAAGAGAGGGAGAGGAGGGAGGAACAGCCAATAGAGGGGGAGGGAGGAACAGCCAATAGAGGGGGAGGAGGGAGGAACAGCCAATAGAGGGGGAGGAGGGAGGAACAGCCAATAGAGGGGTAGGGAGGAACAGCCAATAGAGGGGGAGGAGGGAGGAACAGCCAATAGAGGGGGAGGAGGGAGGAACAGCCAATAGAGGGGGAGGAGGGAGGAAAAGCCAATAGAGGGGGAGGAAGGAAGAACAGCCAATAGAGGGGGAGGAGGGTAGAACAGCCATTAGAAGGAGGAAGAGGGCGGAACAGCTAATAGAGAGGGAGGAGGGAGGAACAGCCAATAGAGGGGAATTAGAGTTTTAATGAAATGTATCGCGTAGCGAAATTTTCAGCAAATAAAAATGTTTAAAAAAAAAAAGGGGGGGAGAGGAGGGAGGAACTGCCAATAGAGGGGGAGCCAATAGAGGGGGAGGTTAAAGCCAAAAGGAACTGAGAAGGTGCGGAAGATGTTTGTAGTTTTAAGGTGTGAGGCTCTAGGAGCACATGAGGAGGCAAATACTTGAAGCCGTGTAAAAAGGCAGCGTTAGATGGCAGCCCCGGGGCTCTAATGGCCGACCTGTCACACCTCAAATCTTGGCTTAAGAAATTTTCACAAAAACTTTGATAAATATTGCCTCAACCCTAACCCTAACCCAACACTCTAGTAATGGTCCGCCATTACAGACGTGAAAAAGCGATTTACAGCCTATTATCGCCCTGCACACGGAAGGGGAAGTGGCCATAACAAGCGCATTAATCACACCTTTATGTACCCGATAGTGGGGCCGGGGGGGGAGGGGAGCAGGGGAGGGGGGCAGGGGAGGGGGGGGGGGCAGGGGGAGGGGGGAGGGGGGCAGGGTGGAGGGGAGGGGGGCAGGGTGGAGGGGAGGGGGCAGGGTGGAGGGGAGGGGGGCAGGGTGGAGGGGAGGGGAGGGGGCAGGGTGGAGGGGAGGAGGGGAGGGGGGCAGGGTGGAGGGGAGGGGGGCAGGGTGGAGGGGTGGAGGGGTGGAGGGGAGGGGGGCAGGGTGGAGGGGAGGGGGGAGTGGGGCAGGGTGGGGGGAAGGGGGCGGGGTGGAGGGGTATGGGAGATGTGAGGAGGAAGTGGTCGGTAGGGGCATGTGGCAGATGGGGTAAAGTCGCCAGAAAATGTACAATTCACCTTCACCACTGTTCTCAAATAATCCAAATTTCAGACGAAAATAAAGTTCAAAATACAGTTCGACCTAACCAAACAGATTGCTAGAATCAATGCAATGCTGAATATATTGGAATTTACCAAGTATTGGCAAAACTGTAGCCTAGTTTAGCAGAATTTACTAAACGTCTACAGCTGCCAATTGTACATTTTCTGAAGATCTGACCCATTATATCTATAGGCTGACATGCACATTCAAATAAGTCACATGACCCCTGATCCCCAGGTCATGTGACCATATTCTCGCACTGCGGGATGTGACTGGAGGTGTTGAGTTGCTGACATTCACAAGTTCATTTCAGGCGATATTAAAACCTAAATGTGAGGATGTTGTTATCGGAAGTTTAATCGAAAGCTTCCGTGAAAATCGATAACAACGAAACCGCTGCAGTTATGAACAACTTAAAAACTTGTTATAATATCGGGACATTGGATGAAATGTATTGCAGTTGCGAAATATCTATGTCAATAAACATGTTTAAAAAGAAAAAGATTGGACTTTCCTTACCTGTATGTTCATCATGGTCGTGAACTATTTCCTGTACTAATCTGATAAACAAGAGGCCCCAGAATTACACTACTAATCCTATTTAACCCAAATCTGCATTGGAGATCAGCAAAAATCAAACTGATTCATGAAAAAAAATGAAAAACTGAATTTGTCCTCCTTTTTTTTTTATCTTCCATTCTACAGCACATAAAATAAAAGAGAGATTGAGATACTTGGACTATTTTGTTGGGAACGCAGCTTTAAGGGGTTTGTTGGGATTGCAGCTTTAAGGGGTTTAGCAGGGAATGCAGCTTTAAGGGGTTTAGTAGGGAATGCAGCTTTAAGGGGTTTGTTGGGAATGCAGCTTTGAGGTGTTTAGCAGGGAATGCAGCTTTAAGGGCTTTAGCAGGGAATGCAGCTTTAAGGGCTTTAGCAGGGAATGCAGCTTTAAGGGCTTTAACAGGGAATGCAGCTTTAAGGGGTTTAGGAGGGAATGCAGCTTTAAGGGGTTTAGGAGGGAATGAAGCTTCAAGAGGTTTAGCAGGAAATACAGCTTTAAGGGCTTTAGCAGGGAATACAGCTTTAAGGGCTTTAGCAGGGAATGCAGCTTTAAGGGCTTTAGCAGGGAATGCAGCTTTAAGGGCTTTAGGAGGGAATGCAGCTTTAAGGGCTTTAGCAGGGAATGCAGCTTTAAGGGCTTTAGCAGGGAATGCAGCTTTAAGGGCTTTAGCAGGGAATGCAGCTTTAAGGGCTTTAGCAGGGAATGCAGCTTTAAGGGCTTTAGCAGGGAATGCAGCTTTAAGGGCTTTAGCAGGGAATGCAGCTTTAAGGGCTTTAGCAGGGAATGCAGCTTTAAGGGCTTTAGCAGGGAATGCAGCTTTAAGGGCTTTGGCAGGGAATGCAGCTTTAAGGGCTTTGGCAGGGAATGCAGCTTTAAGGGCTTTGGCAGGGAATGCAGCTTTAAGGGCTTTGGCAGGGAATGCAGCTTTAAGGGGTTTAGCAGGGAATGCAGCTTTAAGGGGTTTAGCAGGGAATGCAGCTTTAAGGGGTTTAGCAGGGAATGCAGCTTTAAGGGGTTTAGCAGGGAATGCAGCTTTAAGGGATTTAGCATGGAGCATGTGACAATGCAGCTTTAACTTGGAATGAACAGACAGCCACTTAAGGGCAGAAATTATGAACTTCTGGGAACGGGTTTAAAATACTTCCATATCCACCGCGTCTCCTGTAACCACTTTTGATGGGGAATATTTTATTTCACTACTTGTGTCTTTCTAGTTTCATCAGAAGGTTTCACTCAGTTCCCGGAAAATTTAATCAAAATCTTTTAATTCCTCTAATTTAGGCATTCACAGAGAGCAGCGGGGAAAGTAGTAATTTCTTACAGTGTAGATGGAGTGGCTTTGGGTTGGATGTAAAAGTGAATTAGTTATCACTCGTAACGGAACGACTCAAGGAGGCCGTAAAAAGGCAGCGGAGGGAGGGAGTACATTAACTGCACCAGTAGAATGAGGGAGACAGGGGGAGGGAGTCAATCTCTTTGACTCTCTGTCTTCTCGCATCTTCTCGCGAGACTTTTTGTAATTTGTTTTTTTTTCACTGGCGCCCTCTTCAGTTAATCCAATGAATAAATAAATGTGTAAATAGGGCAGGGGAGGGAGGAGGGAGGGAAATCCAACAGCTGCAGATAGCGTCGGGGAGGTAAATGTAAGGGCAGAGATAAATGTACAATAGGGGAGTTGTATTGCTGCACTTGTGTATTGAATGTGACTGAAAATGGTTGTGTAGGTGTTACAGGATACTATGGGTGAAGTCACCAGAAAATGTACAATTCACCTTCAACAATCCTCTCAAATAACCCAAATTAAAGACAGAATTGAGCTTCAAAACAGTTCAACCTAACCAAACAGATTGCCAGAATCAATGCAATGCCGAATTTACTCGAATATACCAAGTATTGACCAAATTGCAACCTAATTAACAGAATTTTACTAATTGTGTACAGC
The DNA here is from genome assembly GCA_942159475.1 of Sthenelais limicola. Lineage (NCBI taxonomy): Eukaryota > Metazoa > Annelida > Polychaeta > Phyllodocida > Sigalionidae > Sthenelais > Sthenelais limicola. Next base: position 1,633,986 of record OW804101.1, on the reverse strand, counting down.
TGCCAATTGTACATTTTCTAAAAATCTGACCCATACTGATACAGATGTTATAGAGTTGAAGGAGCAGTGAATATTGCACGAGTTGCGTAGCAACCAATGCAACATTCACAGTGACTGAAACCAATAAGTAATAGTTAACAAATTTATTATAACTGCTGTCAATCATGAAACTAGAAAAAAAACAAGTCATAAATTGAAATTTCACCAGTTATCTTAGTAAATGAACAGATTGGTTGCCATAACAACCCACATAACTCACTAGTGAAACCCACTCTAGATATTATGTTGTTTTCAGACGAATGTGTTATTCGATAATAGGGTCAGATTTTCAGAAAATGTACAATTGGCAGCTGTACATATTTAATTAATTCTGCTAAATTTTGCTGAAAAATGATGAATACCGGGTATATCTGAGTATATTTGGAATCGCATTGATTTAAAGGATCAGTTCTGTTATGTTAAACTGCATTTTGAAGCTCATTTTTGTCTTAAATGTGGATTATTTGAGAGGATTAGGGAAGGCGAATTGTACATTTTTTGAAAATCTGACCCACTAGTATTTTGTCTCAATATCAAGATGTATAGCCTCGATATTGGGGATATCAGTGTATTCTTACTGGGTCAGATTTATCCAAAAATGTACAATCTTCAGATCTTCACATTTAGTAAATTCTGCATAATTAGGCTGTAAAATGGTCAACACTGGATATATCTGAGTATATTTGTTAGTGCCTTCATTCAAACAATCTGTATGGTTATGTTGGACTGAAGTTTCAACATCAGTTATGTCTTAAATTTGGAGGATTGGTGAAGGCGAATTGTACATTGTCTGGTGATTTCATCAAACTATCTTATTGGTTATTTGATACGTCTTGTTGTTGTTCCTCATCTCTAATGTATCCTAAACCGTTTTCTGTATCATCCTCTCGCCAGAGACCGTACGCCGGTATTGATATTAAAATTGTACCATTAAAGGGATTTAAACTACAAATAGAAAACCCTCACCAAACTCTAACACCTAGAATTAGATAATAAAACTCTGCAGTTAGAGGCATACACTGAAACACCTGAAGCTTACTACCTATGCTTTGCTATAGGAGCTGAGCAAAACAGCCTGGTAAAACATCATACAACAATAGATGGTAGTATACTGCCCCAGGAGTTAGTGGTAGACCAGCTATAGGAGCTGAACTAAACAGCCTGGTATAACATTATACAGCAATAGATGGTAGTATACTACCCCAGGAGTTAGTGGAAGACCAGCTATAGGAGCTGTACTAAACAGCCTGGTGAAACATCATACAGCAATAGATGGTAGTATACTACCCCAGGAGTTAGTGGTAGACCAGCTATAGGAGCTGTACTAAACAGCCTGGTAAACCATCATACAGCAATAGATGGTAGTATACTACCCCAGGAGTTAGTGGAAGACCAGCTATAGGAGCTGAACTAAACAGCCTGGTAAACCATCATACAGCAATAGATGGTAGTATACTACTCCAGGAGTTAGTGGTAGACCAGCTATAGGAGCTGAACTAAACAGCCTGGTATAACATTATACAACAATAGATGGTAGTATACTACCCCAGGAGTTAGTGGTAGACCAGCTATAGGAGCTGTACTAAACAGCCTGGTAAACCATCATACAGCAATAGATGGTAGTATACTACTCCAGGAGTTAGTGGTAGACTAGCTATAGGAGCTGAACTAAACAGCCTGGTAAACATACAATAGATGGTAGTATACTACCCCAGGAGTTAGTGGTAGACCAGCTATAGGAGCTGAACTAAACAGCCTGGTAAACCATCATACAGCAATAGATGGTAGTATACTACCCTAGGAGTTAGTGGAAGACCAGCTATAGGAGCTGTACTAAACAGCCTGGTAAACCATCATACAGCAATAGATGGTAGTATACTACCCCAGGTTAGTGTAAGCTGTACCACACCATGTACTACAATAGATGGTAGTATACTACCCCAGGTTAGTGTAAGCTATACAGCACCATGTAAAACAATAGATGGTAGTATACTACCCCAGGTTAGTGAAAGCTATACAGCACCATGTACTATAATAGATGGTAGTATACTACCCCAGGTTAGTGAAAGCTATACAGCACCATGTACTATAATAGATGGTAGTATACTACCCCAGGTTAGTGAAAGCTATACAGCACCATGTACTATAATAGATGGTAGTATACTACCCCAGGTTAGTGTAAGCTGTACAACACCATGTACTACAATAGATGGTAGTATACTACCCCAGGTTAGTGAAAGCTATACAGCACCATGTACTATAATAGATGGTAGTATACTACCCCAGGTTAGTGAAAGCTATACAGCACCATGTACTATAATAGATGGTAGTATACTACCCCAGGTTAGTGGAAGCTATACAGCACCGTGTACTACAGTAGATGGTAGTATACTACCCAGGAGTTAGTGTAAGCTGTACCCATCACTAGACATGTGTATAAAATGTCAGTTCATGGTAGTATACTACCCCATGTGTTAGTGTAAGCTGTACCACACCATGTACTACAATAGATGGTAGTATACTACCCCAGGTTAGTGCAAGCCATACAGCACCATGTACAACAATAGATGGTAGTATACTACCCCAGGTTAGTGCAAGCTATACAGCACCATGTACTACAATAGATGGTAGTATACTACCCCAGGTTAGTGCAAGCCATACAGCACCATGTACAACAATAGATGGTAGTATACTACCCCAGGTTAGTGTAAGCTATACAACACCATGTAAAACAATATAATTATGGTAGTATACTACCCCAGGTTAGTGTAAGCTATACAACACCATGTAAAACAATATAATTATGGTAGTATACTACCCCAGGTGTTAGTGCAAGCCATACCACACCATGTCCACCACTAGACATGTGTATAAAATGTCTGGTAAAACACTCCACAATTAAATCCATCATAAAAAGTGTACAATTGTGTGTTGGCGGGTGTAAGGCTTATCTGTAATTCCCTGACTGCTGTTTATTACACTGTTAATCTCCGCCCTGAATAAACCCGTGAATAAACGGTGAATAACCGCCACACCATTGATTACACTTGTGAAGTGTTACTGGGCAAATAGTCAGAAAATGTACAATTGGCAGTTGTGGACATTTAGTAAGTTCTGCTAAATTAGGCTGTAGTTTGGTCAACTAGATAAATTTAGGTATATTATGCATTGCGTTGATTCTAGCAATCTGTGTGGTTAGGTTAAACTGTATTTTAAACTTGTTTTCGTCTGAAAATTGAGTTTTTTAGGGGATTGGTGAAGGTGAATAAACACTGAATAACCGCCATCAATTACAGCTGGTGGAACTCCACTTGTGATGTGTTACTGGTCAAATATTCAAAAAATGTACAATTGGCAGTTGTACATATTTAGTAAGTTCTGCTAAATTAGGCTGAGAAATGATAAATACCGGGTATATCTGAGTATATTTTTTTTTTTTTTTTTTTTTATTTAGAATTTTTATACAGCCAATCTTCGGTAACATAACAGTTGAACATAATCGGGCATGCACAGTGTACAAAAAAATGTTATGAACAAAGGATGTCATGTACGTATGAGGATAATGGACTCACGGGTGATATTTCAAATCAGAAAAACCATGGTTTTCCGCCCACTGCTGTGTCTAGCTAGACTACACATTATGTGACAAAACTACTCGAGATCAAGTTAAGTTGAACAAACATTAAATCAAGAAAGGTGAGAAAGGTACAATCAAAGATAGAAATAAAAGTATGGTTAGTTAGTTGGATTTGTTTCAGTTGGATTTTGGACAGCTTGAAGATGCAGCATGCCCTTGGGTCAGTGTGGGTTTGTTATGGTAGCGTGAAGATACTGCATACCATTTACCATTTGCATTGATTACATCGGGGGGAACTCCACGTTCAGGGGTTTCAGAAAATGTACAATTGGCAGTTGTACACATTAATTTTAATGAATTTTGCTAAATTAGGCTGCAATTTTGCCAATACTTGGTAAATTTGAGTATATTTGGCGTTGCATTGATTCTAGCAATCTGTTTGGTTAGGTTGAACTGTATTTTGAAAGTTATTTTTGTCTTAAATTTGCGTTATTTGATAGAATTAGTGAAGGCGAATTGTACATTTTCTGGCAATTTCATCCTTCAGGAAAAGAAGTCATGTCCAAAATTGATATTTCTCAAAGTTATTTATTTATAGGATATGTTTGTTAGATTATTCTCAATTGTGATGTGTTTCAGGAAAATGAGTCATAAGTCGCAAAAAATAGATTTTGAGATACTATTATATTTGAAAAGATGACATCAAGCGGATTCCAATGATAGTAAACAGTCTAATAAAATAATAAGTATTTCTAGATTTTAAGTTTGATATTTTCGTTTTTGAAAAAAAAGTTTCCAATATTTCTGGGGGTTAATAAACAGTAAACTAACTAAATGTAGTCCATATGAGGACCTTTAAAACTAAAGGATATATTACATAGATTGTCTTGAAATTTGGTACATCGATTGACATGACCAAAAGTGACAAACTCCCCAAAAATCAGAAGATTCCAATAATATGATCTTGTGAAAAAAACGCTTTGAAACATATCAATTTTGTGACTCATTTTCCTGAAACACATCACATATTTATGCATTTCTAAGGCCTTCTTATGAAGTATATCAACTAATTTACTAGTAATTGTCCACCCGGAAATATTTCAAAATTTGTTTTAAAAAATATTAATATCAAACTTAAGCTCTAGAAATACCTCTTAGGTGTCCTAATGTTTACTATCTTTGGAATCTCATCTTTTCAAATGGCAGACTCTCAAAATCCGTTTTTGTGACTTTTCAGTTTCTAAATCCTGTTTGAAATATAATATCTTGCTTCCTCTTGTGTCTGGAGCATTTATGGAATCTTATCTGATATTATCTGATAAATCTGATTTATTTCATTTAATTATACTATATATGCTATATATATGCTATATATAGGTATGCATGTATAATTAAAACCTATTTTGGTAGTATACTCCCCTTCTTATTATCTTGGGTAGTATCCCCCCTACTATTTGAGATATGCTAACCAGCGCATGCGCGCTAGGTCGCGTGGGACACGCCCACGCTCACGTACTGAGTTAACATCAACAAGCCGCCGTGTTCACTTGCTTTTCCCTTACATTATATTCAATAATATAACAATTATTTATTTAATAAAAGCTAAAGTTACTCTAATGCCTGCAGCAGTTGGATTATTTTGAGTTGAACTTCATAATTAATCAAATCAAATAACTAATTCAAATTGGTTGTAATTATGGATATTTTAACAGTGACGTTTTCTGTATGGAATTTGTGTTTACCATTAAAGGGTCAGATTTTCAGAAAATGTACAATTCGTCTTCACCAATCCTCTCAAATACCACACATTTAAGACAAAAATTAACTTTAAAATGCAGTTTAACATAACAGAACTGATACTTTAAATCAATCTGATACCAAATATATTCAGATATACCCGGTATTCATCATTGTTTAGCCAAATTTAGCAGAATTTCCTAAATGTGTAGAACTGCCAATTGCACATTTTCTGAAAATCTGACCCTAAGCAGCACTGAGATGGAGGAGATGGAGGAGGTGGAAGAGAACAAGTTAATGTTTGTCCAAATTTAAACATTTCCTAGTTTTCGTCCTGTTCTCTTCCATCCCATCTAAAGGTCATTGACTTTTGTTAAGTTGATTCTGCTAGAGGACAGTTAAAACATCCTCATTTCTAATTTGGAGGACCCACCCACATCCCTTCCTGTGGAGACTGCTTATTATCGCTCACCGGCAGCAGTTTTCTTTAAGTGATTACACTTCAAATTCTTGTGTACATATAAAAGCAGCAGAATATTGATAAACTCAGTCCCATAAGTCATAATATGAGTAACTCTTGTATAAACATATAACAGCAGCAGAATATTGATAAATCCAGTCCTATAAGTTATAATATGAGTAACTCTTGTATAAACATATAACAGCAGCATAATATTGATGAATCCAGTCCTATAAGTCATAATATGGGTAACAACTCTTGTATAAACATATAACAGCAGCAGAATATTGATAAATTCAGTCCTATAAGTCATAATATGGGTAACTCTTGTATAAACATATAACAGCAGCAGAATATTGATAAATCCAGTCCTATAAGTCATAATATGAGTAACTCTTGTATAAACATATAACAGCAGCTGATTATTGATAAATCCAGTCCTATAAGTCATAATATGAGTAACTCTTGTATAAACATATAACAGCAGCAGAATATTGATAAATCCAGTCCTATAAGTTATAATATGAGTAACTCTTGTATAAACATATAACAGCAGCATAATATTGATAAATCCAGTCCTATAAGTTATAATATGAGTAACTCTTGTATAAACATATAACAGCAGCAGAATATGGATAAATCCAGTCCTATAAGTTATAATATGAGTAACTCTTGTATAAACATATAACAGCAGCAGAATATTGATGAATCCAGTCCTATAAGTCATAATATGAGTAACTCTTGTATAAACATATAACAGCAGCAGAATATTGATGAATCCAGTCCTATAAGTCATAATGAGTAACCCTTGTATAAACATATAACAGCAGCAGAATATTGATAAATCCAGTCCTATAATTCATAATATGAGTAATTCTTGTATAAACATATAACAGCAGCAGAATATTGATGAATCCAGTCCTATAAGTCATAATTTAAGTGCATTTGACAACAATTTTTTTGTCGTAATATCTTTAAGGAGGGAGTTGTGCAGAGATGTCTGCGAGCGAGGCCAGGGAGTGTGTCTGCCTTTTCTTTTAAAAAGCAGAATACAACCGTTTGCTTTTATCACATTCAACTTTTTCTATTTTTTCACACTCTTTTGATATGAGATAAAAAGAAATAATAATTATTCCCTCTATTAACCTCTATCGCTGTGCACATGCGCAGTCCATTTGACCCACATCACTTGGTGGGCACAATCTTGGCTGAGCTTGTTTTTCATTGATACACTTTGACAAAAGTTGCTATATTCTAAAATTTAGCAAATGACTCTCCCTGCAATTTACCATCATCACACTAAACATATAATCTGATAACAAACAATTTCACAAAAGCTAGAAGTCTGGGAGAAAATGAGGAGAAAGTAAAAAGCCTATGGTTAAGTGCCCAAAACTTAGTTGGAGTTGTTACCACTGCTCTTTCTATGGCGCCACTGTCAGTGTCACTGTCACTGTCAATCAAGTCAATGTCACTGTCACTGTCACTGTCACTGTCAATCAAGTGCCCTTTTGACTGCTAATGTTGCTACATATTTGTATGTCAGATTTAAACTGAATACATCCCAGCATACACTGCAGTAGACATGCGCAGTGAGACATGCAAATCCCCCATTGTCTGCTAATGGGTGCTATTGTTAGTACGAGTTATCTGAAGGACATGTCTGTCGCGGGGGCGGGCCAGGCTGTCTGCTTGATTGATTCCTCACTGAATTCTTGTTGAATTTGCTGGATGGCACAATTGGTCAAGTGGTCAATGGTTGGTGGTCAGGCATTGCACTCCCTGGGTCAGATTTTCAGAAAATGTACAATTGGCAGCTGTACACATTTAGTAAACTCTGTTAAATTAGGCTGTAGTTTTGCCAATACTAGGTAAAGTTGAGTATATTCGGCATTGCATTGATTCTAGCAATCTGTTTGGTTAGGTTGAACTGTATTTTGAACTTTATTTTCGTCTTAAA
>OW804101.1:1518713-1618713 GCA_942159475.1 Sthenelais limicola | reverse complement strand
GCGTAGCGCTGCCTGGCATGTTTCAACAAGTTTTCAGACATTGTTCCAATAATTTGTCAATAAAAACAGTACTAAGAAGGTAAATAATTATAACAAATGAATGAATAAATCAGTATGTAATAAATACCCAATGACTCTCTGTACAGTTTGTAATCGATCTTGACGAGGTCAAATCACACAGCTTCGGGCACAGTGCGATTTGACCCTCCGTCTCAATCAAATACAAACCTCCATCTTGCAATTTGGTATAAATGCTATATTGTGATGTGCTCCAGGAAAATTAGTCACTTTTAAAAATGATATTTCAAAAAGTGACTACTCACAAGATCTCTTTACTGGACGTTTCTGGCCCGTGTGAAAACCATTTTCGCCGAAAATAAACACAAGCTTACGACTGCCACCCATACCTCTATAACAGAGAACCTATATATCTCCAAACCCTATCCAACAGACTTTTCTCCCTTAATTCGATCTTAGACTGTCTAATTCTTTCACCAATCCAAAGGGAATTGCATCAATAACTACATGTGGGAGTTTAAAAGAAAATTGAGTCCCAGATATGAAGATATTAGTGAAATAAAATTATAAAAGGCCCCATGCATACAAACACTTACATTGATTCATCACAGGTTAGGTTTACTTTAGTCCCCCATCGTCCTCATGACGATTGAGGAGAATGGGGGAAATATATTATCTTTAAGTGTCCCTGTGTTTGCTGCGGGCTATTTCTCAAACTAATCATAAAGATATATCTCTTTCTATTATATGCGAATGCACGCTAGGTGTGCACGCATCCTGGACAGTACTTATTTTGAGGGCGTTTAGTAATATGCATCCATGTACCAAATTTCAGCACATTGTATTAAAAATGTTCTTGCATTTTTAAGGCCATCCTATGGAGTACATAGAACTACCTGGGATTCGAGGCGGGAGTGAATATTCACTGCCACCTCGAATTTCACACCTCCTACATAACTTAAGTTATATTAACATGATCTACAGCGAATTTGAGGAATAAATAGTTAAATATCCTTTCTTTAGCTTGATTTGCTCCGAAAACGTAGCCCCAAAGAAGAGCCGGAACTGCGGAAGATCAGAAAGCAAGCATGTGCACAGAGTACCAAAAACTAGGTCGGTCGTGTATTGCCCACAAGCAATACAGCTTCAGTTACTAACCAGCAAAACAATATACAGAGCCTATGTTATCTCTATGGGCTGAGCATATCAGTTACTGACCAGCTAAACAATATACAGAGCCTATGTTATCTCTATGGGCTGAGCATATCAGTTACTGACCAGCTAAACAATATACAGAGCCTATGTTATCTCTATGGGCTGAGCATATCACTTACTGACCAGCTAAACAATATACGGAGCCTATGTTATCTCTATGGGCTGAGCATATCACTTACTGACCAGCTAAACAATATACAGAGCCTATGTTATCTCTATGAACTGAGCATATCAGTTACTGACCAGCTAAACAATATACAGAGCCTATGTTATCTCTATGGACTGAGCATATCAGTTACTGACCAGCTAAACAATATACAGAGCCTATGTTATCTCTATGGGATGAGCATATCACTTACTGACCAGCTAAACAATATACAGAGCCTATGTTATCTCTATGGACTGAGCATATCAGTTACTGACCAGCTAAACAATATACAGAGCCTATGTTATCTCTATGGGCTGAGCATATCACTTACTGACCAGCTAAACAATATACAGAGCCTATGTTATCTCTATGGGCTGAGCATATCACTTACTGACCAGCTAAACAATATACAGAGCCTATGTTATCTCTATGGGCTGAGCATATCACTTACTGACCAGCTAAACAATATACAGAGCCTATGTTATCTCTATGGACTGAGCATATAAGTTACTGACCAGCAAAACAATATACAGAGCCTATGTTATCTCTATGGACTGAGCATATAAGTTACTGACCAGCAAAACAATATACAGAGCCTATGTTATCTCTATGGACTGAGCATATCAGTTACTGACCAGCAAAACAATATACAGAGCCTATGTTATCTCTATAGGCTGAGCATATCAAGGGTGAACTAAATCTTGTTACCTTACTGGTAATTGCCCAGCCAGAAATACATGTGTATTGCAAACTTTTTTTCAAACATAAATATATCAAACCTAATATAGAAATACTTATTAGATGTCCTAATATAATGTTTCTTATCAATGGAATCCGTTTGATCTCATCTTTTCACATATGATGATATCTCAAAATCCACTTATGACATAATTATATAGCCTGTAGGAAGGAATAACAAATATTATATAGAAGTAATGTAGTACATACTTTTACCGTTACTGGCGCTGAGTCTCCTGGTCTCTGTAGTGTCTGTGGAGCTCACTGGGGGGCGTGGAGGAGAGGAGACAATGGTGAGAAGATCGTTGTACGTAGAGACGAGCGAGTTGACACTCTGTATGAGGTAGGGTATCTCCACTGTAAAACATGATGGTTGGGTTAGTGAGGGACTGTAAGAGGTAGGGTATCTCCACTGTAAAACATGATGGGTGAGTTAGTGAGGGACTGTATGAGGTAGGGTATCTCCACTGTAAAACATGAACGGTGAGTTAGTGAGGGACACTCTGTATGAGGTAGGGTATCTCCACTGTAAAACATGATGGGTGGGTTAGTGAGGGACTGTATGAGGTAGGGTATCTCCACTGTAAAACATGAACGGTGAGTTAGTGAGGGACACTCTGTATGAGGTAGGGTATCTCCACTGTAAAACATGATGGGTGGGTTAGTGAGGGACTGTATGAGGTAGGGTATCTCCACTGTAAAACATGATGGGTGAGTTAGTGAGGGACTGTATGAGGTAGGGTATCTCCACTGTAAAACATGATGGGTGGGTTAGTGAGGGACTGTATGAGGTAGGGTATCTCCACTGTAAAACATGATGGGTGAGTTAGTGAGGGGCTGTATGAGGTAGGGTATCTCCACTGTAAAACATGATGGGTGTGTTAGTGAGGGACTGTATGAGGTAGGGTATCTCCACTGTAAAACATGATGGGTGGGTTAGTGAGGGGCTGTATGAGGTAGGGTATCTCCACTGTAAAACATGATGGGTGAGTTAGTGAGGGACTGTATGAGGTAGGGTATCTCCACTGTAAAACATGATGGGTGGGTTAGTGAGGGACACTCTGTATGAGGTAGGGTATCTCCACTGTAAAACATGATGGGTGGGTTAGTGAGGGACACTCTGTATGAGGTAGAGTATCTCCACTGCAAAACATGATGGGTGAGTTAGTGAGGGACTGTATGAGGTAGGGTATCTCCACTGTAAGGGACAGACGTAATGAGAGATTTAGTAAACACAGATAGTAATTAAGAGAGGGGAAGAGAGGAGAGAGAGGGGGCGAGAGAGGAGAGGAGAGAGGGGAAGGAGAGAGAGAGGAGAGAGAGGGAGAGAGGAGAGAGAGGGAGAGAGGGAGGAGAGAGAGGGAGAGAGGAGAGAGAGAGGGAGAGAGGAGAGAGAGGGAGGAGAGGGAGGAGAGGGAGGAGAGGGAGGAGAGGGAAGAGAGAGGGAGGAGAGGGGAGAGAGAGGGAGAGAGAGGAGGGAGAGGGAGAGAGAGGAGAGTTAGGGAGAGGGGAGAGAGGGAGGAGAGGGGAGAGAGAGGGAGGAGAGGGAGGAGAGAGAAGAGAGAGGGAGGAGAGGGGAGAGAGAGGGAGGAGAGAGAGGAGAGGGAGAGGAGAGGAGAGAGAGAGAGGAGAGAGAGAAGAGGGAGGGCGATTGAGGAGGAGAGCATATAGAAAGAGAGTGAGTGAGTAAAGAGTAGAAGAACTAGAGAGGTCGGAAGAGAGGATAGTTCTCCCAGTCCTCTTCCCTCTCCACCCTCCCTTCTCCCTCCCCTCCCCTCCCCCTCCCCCCACAAATACAATGGCATCCAATATTACCATTTTTCTCAAGTTTCTCAGACAAAACAATTCATTAACTTTCTTCACCAATGAAATTCGTCCCTGGGGTCACGTGATGACTGATAAGTCTTTGTTGACCCTCCCCCTGGCGGCCGCTATCTCCTCATCACAAACCAGACTTGATTAATTTAACATTTCTATTTTTATTTCTCCATGAAATCCCAGTCTACCGTTGCTTCTCACTAAAGGTCTCCAACCCAAACTTGTTCTCTAAAGCTGCAGTTTTCTGCTTATAAGGAATCGGGAAATATGTCTATATATGCCCATATAGTGGCCCCAAATATAGGAAATAAGTTCATTGTGATGTAACATACTTTTTAATGTGGATTAGAACAGAGGTGATGTAAGAGAGGGAGGAGGAGGAGGTGGGGGGTGGGGAAGCTGAAAGGGCATTGGAAGCGGGGGACGAGGGGAGAGGGAAGGGGGGAAGGAAGGGGCAGAGGGGAGAGGGAAGGGGAGAGAGCAGGGGGAGAGGAAAGGAGGAGATGATCAGGGAGAGAGAGAAGGGGAAGTGATGGAATGGGAAGGGGGAACGGGCAGGGGAAAGAGGGAGGAGACCAGAGGGGACAGAAAAGAGGGAATAGGGGAGAGGGCTGGGGGAAGAGAGCATAGGGAAGGGGAAAAGAAAGGGAAGAGGGGAGGGGGAGGTAGGAAGATGGAAGAGGGAGAGGGACGAGGGAAGAGGGAACAGCGGAAAGGGAAGAGGGAAATGGGAAGAGGGAGAGGGAAGAGGGAGAGGGAGATGGACGAGGGGAGAGGGAAAGTGAAGGTAAAGGGGGAAGGGAGACACTCAAGCCTGTGGAAGCGTGGACTAAACTTTAAGCTTCTTGACGAGATCTATTGAATTAAATCATTGAATATTATATATTTGATAATTTTGTTATATAGTTTGTCTTCCATTTTTCATATTTGTATCATAACTCAAGATTATGATCGCTAGAAGTTCCTGGCTCTGCCACTAGGTGCTGTGTTAATAAGCAGACGACATTTGCTCAGGGCATTCTGGGTAATCTGCGTAGGCTCCCCCTGTTAGCAGAAGCCAATAACACACAGCAATACTTGAGGACATGACGCTTGCCAGAAATTCAAGAAGGATTTGGAGCAAAATAATGAAAATTGATCAAAAAATTGGAAAGTCTGACAGAATTTGACCAACTAGGATTGGTGGTGTCAAGGGCGCCGGTGTGGGAAGGTGCATCATGGGATTGGAGTGGCAGATTGCTGCCAAAGTGAGGAAAGTTTGAACTGAATGAATTAAAAAGTGATAAAATAGTGATAAAATCAGCGGTGAATTGTGAATCATGAAGCTCATGACAGTTATACTGTTGTATGATCAGATGGAATGTCAATATATTTAGTTTATATTATATTTTATTATGTACACATTGCTCTGAAAACAACATATCTAGAGTGATTTACGCATAGTGCGTATTTCACTAGTGATTTACTGGGGTTGTCATGGAAACCAATTTGGCTTTTTTACTAAGTTTACTGGTAAAATTCATATTTATGGCTTGATTTGTTCCCATTTTCATGATTGAAAGCATGTACGATAAATATGTTAACTAACTCATTGGTTTCAGTTGCTTAGAATATTGCTACGCAACTCGTGCATTATTCACGCTCCCTCAACCAACTCGTTACTTAACCTGTAAATATTTATTGTATGTATTATATAATAAGGGGAGCAGGGAATATAGTAAGGGAACCATATTGAGGTGGACAATACCACAACATGCAGGCCTACGCCTCATTACTGATGGGTTTACTCGGTAAGTATTGTCCACCTCATACTTCACACTTGCTTTTATTTCATAATTTCATTTTAAAAAAATCAGTATTTCCATGCTTTCATGTCAAACACTTGGTGCAGTGGCTCCTTCGATGCCACTTCCGGTAATAAAAAACACACGTCACTTGAAACCTAAGTAAAACATCATTTCACCTGACATTTTTACTGCCAACAATTAATAGATGGAAATAATTAAGCTTTCAACTAATCATTTCATGTAGAGGGGCTTGAACTAATCAAAAATCAATAAATGAACTTTCCCATCGTGGAATAAACAATATATCCACAAAGAGTGTCACCTTAGAACCTGACAGGGATTTTGCACCTCCTATATAGTGTTTCAACAGTGTCAGGTCTGTATGTGATATGCTGAACATGATGAGGTAATCTAATTCCATGGTACCCTATAATAGAAATGTACAGCAATATCAACTGGGTCCTTTGGTCTGATATTTTTCACTGTTGTTTCTGGTTCCTTTGTTATTCTATATTAATCTTGTTGACATATATTAAACGATGTACATATGACACATATTATTAGAAGAAAATATTCTTAAAGTGTTTTTAAACATTAATCCTCATGTTAAACACCCGTCCTGAAGCCCAAAAAGGGGGAAAAGGGCCCCGTCAGCCAGGCAAAATATGATTAAACTGCCCCCGCCTTGAATGGGCTAATGGATTATTCCTTTACTATAAGGTATATTAACTTTGAGGACTTGTTGGAATATAGTTCTACCTATGTATTGTTTGATGGTCTCCTCATTATAAATGTTTCGTAAAATATCTCAGATAATTATCGTTTAAACCACCTGCCTAGAATCATATTATGACTACATTTTCATTTATATCTTGCCCTGTACTGGGCGAGGCCTAAATCTTAATGTTCTGGGCAATACAGCCCCTATATAGTGTTTCAACTGTGTCAGGTCTGAACCTGGGGCTCGTTTCATAACTAGTAACGGATTTCCACTAATTGTTATGAGCGGAGATTTGTTTAACGGAAGAAATTACGGCCACCCGCTAAAGTGTTGCAGAACTAGCTCCGCTAAAAATAATTCCGTTGACCCCCGATACACTCCGCTGTCAACGAGAAAATTCCGCTCGCCCCAGTTAACTCCTGTTAAGGCCTCCGCTGCTAACGGACAATATTTCACCACAACACAATATAGCAGACAACAAGTGACGTACACAATCACCTGCATACATGACGATATCACCTTCAAATTCCACGTTTATCACATCATTTATATAACAAATGAAGAATAATGGCCCGACTATACTGCCTTGCGCTACCCCAGCATGTAACCTCTCAGGTTTAGAGCATATATCACCCATTTGTACCATTTGTTGTCTGTTTCTGGAATAAGTTCTTATTAAATTGACAAGGTTTTCGCCTAGGCCTACTACACAAAGTTTATACAAAAGAATATCAATATTTATAGAATTAAAAGCTTTAGATAAATCGAAATATACTGCAACCGTCTCATGACCCTTATCTTTATTTTGCAGGACTTTCCTCAAAAAGGACAAAATTGCACTGTCCGTACTGTAACCAGGTCTAAATCCGTGCTGTTGTGGGGCTAGATAATTAATTTCGAGAAGATATTGTTCTAATTTCTCTCTCAATAATTCTTCGAAAATTTGTCCCATCATTGGTGATATCGGGATAGCTCTTATATCGTCAATATGTCTGGAGTTAGCCTTTTTTGGGATCAGGACACACAATGAGTTCTTCCAGGAAATTGGGAAATAACTTTCAGATCTTATTCTATTCAACAGCCAGACAAAATTATCAATAATCGACAGTAAAGCAAACCTGGGGAATGTAGAGTTCATGTTAGATACACCACAGGATTGTCTAACATCGATCTTATTTATCACCTTGATAACCCTATCTTTCGTGATAACCTCAACCCATTCAAATTTAGGCAGATCCCTGTCCCTGTTAAAATTTAAATTTAAATTTTCAGGGGCTGACTTTGGAAGAATGCTGCACAAATAATTGTTTGCATAATCAGCTGCCTCCTTACCGTGTAGGGTTACACCCTCTGAGGTAATAATATGTTCAATACGGCTATCTTTAGACTTTGAGGTTCACGCTCCCTCAACCAACTCAGTCCCGGAACTGAGAATGGGCAACTACGACACACACCGTTACATAACCAATGGTACTTGTCAGCATGACTATGTGGGGTCGTCATATTTCTATTTTTTTCGTTTGATATTTTTATTTTTGAAAACAAGTTCGCACTTCTTCAGGGTGGATAATTACTAGTAAAGTAGCTCAATAGGATAATCTTTGAGACACAAGGACGAAATTGTTATTCAGTGCGCTGTTTTGAAATCTAGGCACTCCAAAAAAAATAGAACATTCCAACAAAGAGATCTTGTGAAAAAAAAATCAATTGAAAATATATAAATTTTTGCGACTTGTGACTCATTTCCCTGGAACACATGACATTTTACCTACGCAAGTCCCTCATTGTGTATCCCAGCACTGTAAGGAGCAGACGATAATTGACCTGGTAAAAAAGGCGGGAAAATGTAGTACAAATTCGGTTCCACAACAAAGAGCAGAATCACAAAACGGCTCCAGACAAAAACGATTTATTTCCCTGTTATATTGTTTTTAGATTTACATTTTTTGTTGTTTTAACTTTTCTACTTTGTTGCTTAATGACTGGAGGGCAGCACCGTCGATTAGTGCAAGTAGGCGGCCATTGTTGTGCGCACATGTGTAGTGTCACAAGCAGACGACTTTAGTTCGGCACATAAAGGAACAGGAGAAAGAGAAGGATGAGAGAGAGGGAGGGCGACAGGGAGGGAGAGAGTAGAGAGAGAGAGAGAGGGAGGGCGACAGGGAGGGAGAGAGGAGAGGGGGAGAGAGATGAAAGAGATAGGGAGAGGGAGAGAGGGAGAGAGAGGAGAGAGAGGAGAGAGGGAGAGGAGAGAGAGGGAGAGAGGAGAGAGAGAAGAGAGAGGAGTGAGAGGAGAGAGAGAGGGAGAGAGAGGAGAGAGAGGAGAGAGAGGAGAGAGGAGAGAGAGGAGAGAGAGGAGAGAGAGGGAGAGAGAGTAGAGAGAGGGAGAAAGAGGAGAGAGAGAGGGAGAGAGAGAGGGAGGAGAGAGAGGAGAGAGAGGGAGTGAGGGAGAGAGAGGGAGAGAGGAGAGAGAGAGGAGAGGGAGAGAGAGGAGAGAGAGGGAGAGAGAGGAGAGAGGGAGAGGGAGAGAGAGGAGAGAGGAGAGAGAGGAGAGAGAGGGAGAAAGAGGAGAGAGACGAAAGAGAGGGAGAGAGGGAGAGAAAGGGGAGAGGAGAGAGAGAAGATAAAGGGAGAGAGAGGAGAGGGAGGAGAGAGAGGAGAGAGAGGGAAGAGAGGGGAGAGAGAGGAGGGAGAGAGAGGAGAGAGCGGAGAGTAGAGGGAAAAGAAAGAGAGGTAAGAGGAGAGGAGAGAGAGAGGAGAGAGAGGAGAGAGGAGAGGGGAGAGAGAGAGGAGAGGGAGGAGAGGGAGGGAGGAGAGGGGAGAGAGAGAGGAGAGGGAGAGAGAGGAGAGGGAGGAGAGAGAGGGAGAGGAGAGTGGAGAGAGAGGGGAGGGAGGAGAGGGAGGGAGGAGAGAGAGAGAGAGAGGAGAGGGAGGAGAGGGAGGGAGGAGAGAGGAGAGAGAGAGGAGAGGGAGGAGAGGGAGGGAGGAGAGAGAGAGTAGAGGGAAAAGAAAGAGAGGTAAGAGGAGAGAGAGAGGACAGAGAGGAGAGAAAAGAGAAGAAAAGAATATATAGAGGAGAGAAAGAAAGAGGGAAACAGAAGAAGAGAAAGCGAGGAGGTGGTACTAAGGGTTATTTATTGCCATTCAGGACGCTCAGAGTATCAAAGAAACCACAAGATAAACACTCCACAAAAACCTTCAACAGAAAATCGTCACTATCTCTGTCAAACTACCTGCAGTTTTTCCTGGAATCTGGTGAGTTTGTCCCGGAAGTGGAAGGTATTTGTGTTGCATTATGGGAGGATGGGGCAGTGATGGATTGTGCTGTTGCCCCTAGGTGGCGCCACAAGCAGAAAAATGAACAACGGAAGATGGAAACTTTGATAAAACATCAATAAATTATGTGCTTTATTAGGTTTGGGATTATTATGGATCAAGCCTGTGTGCAATAGGTGTATTGTTTGGCCTTGGATATGAGTGCATTATGTGTGTTATTGTACCTGGGATATGTGTGCATTATGTGTGTTATTGTACCTGGGATATGTGTGCATTATGTGTGTTATTGTACCTGGGATATGTGTGCATTATGTGTGTTATTGTACCTGGGATATGTGTGCATTATGTGTGTTATTGTACCTGGGATATGTGTGCATTATGTGTGTTATTGTACCTGGGATATGTGTGCATTATGTGTGTTATTGTACCTGGGATATGTGTGCATTATGTGTGTTATTGTACCTGGGATATGTGTGCATTATGTGTGTTATTGTACCTGGGATATGTGTGCATTATGTGTGTTATTGTACCTGGGATATGTGTGCATTATGTGTGTTATTGTACCTGGGATATGTGTGCATTATGTGGGTTATTGTACCTGGGATATGTGTGCATTATATGTGTTATTGTACCTGGGATATGTGTGCATTATGTGTGTTATTGTACCTGGGATATGAGTGCATTATGTGTGTTATTGTACCTGGGATATGTGTGCATTATGTGTGTTATTGTACCTGGGATATGTGTGCATTATGTGGGTTATTGTACCTGGGATATGTGTGCATTATGTGGGTTATTGTACCTGGGATATGTGTGCATTATGTGTGTTATTGTACCTGGGATATGGGTACATTATGTGTGTTATTGTACCTGGGATATGTGTGCATTATGTGTGTTATTGTACCTGTGTGCACCCTAACCAAGCTTAATACCGCTCACTGCAGACATATATAGTATTTTACAGAGTAAGTTTGAAGGGGCGGGAAGGCCCGTTGAAGGGGCGGGAAGGCCTGGTGAAGGGGCGGGAAGGCCCGTTGAAGGGGCGGGAAGGCCCATTGTGTTGGTATTTGACTGCACCACCCTGATCCTGCTCACCACTTCTGTGGTTAGTACATCATTTGGAGGGACATGGCCTTGATGCTTTAACCCTTCCTTGTTCTCCCTATAACAAACCGAACTAATTCTTGGATATTGTGGGGGGAGAGGGTTAATTATAAGACAGGAGGAGGTGTTCCCCACATCCAGCCCCTACACGGACCACAAGTCATAACTCTAATTTGTTAAATAGAGTTAGGTCTAGATAGACACAGCGGTGGGCGGAAGACCATGGTTATTCTGTATTGGATTGTCATCTGTGAGCCCATATCTCAATGTAAATGTCATTTGATTATTGAACTTTACTGTACAATGTACTTGTTTGTTGATAACTCAACTGTCGTTATTACAGAAGATGTGCTGTATAAAAATACTAAATAAAAACAAACAACAAAAACACCAAAAAAAACCCCAGCTGTTGTTATCAGGAGGCGATTATTGCTTCTTCCACACATCCACATCAAACACCCGCACAATAACTATTCTCTTAAAAACGTTTCCCTACTCAACCCTTAAACTCTTCCTCTATCAACTCCACAATATAGTTGGGCAGATTTTCCGAAAATACACAATTGCCAGATCAACATATTTAATAACTTCTGCTAAATTAGACTGAGAAACTGTCAAAACTAGGAATATCTGGGTATGTTTGGTATTGCCTTGATTCAAACAGTCGGATTGGTTGTGTAAAACTGAATTTTGAACAACATTATTGTCTTAAATTTGTGTTATTTGAGAGAATTGCTGAAGACAAATTATACATTTTCTGGCGATTTCACCCTAGTAAGACTTAAGGGCCCTGTCCACTAAGTCGAATTTCATGCGATTCTCACAGAATTTAGTGCAAAACAGTCCTCTGCGGCACAAAATCACATGAGAATCGGCTTAGTGGATTAGGCCCTTTAGGCAGCACCGGGACTTGAACCCTGACCCTGTAAGTAGCATGTTACTGGTTCTGCACCACTGGTTCACCATGCCCCCAGGTGTGACCCGGTGCCACATTACCCTCCTCCACCTGTCACCATGGCAACAAGGTGCTCTCCATCATGACTAAGGCCTCGTACACCCTGGAGTTGTTTTTTCACCTTCTCCTCGTGTGAGGTGCATGTTCTGTGGTCTTGCCTGCATCCTACTTCTCCATGCCCTGTACCTATAAACGTCTACAGCTTTAATACCTCTCCTCTTTTCTCTCTCTCCTCTCTCCTCTCTCCCTCTCTCTCTCCCTCTCTCTCCCCTCTCTCCTCTCTCTCCTCTCTCTCTCTCCTCTCTCTCCTCTCTCTCCTCTCTCTCCTCTCTCTCCTCTCTCTCCTCTCTCTCCCTCTCTCTCCCCTCTCCTCTCTCCCTCTCTCCTCTCCCCTCTCCTCTCTCTCTCCCTCTCCCTCTCTCCTCTCTCCCTCTCTCTCCCCACTCTCCTCTCTCTCCTCTCTCTCCTCTCTCTCCTCTCTCTCCTCTCTCTCCTCTCTCTCCTCTCTCTCCTCTCTTTCTCTCCCTCTCTCCCCTCTCCTCTCTCTCTCCCTCTCTCTCTCCTCTCTCCCCTCTCTCTCTCCTCTCTCTCCTCTTTTCTCTCTCCTCTCTCCTCTCTCTCTCTCCTCTCACCCCTCTCTCCTCTCCTCCCTCTCCTCCCTCTCCTCCCTCTCCTCCCTCTCCTCCTTCTACTCCCTCTCCTCTCTCCTCTCCTCTCTATCTCTCCCGTCTCCATAGGCCACTCCCCTTCCTCCTACCCCCTCTCGTCTCCGCCTCCCTCCTATCCACCGCCCAGCAAGTAATGACATATCGGTGAAGTTGCCAGAAAATGTACTATTCGCTTTCACCAATCCTCTCAAATAACCCAAATTTCAAACAAAAATCAGGTTGAAAAATACAGTTCAACAGATTGCTAGAATCAATGCAATGCCAAATATACTCAGATTTACCTAGTATTGATCAAATTGCAGTCTAATTTAGCAGAATGTATGTGTACAGCTGGCAATTGTACATCTTACATCACAGAGAGCGGGAAAACACTCACGACGATGAAACGTCGCTAGAGAGCGGTTCAAGGATTTTCTCCCGAATATGGCACTTAAAGGGATCCATCACCTTTAAACTTTAGCAGGCCCCTTCATCTATGCCTGTAGAACAATTCTACGTAGCCATTTCATCGGTTATTGTATTTTTGTTCATCCTACGTGGGATTTATTCCATCATGCCCAGACGAGGGAGACGTTCAAAGATGGCCTCCCGCAAATCTCCCGCGGGAGAACACCTCGACATGACAACTCCTGAGGCGACAAACGACCATAATTCGGATATTTCTTGTGCTAAGGACAATCAAAATCATGAAAGAGAAGCTGAGACCCAGGATCTTGCTGCTGATCCAACTGAACAAGTAAGTCGGGATGAAAACTCTTCTCCAAGTGAATTTTCGACAGCCCAGCCACTCGTAAATGACCGTTACAAAATGGCGGAGTCGTCTCCAGACAGGGCTAGTCCTGTCGACGAGGTTCTGTCTGCGAACCCCAAGCAGAATGACACAACTAGTGACGCTACTATTAATGCTTCTTTATCTGATAAAACCCTAATCAAACCTCTGACTGTGTTAAATGAGGCATTAACCGATTCATCCACACAAACCAACCCTTTAGAGGAATATATACAGAGTTATTTTGACAGCCATATTAATCAATTCGCCAGGAGGGTCGCATACCATCTCAGAACTATGGATCCTGAGGAAGGCTCATCTGTTGAGGATAGACTGAGTGGCTTGGAGGAAATGTTCTGTAGTAAGTTCTCTGATATGGGTATGGATGAGGGACGGGTAATCGGGCCAAAAATTGACAAGCTAGAGGCTAGATTCGACCGGTTCAGGAAGGTTCTAGATGAAAAGAAGTATGACATGACGAGAGTCGTCAAAACCTTAGAGGGTGAGCTAGCAAGTAAAGCGGTCGATAACTCCAACGATCACATTGAATTTTCACGCAAAATCAAAGAGCTAGAGTCTCTGAAGAATCAAATAACTACATCTGTTGCACCTGTTGTAAAAACAGAAACTAAAGTAAAAAAGGAAAGTAAAGCTGATGATAGACACAGAACGCCAATTAGCCCCCCCAAAACAGGAGATACTGCTTATATAATTCTCGAAGGTCTGCCTGAATCTTGGATGAGGGAGGACGGGACGTGTGAGGTGGGAGTCCAAAAACAAGAGCAAATAAAAAACCACACAGAAAATATTAAGTCTAGGGTGGCCAACTTGCTAACTATAATCCAGCCTAACATATCTCAGGGAGATCTGACACAAGCATATCGCATTGGGGTTGCTAGAATACAAACGACTAGGCCCATCTTCATCGAATTTGCATCAGTTGAACGTAAGACCGAAGTCACCAAAGTGTTTCGATTGGTTAGAGAGAGAAGTAGCTATGGCAACGTCTGGCTGAATAAGCAGGCGGCCACGAAGTCACACAGTAACATCAACCTGTTGCGTGCAAAAACTCTTGCAACTACGAAATATAAACGCCCAACTAGTCTTGAACCACCTCAAAGTGGGAGATAAAACTTACACGGCGAACGACTTACATCTTTTGCCTCCTGACTGCACGCCTGAAGCGGCCAGCCGCTATACGTTCACGGACGGCGGTGTTGGATTCCACGGCCAATACTCACCGTTTTCCAATTTTTATCAGCAGCCGATTTACTATAACAGGAAACCACATTCATCTGTTGAACATTGCTTTCAATACGCAAAAGCCACCTATCACGGAGCAAACGACCTAGCCTCTGAAATAAATAAAGTTGCGAGTCCAGCTGTTGCAAAAAGTTTGGGGGGAGAAATTGTGGTGAACGACAACTGGGAGGCTATTAAAGAACAAATCTTGGAAGAAATGGTTAGAAATAAGTTCCTTCAGCATTCTTCCCTTCGTCAAAAACTTCTGAGCACAGGAAAATCTAAACTCTACGAGTTCACTTCTTCCTTACACTGGGGAATCGGAATGCGACACACCGGTGTCAGGATAACGAACGGCGTCAGAGAGGTGGTACCAACTTCTAGTATCAAGGGCGAGAATGCTTTTGGTAAAATCCTGGAGAAGGTCAGGGACGGTTTAAAGTAGCAAGCGTAGCCTCCAACATACCTATCAGGTTAGAGTGACTCTCATCATATCCATCTTATTTCTCTGCCTTATACCTGCTGTTTACTTGGCCATAAATATGACACGCCTGGACTATCTGTTCCTGGCCGACTCACGAGGGGCCGGCTGTGACCGTTTACTAAGAGCTAGACTCCCGACAAGTAGGCTGCTAACCATACACAGTGGTGGTGCTAAATTAAGCGCTATTTTTGAACTGTCAAAAAGGGCTACAGCCTTGAGAAGACCTAGGACTATTATCTATCTTA
This sequence comes from Sthenelais limicola, assembly GCA_942159475.1. NCBI lineage: Eukaryota > Metazoa > Annelida > Polychaeta > Phyllodocida > Sigalionidae > Sthenelais > Sthenelais limicola. Next base: position 1,603,525 of record OW804101.1, on the reverse strand, counting down.
ATGGAATCTGTAATGTCACCTCCAGAGACAAAACGAACAAAGGGAAACAAGTCTCCCTACAGTTTGGTTCTGTAGTTGCGTTGGAGGAAAATGTCCGTGCCACGATCGGGCGCATCATCAACGAAACGAGAGAGCTTTATAAGATACCTGCAGAGAGACCTAGAATATTATTCTCCACCATCGTCGGAGTTGACCTCCTAAAATACAACACCCACCTAGCCACTCAAAGTGGAGTCCCTGTTGAAACTAAGGGGATACGTGAAGACCAGGATCTATTAAACAACATGATCACTGCGTATAATTTCCTAGTCAGGGAAATCAACGCCTCTTATGGTGTCCCCACACCTTTTATAGGCCAACTAATACATAAAAATAAGTCTAATAAGAAAAACAAACTGACAGGAGGCAGCAAAATAGTCCACTACTATTCACTTATGGGTGAAGAAACCAACGGATGCCACTATGACGAAGCCATGAAGAGTAGAGTAGTCTCCCAGATTGTAAAGGCCCTGGGAAAAATTCCTTAGAGTCTTCCTGTGGAGTGGTCGGTCGCACCCTTTCTCCCGGCTGTTCTGAGAACTCTGGGGGTTAGGGAGGTTCCCAGACCTCTCCCATACTTTGTGTCCAGTCACTGCAACTACGCCATCGACATATAGGTTCTATTGACTAATAGCACGTATCATATTCCTTAACAATAAGTTCGCCAGGACTTCCACGAATAAGCTGTACACTTCTACTGTCATCTTATCCTCGTCTTGAAAAGAGACATTGACTAACCGGATACTTAGTGCAGTATTTTTATTCGCTATATTGAATGCTATTAGCTTGTTAATCAGAATCAATAAATTTAACTATTAAATTAGTAATTGTGGACTGGTCCCTATATATGAACTGTGAGAAGTCGCTCAATCACCAATCAAGCCCCCTTTAGTGTGATCGGACATTCATACAGACACTCTGCTGGACTACCTCTAGAAAATCATTGACTCATAAGCTCATCGAAGCATCTTAGGTTATCTCCTCATAAACCTGATACGTTATAATATTGTGCTTACACTGCTTGCCCTTTGATACCCGTTATTATTACCATGAACTAACAATGAACATATGTAATTATTGATTGCATGTCTATAAATTGTATGATGGTTCATCTTATTCTCCATACCTCGTATCTCGTATCTCTTATACCTTGTACTTTGTATATTGTACTACCTTGCCGAACACTGTTGTTATTTAGAAGATGACTCCATCCACGAGGACAGAAGTTATTAAGTCCATAGCTGTGTATTTCGATTGTCAAAGGGCGCTGATAGGTACCTACCAACCAGGTATAGTATAGAGTTAACCTACTCCACATTGGAGCTGATCTGAGATCTCTCTGTGTGGCCTGGGGGAAGCTCTGTTACTCTCCTATACAGCCTATTACACTAACATTCAAGTTAAGCCAGCTGTGATAATAAATTGTCCCGATGTTTTTTACCAATTCCTTGATACCTTGGTATCTTGTTCAGGTATTTCTGATATAATACATTGTAGCATCGATCTACCATGGAGTAGAATATACGGTGCTTATAAATAAATAATGTGTGCCTTTCGGGGGGAAACAATCCCCAGAACCTACTGCCGATGTGGCAGTCATACTGACAAAAATGGCTTATATCCTACCTTCTGTAGCCAGCCATGCGGGGTCAGATGTACTTCTGTCTCGTGTTATTTGTATTTTTCTCACGTTGTGTAGTTGGCAACGTCTTAGTGTTAGTTATGTACCATTGTTGTTCTCTTATACGCTATGTAAACGTAACCTTACTATGTACTCATCGAAGGGAAGAGCTGTTATGAAAGGATCCTGTAAGTTGGACCCACCAAGAACCCCCTTTAAATGGACAATGTAACTACTGATAACCTAGCAAAGAGTAAAGGTACTTTGTTAGTTTCTTGGAATGTGAGGAGTCTTCTACCGAAGCTCCCAAGTGTGGAAATCTTTCTCAGGGACGCAAAGCCAGACATTCTGAGTATACAGGAGTCTTGGCTAGGAAAACATGTATCTAATTCCCGATTAGCTGTTGAGGACTACCAGGTGTTTAGATATGACAGAGTATGTAAGCGAAGAGGAGGAGGATTGGCGATGTACATAAAAAACAGCGTCACTGTAGACGCTGAGGTTTTCCAACACCTAAATTGCTCTAGTAAGGATGTTGAGCTCCAAATAATTAAATGTCGCAAGGGTATGAATAAATCCATGATCTTTCTTAATGTCTATAGGCCCCCTGGAGGGCGTACTAAAGAAATGATAGAATGTTTGAATAATGCCATTATTAATCTAGGACAACAAAAAGAGCTCTACTTATTAGGTGATTTTAACCTTAATCATAATGATAAGAATAATAAAGGTGTAGAAGACCTAAAACTAACAGCCGCAAAATTCGGTCTCTCCCCAACTATATGTAGTTCTACTAGGGTTTCCAGGAAATCATCTAGTCTTCTAGATCAGATTTACACAAACTCTAAATGTATTCTACAAGGGGGCGTAATCGAAAATAATACTAGTGATCACATGCCAGTATTTGTACTGAGGAAGAAACTAAGAACAAAATATGTACAGACCTCCTTCAAAGCCAGACCTCTTAAAAATCTAGACTTAGTATCCTTAATAGAAACTCTCAAAAACTCGGACTGGACTGAGTTCTTTAATTTAACTGATGTAGACGCTTGTTGGAAGATTGTTATCGATAGAATCGTGTTATTGTTGGACAAGATGTCCCCTGTAAAGGAGTTTAAAAAGGTCAAAGTAAGGCCTCCATGGTACAAGGACGAATTAGTTGTAATGAGTAAACAAAGAGATAAGTTATTTGAGAGAGCGAAGAAAACCTCAGACCCCAAAGTCTGGGAGGAGGCTAGAAGGTATAGAACGCTACTAAACTCTAGAGTAGTGAAGCTAAAAAACGAGTATATTAAAGAACAACTGACCCTTAATAAAGGGGACACTAAAAACCTATGGGATAACTTAAGGAGCATTATATCTCCAGAAAAGTTGAAAAACCATGACCAGGTTAGATTAAGGGAAGAGGGTGGAGCCTTTGTGGCTGACGATGAGGTTCCTGGCAGGTTCAATGACTTCTTCGTAATGGTTGGTCCCAACCTAGCGAAGGTAATTGAACCTGTCACGGACGACCAGCTACCGAGAGTGAAGCCCCAATCCGACCCCGGTAATAGTCCGGCGGCTTTTCAGTTTAAGGAAGTCTCTGAACAAGTTGTTGTTGAATTAATAAAATCCATAGGAGTCTCAAAAGCATCTGGCATATCCATGCTACCTACAAAAATCTTAAAACCCTGCTTATTAGGCCTGTCACACCAATTTACATATCTATGCAATCTATCTCTAAGAACGAACAAAGTCCCGGCTGTCTTTAAAACGGCGAACGTTACCCCTATTTTTAAGGAGGGGGCCAGAACCGAACCCACTAACTACCGGCCTATCAGTGCCATTCAATTCCCGGCGAAAGTGCTAGAGAAGGTAGTGGGACAGCAGCTTATGGGATTTCTCGAGGGCAATAGCCTTATTTACAAACATCAATATGGTTTCAGGCGAGGGAAGTCAATCACAGATGCTCATTATAGAATATTCTCTGATATCTTTAACAACATTAACGACAGAGATGGCACCGTTCTGGCCTTCCTGGATTTCAGGAAGGCCTTTGATAAGGTCGACCATTCTATCCTACTCAAGAAACTGAAGGGCCTCGGCTTGGGGGAATCAGCCTTAACGTGGGTTGAAAACTATTTAAGTAATAGATACCAACGGGTTATTATAAATGATAAGATGTCCACCCTGAAAAAGGTCACCTGCGGTGTTCCTCAGGGCACATCTCTAGGACCTCTCTTATTCCTCGCTTATATAAACGACTTACATCAACTCATCACGTGTTCGAATATGCAGTTATTTGCGGACGACACGATTATTTACAACCGAATCTCTAACCCTAACGGGGAATCTGGTTTTGTTCAATTGCAGAACAGTTTAAATAAAGTTCACATTTGGTGTAGAATTAATCAAATCTCTCTTAATGTCAAGAAGAGCAAAACCATGATAATCACCCAAAAACAAACGCCATTGGAATGTGACCTGAAAATAGGCGACCAAATCCTTGAAAGGACCAGTTCATACACTTTTCTTGGTTTAAAAATTGACGATGGTTTAAGTTTTACAAGTCATATAAAATCGAAGATTAATCTCGCAAAAAGCAAACTCAAAGCCCTTGCGAGGCTGAGTCACTGCGCAAGTAAGGATACTATTATAATGGTATATAAGGTTGCTATACGCCCCATTATAGAATATGGTGACGTAATTTACATGGTGGCTTCTGATGAATTATTAAAAAAGATACAAACGCTTCAGAACTCAGCGGTCAGGGTAATCCTAAGGCTGAGCAAATATACTAACGTAGATAAACAGCAACGAGAGCTGAGACTAGCCCCCCTCCATATACGACGTGAGTCACACCTATTAGATCTGGCGTACCCGCTGAGTTTAAAGAGGGAAATGATTGAGACCAAGAGTTTCAAGCTAAGAAATCATAAGGGCAAAAGATTGTTAAAATCTCTCACGCCTCGCACTGACAAAATAAAAAAATCCATCATTTATAAAGTCCCGGAAGCTTGGAACAACCTTGATCCAAGTGCCCACCAATGTAAAGACCGAAAGGCCTTCCGAACCTACCTGAGAACTGTTTTTCTCCAGGAGGTCTGGGACGGCCTAAAATAATCACCATGGCGTACAAATACTGTATTAACTATAAACTGTGTACTAGTCATCTCCAAGGAGATTTCCATGATTGTTATATCTCGTCATTCTATGCCATGTATGTATGTACCATGTCAATGTTATTTTTGTATACTATGTATTTATTTCACATCTTACGGCGTATAAAGCCTCTGCCATGATCTTTCATGCTACACAAAGCTAACTAAGCACACAGTATGTGTTACTCGATACAACATTCGTTAATGTTACTCTTAAGTAATGATAATCACAGGTACTATGAATCTATATATATGTTCTGGCCCGCCTGGAAGACCTGTGTTACAGAGGGTGTCAGCCTTATTTCTGTATGTTGAGAATTTATGGAAATAAAAACTACTATATATATATATATATCTTATGAAAATCTGACCCATATACAATAACGTTATATGAGCCGCTCCAGACGCACATTCTGCTCAATAACATGCTCCCTAGGGCTACTCAAGTGTTGCATTCTGGGCTTTCCTTTTCTCTCGCACGCGCTGAGAGCAGAAGTCATCACAGGTCAAATAATTGGGTCAGAAAACGAGAAGCAGCTTACAAGATGTAAGGATAAGTTTCTCACATTCTACTTGCTTTCCAATTAATACAAATTAATTGAGCTTGATTTCAAAATGATGCATATTGTCATTAATTTGAAATCTGAGAGAGACAATTTTCTGATTTGTAAAACGATTAGTAGGAAATTCTGAAGTTTCATCCTGAAAACACTAGGACGTCAGGACTCTTTTTTTAGGTCATCAGATTCACTCATAATAACAGTTACATGAATTCATATAGGGTTGGGGGGTGATGATTGGTGAAGGGGATGAGATGGTAGATGAGCATGTAATGGGATAATATACATATAACCACAACTATATAATAGAGTCAATTACAAACGTAGGTTTCATATCAATTTGAGGTTAATATATCAATACAATATTCTAGTTAGATATACATGCTTAAATATTGTATTGGCCTTAAATGAAATATAAATAAAGAGTTTAGAGAGTAGCGTTGCTCACCGAGGCATGTGTTGTTAGCGAGGCGGTACTGGATGCGGTCACATTTCTTGCGTGTGCGGTACTTCTTGACCTGTGTACATCTGCACTGGTAGATGTCGCTCTGTACGCCCAGTGTCTGGATGGCCGTGAAGCAGGCCTCCCTGCAACACAAACATTGTAATATAGCAGGCTGCAACAGTAACATTGTAATATAGCAGGCCTCTCTGCAACAGTAACATTGTAATATAGCAGGCCTCTCTGCAACAATAACATTGTAATATAGCAGGCTGCAACAATAACATTGTAATATAGCAGGCTGCAACAATAACATTGTAATATAGCAGGCTGCAACAATAACATTGTAATATAGCAGGCTGCAACAATAACATTGTAATATAGCAGGCTGCAACAATAACATTGGTAAAATAGCAGGCTGCAACAATAACATTGGTAAAATAGCAGGCTGCAACAATAACATTGGTAAAATAATAACGTAAAGTGGTGATTTTTTGTCATGCATGTTCTGGGAATCTGTGATGTCCCCAGCTGTTTTTCTGCTCTGTACAGTTCCGTCAGCTCTGTGTGGAGGACATTATATCTGGTTTGTGAAGGTATCTGGGGTTAGAATGTGATTTAAAGACCTTTTTTAAATCAGGATGTCCACACCCTATTTATAGCCTGGGAAAGCCCCTGTGAGGAACTAGATGTGTTTGAAGTCATGCCTCTATGCCCATTTGTCTGTAGCAATGCAGGAATCCCTAGCAACGCGTCCTGCAGGTGTCCCTAGCAATGGAGAGGGTGGGGGAAACCGAAAGGTGGTGGGGGGGGGAGGGAGAGGGTGTAGGAGGGGGTGGGGGAGGGAAGAGGAGGAGGGGGAGAGTAAAGAAAAGGGAGAGGGTTGGGGAATAGGAGAGGGGGAGGGAAAAGAGGGAGAGGGGGAATTGCGGGGAAAGAGGGGGACCGTCCGGAGTAAAGGGACTAAAATAAAGTAAGTTAATCATGAAAAGATAGGACCATTCACATGGTGATGGTTTGTCCCAGAGCACGAGGATGTCATTTTGCAATATTGTTGGAAATCATTTGTTCATATTCATGATAATGAATATTTCTATTATAGGCAGAGAATAATGAACGCTAAGGCCAAAAAAAAATAGGTGTGTTTCCGATTTACCTCCCCCCCCCCTACCTAGAAAAACCTTACCCTACCTAAAAATTTGTTTACCAAACCTGATATTTTCCCCATCATATCTTAGTTTTTTTGGATTTTTTGACAAAAAGAGCTTATAAAAGCAGGAAAACAGGTTATCCTAACCCTAAACTGTCAAAAAGCACATTTCCCATGTTCAAAACAACTATTGTTATGAAAAAGTCATTTTTTTCAGTTCCTGGGAGGTGGTTTCCAAACAAACAAAATTAACAAACAAAATAAAATTACCACCCCCCTCTACCTAGTTTTCAGCCAGATAAATCGGAAACACACCTATTTTTTTTTTGCCTAATTACAAGAAACATCAATTAATATATTCTTGTCATCTTACTCGTCCTGCCCGTACCAACCCTTGACCTCCCTGACCTTTCCGTCCCCGGATAACCTTGAGAAACAAAACAGGTTTGATGTGGCGTTCTACTTCCTGTCCAGCAAGATCTTTGTTGCAAAAATCAATATCAATTTTCAGCCAGAATTCTACATCTATTAGGATATTAAACCTTCCATACAGCATGGACATGTTATTGCATCTCTCACACATTTAGCCATCTTAAACTCCTGCCCCAATTCCTCCTCCTCCTGCTCCACATTCTCCACATCCTCCTCCACCTCCACCACCTCCTCCTCCTCCTCCACCTCCTCCTCCTCCTCCTCCTCCACCTCCACCACCACATCCTCCACCTCCTCCTCCACCACCTCCACCTCCTCCACATCCTCCACCACCTCCTCCTCCACCTCCACCTCCTCCTCCTCCACCACCTCCACCTCCTCCACCTCCTCCTCCTCCACCACCTCCTCCTCCTCCTCCTCCTCCACCTCCTCCTCCACCACCTCCACCACCTCCTCCTGCTCCTCCACCACCTCCTCCTCCTCCTCCACCTCCTCCACCTCCCCCTCCACCTCCTCCACCTCCACCTCCTCCTCCTCCACCTCCACCTCCACCTCCTCCACCTCCTCCACCTCCACCTCCACCTCCTCCACCTCCTCCTCCTCCACCACCACCTCCACCACCACCACCACCTCCTCCTCCACCACCACCACCACCTCCTCCTCCACCACCACCACCACCACCTCCTCCGCCACCTCCTCCTCCTCCACCACCCCCTCCTCCACCTCCACCACCACATCCTCCACCTCCTCCACCTCCACCTCCTCCACCTCCTCCACCTCCTCCACCTCCTCCACCTCCTCCACCTCCTCCACCACCTCCTGCTCCTCCTCCACCTCCTCCTCCACCACCTCCTCCTCCTCCTGCTCCTCCTCCACCTCCTCCACCACCTCCTCCTCCTCCTCCTCCTCCTCCTGCTCCTCCTCCACCTCCTCCTCCACCACCCCCTCCTCCACCTCCACCACCACCTCCTCCACCTCCACCTCCTCCACCTCCTCCACCTCCTCCACCTCCTCCACCTCCTCCACCTCCTCCACCTCCTCCACCACCTCCTCCTCCTCCTCCTGCTCCTCCTCCACCTCCTCCTCCACCACCTCCTACACCACCTGCTCATTACCCATAATCCCTCACCAATCTCACTGCCCCCTGGTGCCAGAAATCAATAACTAGTTAAGGTTTTATTTTCCCCAATTATCGCCCTCCTCCAAGTGGTCAATATAGGAACTGTCAGCCCCGCTTCCATCATTCCCTGCTCTTCCATCCTCTACCCCCCCCCCCCCCTCTACCCGCATCCTGTGAGATCACTAATGCACCCACCTTCTAGCTCAATTATCATTAACTCTATCAACACAAATTGTTACCAAAGCAACGATTTTTCAATGATAGGATACATTAGGATGTCTAATAAGTATTTCTATATTTTAAATTTGTTATTTTCATGTTTGAAAATGGTTTGCAATAGTTCTGGGTGGGCAATTACCAGTAAGGTAACCAGTTAATAGGATGACCAAAACCCTCCAAAATTCAGAACATTCTAACAAAGAGTGAATGAATCATTTTTAAGAATATGATTGTTGCGACTTGTGGCTCATTGTCCTGTAACACATCACATATACATTGCCATTCCACTAGTGGAATCCGTATTGCCATATTCCACTAGTGGAATATGGCAATACATATTCCACTAGTGGAATATATACTGTCATATCCCACTAGTGGAATATATATTGTCATATTCCACTAGTGGAATATGTATAGACATATTCCACTAGTAGAATATGTATTGCCATATTCCACTAGTGGAATCCGTGTGTCAAATGTTGCCACTTTACAGCACTTCTGATTGGGTTATGTGAATTTAGTTCAGCCAATCAGTGACGCTCATTTCCAATAACATCTTTATGGTTTCACAAACTCAATGAACTGATTTTGCCCAGTGGATTGTGAGATGTAGCTTGTCAACCACATGGACTCATGTATCGCACTTTCTCACTTCACCATCACACATGTTACGAATATCAGTCACACGTCGCATGCAACAAATCATCAAAGTATCATCAAATTTGAAACCATGAGATCAAACAGATTGTAATGATGATAATCATAAAGGCAAATTACAAGTATTTCCATATTTTTCAGTTTGATATTTTTATTTTTGAAAATATTTTTGGCTAGATAGTTACTAGTAAAGTAGCTAAAAATAATCCATAGGGTGAACTTAGAAATGCATGGATATCTTGGATTTCAGGAAAATGAGTCATAAGTCGCAAAAAATGGATTTTGAGATTCCATTATATTTGAAAAGATGAGATCAAGCCGATTCCAATGATAGTAAACAGTCTAATAATCCAATAAGTATTTCTAGATTTTAAGTTTGATATTTTTATTTTGAAAAGAAAAGTTGGCAATATTTCTGGGGGGCAATAACCAGTAAAGTAACTAAATATACTCTATCTGAGGACCTTTAAAACGAGAGGATATATTTAATGACATGTCCTGAAATTTGATACATCGACTGACTTAACTATAAGTAACTTCAAAAATCAGAACATTCTAATAAAGTGATCTTACAAAATAAACACTTTGAAAAATATCATTTTTGCGACTTATGACGCATTTTCCTAAAACGAATCACATATGATTCATGTATTCATGCTACTGTAGTGGTTTTTCCCCGAGACACCACTGACCAGATTCACTTTCGACGTTCCACGCAAAGAAGACACAACACGGACGTAAACTACGTTACTCCAGCTCCCTTCTTTATTCAACTCTTATCCGGACATGAAGCTCCCAGAAGCTTAACACAACCTTGGTGTCTGTGGACACCTAACTATTATGGAGTGCAGTCCAAAGTGGTCCCTGCACTCATACACATATTAAGTCCTTGTAAGGAATAAAGAAGGAGAGAACCTTTAACATTGAGAGTCTAGAAGTGTAAATAATAAAGCCCAACATGGCTACTAAAAGTTATAATAAAAGATGATAAAGAGACACAAGGCCTTTATGTAAGTTAAGAATGTAAAACCAAGCATGGTTCGCCCCGTGGCGCTTGCTGGTGTTAGTCACCAGAAGTAAAACCCCTACAATACCCCCTTCCCTTTTTTAGGATTTTTTCCAAAGAAGAAAATCACTACAGGAGGTAAAGTACAGGTAAGTATCAAAAATACAGTAGAAAAATAAATTTTTCTGGTTACATAAAGGAGCATTAGTGTCCTCACGACATAAGATAACATATAAGAAGTAGTAACACAGGTTCATACATATAGGAGCATATGTGTCCTAGCTACATAAGAGAACAATCTGTAAACTTTAAAAAGGCAAGAACAAGCAGGAGCTTACTGAGTCCCAACTACATATTTAACAATTCACACAAACGTCAAGGTTAAAAAGGTGAAAGAAAAATGTAGGAAAAATTCCGGGCACACCGAAGAGGCAAAATGCAGAAATACGGACATCCGCGGACATAAGACATCGTACAGTAAAAAAGAATAAGATTGACGAAACGTTCGACCAATCTCTTGTGATTATATCACACACTCCAACAAACATGGTCATACCTAAACATAGATATGACAAACAACAATGGGGAGAGAATCAATTTACTGCAAAACAGTTTAAATGTCCATAAAGAATATATCTAGTCCGTTTCCATTGAGGAACTCTGCTCAGACTTCTTATCTGTAGGCTGAGTGGCTGCATTTGGCTGGGCTGCTCCCTGTGTAGGCGGAAGTCCTTGAGGATTAGGCCTAGGTGGAGTGCTGAAGAGCCAATCCGGAATATCATATTGGCCTGTGGGACTCATTCCCTGATGAACTCTGGTAAGGTCCGGGGACATGGCAAACGTGGTTGGTACTGCTGGATTGGCAGTAACCCGGGCCAGTAGCTGTGAGAGCATTAAAAGCTGGGGCATATCAGCGGTCCCAACGGTCATTATATTGCCACCAGGAGGAAGAGGTGCTGAACCCTGAGGAGTAGAGGCGGCTACGGATGCGGCTGCAGGTGTAGTCACAGTGGTACTGGTGGTAGAGACGGACACACTTCCGGACGAGCTCGGACAGGGGACGTTCGGATCAGCATCATCTAGAAGAGAGCGTAGTCTGCAATTCTCGTCCTCCAGTTCATCTACTCTTGCGGATTTTGCTTTAACCCGCTTCTCTAGCTCAACAATCAGCTTTTCCTGGTTTCTCAGTCTTTCTTTCATCTCAGCTGCTGCAGAGACCTCCCGCCGGACAGTCTGGATATTTTTGAGGGGTAAAAGCAGACTACGGACGGTTGTCCCTAACTCAGCAGTGGCTTTCGCAGCTACCTCTGTCACAGATTGCAAAGCTGTGGCAATAACGCCCTCGCTGGTGGTGATGAGGAGGTCAGTCTCTTCCAGACTAGGCAGCTGCGACGTGGTTTCATCGGCCCATTGTCTAGTAGCCCTCGAGACTCTCTTGGGCTTCGGTGGTTGGCTACTAGACCTCGATCTTGAACTTGACCTTCCCCCAGTATCTGGCAGGCCGGACACCGATGGAGATCGGGATCTCTTGGAGGTGGTCCTTCCATCTTGCAAAGCAGACTCTACCTTTCTAGAGGAAGAAGAGGTAGAGGAGGAAGAAGAAGATGGGTGCTTCTTTCCTTTCTTTTCCACTGACTGGGAATTGTCCTTCCCATTCCTACCCTCAGTGGCTGACTGCGTGGAGTTCTTGTTAGGTGGCTTCTTGTCCGCAGTAGCTTTTTCCCTCCGCCGAATCATGCCCATGTGCATACCGGACAGGTATGTCATCCTCTCAAAAGCCTGATTCGGACGGATGCCGGGGGTAACCCTAGTCGCGTTACGACTCGCGTCTACCCTCTTCTGTTTATGCTGCTTTTCTTCACCGTTCATTAGATGCTGTACAAGCTCTACACGGCGATCTAGGACTTGTTGACAGCCACCATAGGGGCAAACCCACACCTGCACAAAGGGAGCATGCTCCTCGCAAAAATGCCGAAAGAGCCTTTCCCTAGTGTTGTAGATCTTGCACCCTTGGCTGTTTACTCGCAGGAACCTGCAGACCAGGAAGGGGCAGCGGAAGCCGGGCTCCCACAAAGCATGTGCCCCCATCAACTTTTTGTAAGTTCCCAGACCTACGGATTCCTGCTTGACAAGTTCTGGCCACAACACAGTTTCGTACCTGGCCATCTGATTGTCACCAGGAAATTCACGGTCCTCACTGTCGCTTTCCGGAGCCGTGAATATCACGCAACCCGGCTGGTCCATTGCAGGGTTCAGGGGAGCTATTTCGGCCACATTCTCTAGCTCTTGGCGAAACTGCTCCATGGCACCCCTTCCCTTCAACTGTAACCAGCGTTTTTCCGTCCGATGGTAGTGACGTTTGATGGGACGTCGCTTGCTACTACCAGACGGACTGCGAGAGGTGGTAGAACCTGCGCGGCCCTTCCTCTCTAATTTCCCGGACTCACTAGCATGGACATCGGCGGACACTGTCAGCCGTCCGCTAGTCGTTCTACGGACAGGGCTTCGACCCCTGTCCGTCTTGGAGGACTTTTGCTCTCTGGTCTGGTCCACACAGGACCTTGTCCTCCTGGAGGAAGAAGACGGCGCAGCCTTCTTGTCCGGGGACTGGCTGGCAATCCGTGTCGACTTCCGACGGGTAGAAGAGGTAGATTTTGCCGGGGTCCGGACTGGCTTGTCCGGCGACTTCTCCTCTCCTCCTTCCTCCATAGGGGATTCCCCCTCTGCACCCTCCAAGGGTTCCATCTCTCTCCCTAACGGCTTTGGAGAATCAGCAGGGCGGTTGGCCGGGTCAAGGCCTATCAGGAGATCTGCCGTCTCCATCACTCGCCTAGCTTCCGAGTCCGAAACACTCTCATCCCCCGAATAGTCGAGGTCGAGACTGTCTTCATCGTCCTCACGTCGCTTACGTTGAGACATGGCGAGAAACTCAAGAGTTGGCGTACTAAATTAAATCTGGAAAAGAGAAACAACTTTTCAGCACAACCTCAAACTTCTCAAATACATATAACAGTTGCGGACACTCTTGACCCGCGTCCGGATTTCTAGAGATGTCCGTAATGACAAAAACCGCCGGTAGCTACACGTGGAAGCTCCAGTGTTCAATATTCAACATATTTACAGCAAGGCTTAGCTAGTAAGCCTTCAAAAACAGCAAGACTATGTACAAGTTCAGTTAGCAAGCTGCAGAGTGAGAATAACACCTTATATCTCGCTGCTAGCTAAGTTGTATTGGATAGTGGTTTCGCCGAGTCACCCACTCGCCGTCATGTCTAAGTTCGGTTCCTACTCTTAGAAGCAGAACAACCAAGAAAATACGGCCTGACGAGTTCAATACAATGTCAAAGCAACTAGCTATAACCTTTTACCAACATGTTATGCAAGTTTCCCTGAGAAATTCAACTCACTTTATTTGTCGTAAGGCTATGTTTTCTTTCCAAGTTGCTTCCCGGAAGGCTGCTGGTGAAAGAGTGAAACACAACTGAGCTACACTTGCTGAGCGTGGTAACTGGTTGTTAGTTCCGCCACCGCTACTCGCGGCGCCACCAGAGCCATTCCCGCCTTGCAAACCGGATGGTTTGCTTCTCACATAGCACGTACAACCAGCAGGTTGCAGGCTATTTTGGTCCTCCGTGGAGACTCAACGGAGCTTGTACCCGTAATTGTCATGCTCTCCAATCAATTTAGCAGCAATTTCCCCTTACCATAAGAGGATTCAGGACGTGCGGCTGCAGCTAACTTGCCATAAGTTACAAATCAGTCTAGCCCAAGCCACACTCAACTGAGTCACACAACGCACACAGATATGTTTTGTTCTGACCTGGTCACTCTGAATTAAATTCAATGTGTCGTCAAGACGTAAAATAGATACTACCGGGTACCCATTTTAAAAAAGGAACTTCTCGTTGTGTTTCTAATTCTCTCAGATATCAGTCCGGAAAAATCTCTGAGCGGTACTATTCATTGTCCGTACTGCAACCGGTCTGGAGCTCGACGTATACGTTTTGCTCTTGCAGTGCCATTTGAAGAAACTTTCTTCCCAGTATCCAAATTTACCTTTTTCATTGGTAAAACCTCCCCAGAATCTGCAGAATCCGCAACCCCCCTCCCCCCCTTCGACTTAGGTTTCTTAGTCAATAGAGGAGTTGAGTTAGCAGCATTCAACTGATTCTTAGGGGGCCTACCCCTTTTCTTTTTCGGACAAGCAATCACAGTGGGGATGCGATCTTTAACACCAACTTTGGTTTGTTTTAACCCAACCCTTGGATGCTTCCGAGGTCTACCAACGGGTTTCACCCCAATGGTTACCTTTCGCTTCTCACTCAGAACTGGACATTCTTTTCCTGGCAGGACTTTTCCATTGTCAAACCGAAGGACATCTCGGCCAGCTTTTTCTAACTTCTGAAACTCAGGAGCTCTATCCAAATTCACTGCCTGAATTGGACCATTTGTATCAAAAGCAGCCTTGAGATAGTCAACGTGATATCTCACTAATCCCTCGGACGACTCAAGCTCATAGGTAGTACCACCTATGTACCTGTGTACCTTAAACGGACCATCCCATTTGGGGCCGAATTTCTTACTAGCCTTAGGGGGACAATAACGGTACACAACATCCCCAACCTCAAAACGCTTAGGATTGGACTTTTTGTCGAAGTCCCTTTTCTGATGTACGGCTGAAACACCAAGGTTCTTCCGGACAAACTGATGTCCTGTCCGCATCCATTGTCTGAGGTTCTCGACAAAGGCTATCTTGCATGGAAAATCAAGGCCACCGGGCTCCACACCATACACAATATCCATGGGAGTCACAAGTTCCTTGCCAAATACTATAGAGTTTGGAGTACATAGAGTACTAGCCTGCACAGTTCCTCTATAGGCATGCGCCACACAGGGGGCCAACAAGTCCCAATGGGTCTCACTGTAATTAGTTAAGCAAGACAACTGTTCAACAAGGACTCTGTTGAATCTTTCTGACTGGCCATTCGATTGCGGCCTGTACGGGAGAGTTATTAACTTCTCCACCCCCAGCATCTTAAGCAAAGATTTTACAAGCAGAGACCGGAATTCTGGAGCTCCGTCCGTCTGAATAGAGACAGGGCATCCAAAACGCAAGATCCACTCATAAAACAATACTTCGGCACACCTTTCGGCTGTATGGTCCGGCATTGGATAAGCCTCGGACCACTTGGAAAAGTGATCTGTGACAACCATCACATAGTTATTCCCACGTGGTGTGGTCTTGAAAGGACCAATGATGTCCAAGGAAACCCGGTTCCAACGTTCCCCATGCATCTCCTTTTTGAGAGGAGTGACCCCTCCTCCACCCCTAGTCTTGTTCATATTGCACTCCGGACAAGCCTTTAGCCACCGGTTAAGATCATACCTCATACCAGGCCAAAAATATCGCATTTTTGCAGCCCAAGTAGTCTTAAAGGTACCAAAATGACCAGCAGTCCTAGGTCCGTGCATGCTTTTGAACACTTCAGCTCTAAGGGAGGCAGGTAGCACTCTCCTCACATACTCTTTACCAGTGCCTCGTCTGATCCATCTCAGACACAGCACTCCATCTTCCAAAGACAATCGTTCCCGGTAATTGACATAAAGGCGAAATTCATCTGATTCGCCGGACAAGGTCTGTTTGTCCGGGACTTCGGCCTTTCCAGTAACAATATCAACTACCCTCCGGATTAGCGGATCATCCTTCTGTGCTGTCCGAATCTCATCATCCATCGAACCAAAGGCAATAGTTGTTTCATCAGCGACCACTACAGCAATGACAGCATCATGCTCTCCACAGTCTCTGCAATCCAACCTTCCACACTTCCTGGTGGGGATTCGAGACAAAGCATCGGCATTGTCATGCTTTTTGCCCGGACGATGAACAATCATGGACTGGTCCAACCCATACTCTTGCAACGTGGTCAACCAACGGGCAAGCATATCAGTTGGATCCTTAAAGTTAAGGAGCCAACGCAAAGAGGCATGATCTGTCCTCACTTGGAAATTTCTGTTTCCCAATAAGTAATGGCGGAACTTCTTCAGATAAGTCAGTATAGCCAAAAGTTCCCTTTTTGTAGCGCAGTAATTCTTCTGAGCGTTAGTCAGACTATTACTTGCGTACCCAAGGACAACTTCGCGACCATCCTGCACCTGTGACAAGATCCCTGCCATACCAAATCCGCTTGCGTCAGTATCCAGGGTGAAGACACCTTCTTTCCTAGGATACCCGAGCACAGGAGCAGATGTGAGCAGATCCTTGACTTTATTGAAAGCCACTTCACATTCAACTGTCCAAACGATTGGTCGAGTATATCGCTTGGCTTGCCCCGCGTCAGTGACAACTTTCTGTAGAGGTATTACCACAGATCCAAAATCCGGTAAGAACTCCCTATAATAGGAAGCAAATCCCAGAAATTGTCTGACTTCCTTAGCATTTGTAGGAACAGGCCATTCACGGACTTTGTCCACCTTGTTAGAGGCCGGACCAATTCCCTTCCTAGACACTATCCTTCCCAAATACTCAACCTCTGTCCGGAATAGTTCACACTTTTTTGGTTTCAATTTGAGGCCATACTCCTTAATTCTTTCCAGCACAAGACGCAGGTTTTCTAGGCACTGATCAAAGGTTTTGCCAAAAACAACAACGTCATCTAGATATACCAGGCAAGCCTTCCAACGTAGCCCATCTAGCATCGTATCCATCATACGTTGGAATGTTGCAGGAGCATTGCACAATCCAAAGGCCATAACCTTGAATTGGAAAAGCCCTACACTGGACAAGAAAGCAGTTTTTGCACGACTGCCCTCATCCATTGCGACTTGCCAGTACCCGCTTTCCAAATCCAATGTACAAAACCACTGGTTGCCACCCAATGCTTCTATACATTCGTCAATCCGAGGAAGCGGAAAACTGTCTTTCTTTGTCACGGCGTTCAGTTGGCGATAGTCTACACAGAATCTCAAGGAACCATCTTTCTTGGCAACTATCACAATGGGAGAACCCCACGGACTGTTACTGTGTTCTATCCGTCCTTCCCTATACATCTTCCAAATCTCTTCCTCAGCTTTTGCCCGTCGAGCAACAGGTAGACGCCGATATGCCTGTTTGATGGGCATTGCATCACCTGTGTCAACCACATGTTTTACCACATGTGTGCAACCTAACTTATCCCCAGGAAGGGAAAAGCAGCATCGGAATTCTTTGAGAAGATTCAGAGCACGTTCGCTATCTTTAGGCTCCCGAAGATGCGACTCTCTCACCAACTTACTAAGCGGACACTCCATACTTGGTGGGACAGGGATCTCCGGACATATCAAGTCATCATCAGCAACTGGAGAATCCAATACCTGAATCGAATTGATAATTGCTTCTCTAATCCTCGGATCCTCATGTCCAGGAACAGATGAGTCTTCAGCAACAATAGTCACTTTACACACTGTTCCTACCACCAATCCTTCTTCCAATCTCAGGGAACTTGTAGACGGATTGCTAAAAGCCACCACGGACAGATTTCTGTCACCGGACACATAAGTATCCAAGCTTCCCAAGGCGTATTCCTTCAGCAATCGCTGGTCCGGCTCGAACATCAGACCTTCTGATGCGTCTAAGTCGCTACCACAATCAATTTTCACCATAGTTACGGCCTCGGATTTCAGTACAACTGCTTCCCTAAGTCTAACTTCCATCCCGTCCGAAAACTTAGTGGCTTCGATGACTTTGGCAGAGGGTTTACTCTTCTCCTTCTCCATTCGTTTCCAACGCCTACACGTCACCGAATGAGAACCTCCATCCAACTTGAACAACCCTGACCAGTCCAGATTACAACGATGGACCCAATAAAAATCAGCGCCCAACAACCCATCCTCAGGACCCTTCAGGCCACTGACAACAAGGCATGTAATCATGTATGTCATGTTCCCTACTCGCAATGGACATAGCACGCTTCCATAGGTAGTAATTGGTGTACCATCTCCCATAGCACACACCATATAGGCCGGTACCATTGATGGTGGCTGGGAAAGGGAGTCATAAAACTTCTTAGTCACGAGACTTGTCGTCGCTCCTGGGTCTACTAAGAAGTGACCACTGTTTCCACCCAATTCTACCGGTGCATAATACCTCTCCTTAACCACAAGGCTAGGGATCCTCACAGTTCTTTGCTGTAGAACAGAAACTTTCTGCACCTGAGCTGGCTTACTAGAGTTTTTTCCCACTAGCAGCACCTGCCCGGACGCAGCTTGAAATCCGGACTGTCCCCAACGAACACTGGACAATTCCGGATTCTCCAAGGGACAAAGTCCCTGTGGAAGGGCTCCCTCATAAGGCAACGAGCTAGCATCTCCCGTTTCCAGAAAGGACTGGCTCGAATCCAGATCTACTTCCTTACTAATGGGTGCCTGAGCCTCACCCCCAGCTTCCGTACTACTAACAGTACCTGCAGACATTACGGTATTTTGAAGCGGCGTGCCATTGCCAACCCCTGTCTCGCTTCCTACAAGGGTTGGTTGGAGTTTTCCGGCTTCTGCTTCTTATCAGGAACAGAATGGCCAGCCATCTCCAACAACTTCAACTTCGTGGGGCATGCTGAGTTTAAGTGTCCCTCAGCGCCACAGAAGTAACAAGGTCCCAAAGAAGATTTTTGCCCTTTCTTATCCCTCGGGACAAACTTCCTATAACCCTTCTTCCTATCTTGCCATGCCTGCAAGGCTTGGACTATGACTGATTGAACATCCTCCGGGCCGGAATCACTGGTGGAAGAGTCTGAAGTATGCAAAATATTTTCTGCAACCTGTGCTATGGCCACAGACTTCTTCTTCCCACCCTTGTGTTTCTTGCCGGATTTTGGACGGACAACTGGTTCGGCAATAACTTGTTGAACTGCAGCAGCATCATTGTCTAAGGCACAACCCTCCCAGACCTCACACCAGTGGACTGCGCTAAGAAGGTCATGAGGTTCCTTCAACCTAACCCAATTTGCCATGGATTGATCAATCAATCCCTTGAAGAAAACTCGAAGGCACATGAAACAAATTGTACCATCCATTTTCGGACCAAAAGCATACCGCGCTTTCTTAGCAATCTCAGTGGCAAAATGTCGCGGATTTTGCCTTGGAGTCTGCCTACAATTATGGAATTCCGATTGCAACTTCGTTTTGGAGTGCTCCCCGAAATTGGCTATCATGTGGTCCATAAATGCCGGTAGGTCGATATCAGGAGGCAATTCTCCCATGTCCCCCAACTGTCGTCTTGCACCACATTTTAGGTTCATGAGGAACTCATCCTCAGTCCAGTTTTGGGCTTCTGCTACTACTTTCATCTCCCCAAAATAGACTCTCCAAGGATCTTTACCATCCCACAGACGTATAACACCCTGTTTCGATGGAAAATGAGTTCTCCTGCTGCTACGCTTATACTCAAAAACAGTTTCTTCCTCATCCGAACCATCATAAGACAGACCCTGCACTAATGACTTGTCTTTCTTCTGCGAGTCTTTAGAACTGCCTTTTCCTTTCTTCCCTCCGGAAGTGGAATTAGCGTCCGTAGTCTCAGCAGACGGTGTGGCCCACACATGTGGCTGGTAAGTGCTATCTTGCACCGTCCCTCGAGTCATAGGAGTACTAGGAACTTTCTTCCTGGCTCCTATTCCAACATAACCACTCCCGGACACAGACCCAGCCGCACGGACATCATTAACATTTACTTCCACTTTCGGGGAAGACGTAGCCTGTCTACTAAAGGTCACCTTCCGCTCGTCTGTCAACGGATGAGGCAATACTACAGAGGGCTCTTCCTCCATCTGCATATAAGTCCCCTCCGGATTGGCGAACGTAGAGCTGACAGGTCGCTTTACTACTGTTTTCTCACAAACAACTCTTTCTGCCCCTGAAGTGTCCCTGGTAGGAACATCATCATCAACAGGAGGAGAGCTAGGTGTGGAAAAACTCTGTTTCATAACTCTTTCTACAGGAATCTCTTCCACCGGTATTACCAAAGGCGTAGGAGCCACAGGTGTGGTGGCAGCCACAGGTGTGGTGGCAGCCGCAGGTGTGGTAGGATTAGTCGACGAACGATTATCCCCTTCCCCCACATACGAGTAACTCCTGCCTTTCTGATGAGAGAAATAAGGGTTCAGGAATGAAGGCCCACTTGACATGGTATTTGCTAACTGATTCTGTTCTCTAGACAGATCGTCAACCCGTGCCACTTCAGAACGTAGTTTCTCATTTTCAACTATGAGCATCCTATTTTCGAGATTACAATCTCGAGCCACATCTTCTAATGTGTCTTGAAGCTCCCTGTTCTGGGAGACAAGTTGTCGCAACTCTGTAGCGAATTCCGCACATCTTGTCTGTTCCTGAGCATAACTTTGCTTTAGTAACATAACCTGACGTCTAAGCAAAAGGACCTCATTTCCTTCAGACTCATCTCCGGAACTACTCTCACCCCTTGGAGGTCTATGAGTTCTCCACCTCTGATTGAATCTCCGCTGATCTTCAGTCAGAGCTAGGTAATTCCTCTTTACTGTGACCGGAGCCTCCGGACCACTAACAGAGGGAGTTCCGGACAAGTCCGCCTGTTCCCCTGCATCTGCTGTACCAGGTGGTTGAGGAACAACAGCCAAATCCAGCACTGGAGGTTGATGCTCAAAATCAGATGCAGCACTATGCATCACATTATCAGATTCCCGGTCCCCGGAAGTTTCTGAGTCCGCCATATTCACAGCAGTGAATAGGTCTCAAACACACGGACAACAAGTCCGGACAAAATTCAAACTGGAAGACAAAAGATGGTCACGGCACCAATTGTAGTGGTTTTTCCCCGAGACACCACTGACCAGATTCACTTTCGACGTTCCACGCAAAGAAGACACAACACGGACGTAAACTACGTTACTCCAGCTCCCTTCTTTATTCAACTCTTATCCGGACATGAAGCTCCCAGAAGCTTAACACAACCTTGGTGTCTGTGGACACCTAACTATTATGGAGTGCAGTCCAAAGTGGTCCCTGCACTCATACACATATTAAGTCCTTGTAAGGAATAAAGAAGGAGAGAACCTTTAACATTGAGAGTCTAGAAGTGTAAATAATAAAGCCCAACATGGCTACTAAAAGTTATAATAAAAGATGATAAAGAGACACAAGGCCTTTATGTAAGTTAAGAATGTAAAACCAAGCATGGTTCGCCCCGTGGCGCTTGCTGGTGTTAGTCACCAGAAGTAAAACCCCTACACTACTAACGGCACTAAGCACCCGAAACTGAGAATATTCTGACAAATAGATCTTGTGAATAAATCCCTTTGAAAAATATTCATTTCGCAACATGTGACTCATTTTCCAGTAACCCATACAAACATCTCTTTTGGTTCATCTTAATGGGTCAGATTTTCAGAAAATGTACAATTCGCCTTCACCAATCCTCTCAAATAACCCATATCTAAGTCAGAAATGAGCTTCAAAACGCAGTTCAACATAACAGAACTGATATTTTAAATCAATGCGATACCAAAATTACTCAGATATACCCAAAATTGATCACTGTTTTAGCAGGATTTACTAAACATGTAGAGCTGCCGATTGTACATTTTCTGAAAATGATCTCACCCTAATACTCGTGCAATAATTGCTTCCTGCCCTGACAATTATTATATTCCTGCCCCTGCTGCAAAATAAACCAGTATTTACCCACATGTCCCGGCCCCGCTATACCAGTCCTGCTACCACCAGCGAGCGACACATTGATTGGTTCAATCCAACGCTATTATACTTCCACTTGTATATACCCATGTGACCTTGACCCCTGACCTCTAATCCTGCTATGCTATTGGCTGAGACGGTGGGTGTAGAGGCAAGGGAGTGTGGGAAGGTGCCGGGGAGGAAAGGTCGATACAGATATCAATACGAGGCTGTCAGTGGGTTGTACAGGGCCGGGGTAGATAGGGCAATAGGGGAGTTGTAGTGACAACTCGGGAATTTGGAATTAGAATGGGGGAGTTGCTCAAGGTACAATATAACACTGATTTGACCCTACTCCAATATAACCTTATCACTTATGGCTGTATAAATATGCTGAATAAAAAAAACAACAAAACACTAGTATTACCCCTACACCAATATAACACTAGTATTACCCTACTCCAATATAACACTAGTATTACCCTACTCCGATATAACACTAGTATTACCCTACTCCAATATAACACTAGTAATACCCCTACACCAATATAACACTAGTATTACTCCTACTCCAATAAAACACTAGTATTACCCTACTCCAATATAACACTAGTATTACCCTACTCCAATATTACACTAGTATTACCCTACTCCAATATAACACTAGTATTACCCTACTCCAATATAACACTAGTATTACCCTACACCAACATAACACTAGTATTACCCTACTCCAATATAACACTAGTATTACCCTACACCAATATAACACTAGTATTACCCTACACCAATATAACACTAGTATTACCCCTACTCCAATATAACACTAGTATTACCCTACACCAATATAACACTAGTATTACCCTACCCCAATATAACACTAGTATTACCCTACTCCAATATAACACTAGTATTACCCTACTCCAATATAACACTAGTATTACCCCTACACCAATATAACACTAGTATTACCCTACTCCAATATAACACTAGTATTACCCTACTCCAATATAACACTAGTATTACCCCTACTCCAATATAACACTAGTATTACCCCTACTCCAATATACCACTAGTATTACCCTACTCCAATATAACACTAGTATTACCCCTACTCCAATATAACACTAGTATTACCCCTACTCCAATATAACACTAGTATTACCCTACTCCAATATAACACTAGTATTACCCTACTCCAATATAACACTAGTATTACCCTACTCCAATATAACACTAGTATTACCCCTACTCCAATATAACACTAGTATTACCCCTACTCCAATATAACACTAGTATTACCCCTATTCCAATATAACACTAGTATTACCCTACTCCAATATAACACTAGTATTACCCTACTCCAATATAACACTAGTATTACCCCTACTCCAATATACCACTAGTATTACCCCTACTCCAATATAACACTAGTATTACCCTACTCCAATATAACACTAGTATTACCCCTACTCCAATATAACACTAGTATTACCCCACTCCAATATAGCACTAGTATTACCTCTACTCCAATATAACACTAGTATTACCCCTACCCGAATATAACACTAGTATTACCCCACTCCAATATAACACTAGTATTACCCCTACTCCAATATAACACTAGTATTACCCTACTCCAATATAACACTAGTATTACCCTACTCCAATATAACACTAGTATTACCCCTACTCCAATATAACACTAGTATTACTCTGCACCAATATAACACTAGTATTACCCTACTCCAATATAACACTAGTATTACCCTACTCCAATATAACACTAGTGTTACCCTACTCCAATATAACACTAGTATTACCCTACACCAATATAACACTAGTATTACCCTACACCAATATAACACTAGTATTACCCTACTCCAATATAACACTAGTATTATCCTACTCCAATATAACACTAGTGTTACCCTACTCCAATATAACACTAGTATTACCCTACTCCAATATAACACTAGTGTTACCCTACTCCAATATAACACTAGTATTACCCTACACCAATATAACACTAGTATTACCCTACACCAATATAACACTAGTATTACCCTACTCCAATATAACACTAGTATTACCCCTACTCCAAGATACCACTAGTATTACCCCTACTCCAATATAACACTAGTATTACCCTACTCCAATATAACACTAGTATTACCCTACACCAATATAACACTAGTATTATCCTACTCCAATATAACACTAGTATTACCCTACTCCAATATAACACTAGTATTACCCCTACTCCAATATAACACTAGTATTACTCTGCACCAATATAACACTAGTATTACCCTACTCCAATATAACACTAGTATTACCCTACTCCAATATAACACTAGTGTTACCCTACTCCAATATAACACTAGTATTACCCTACACCAATATAACACTAGTATTACCCCTACTCCAATATAACACTAGTATTACCCCTAGTCCAATATAACACTAGTATTACCCCTACTCCAATATACCACTAGTATTACCCTACTCCAATATAACACTAGTATTACCCTACTCCAATATAACACTAGTGTTACCCTACTCCAATATAACACTAGTATTACCCTACACCAATATAACACTAGTATTACCCTACACCAATATAACACTAGTATTACCCTACTCCAATATAACACTAGTATTATCCTACTCCAATATAACACTAGTATTACCCTACTCCAATATAACACTAGTATTATCCTACTCCAATATAACACTAGTATTACTCTGCACCAATATAACACTAGTATTACCCTACTCCAATATAACACTAGTATTACCCTACTCCAATATAACACTAGTGTTACCCTACTCCAATATAACACTAGTATTACCCTACACCAATATAACACTAGTATTACCCCTACTCCAATATAACACTAGTATTACCCCTAGTCCAATATAACACTAGTATTACCCCTACTCCAATATACCACTAGTATTACCCTACTCCAATATAACACTAGTATTACCCTACTCCAATATAACACTAGTGTTACCCTACTCCAATATAACACTAGTATTACCCTACACCAATATAACACTAGTATTACCCTACACCAATATAACACTAGTATTACCCTACTCCAATATAACACTAGTATTATCCTACTCCAATATAACACTAGTATTACCCTACTCCAATATAACACTAGTATTATCCTACTCCAATATAACACTAGTATTACCCCTACTCCAATATAACACTAGTATTACCCCTAGTCCAATATAACACTAGTATTACCCCTACTCCAATATACCACTAGTATTACCCTACTCCAATATAACACTAGTATTACACTACTCCAATATAACACTAGTATTATCCTACTGCAATATAACACTAGTATTACCCTACTCCAATATAACACTAGTATTACCCCTACACCAATATAACACTAGTATTACCCTACTCCAATATAACACTAGTATTACCCCACTCCAATATAACACTAGTATTACCCTACTCCAATATAACACTAGTATTACCCCTACTCCAATATAACACTAGTATTACCCCTACTCCAATATAACACTAGTATTACCCCTATTCCAATATAACACTAGTATTACCCTACTCCAATATAACACTAGTATTACCCTACTCCAATATAACACTAGTATTACCCCTACTCCAATATACCACTAGTATTACCCCTACTCCAATATAACACTAGTATTACCCCTACTCCAATATAACACTAGTATTACCCTACTCCAATATAACACTAGTATTACCCTACTCCAATATAACACTAGTATTACCCTACTCCAATATAACACTAGTATTACCCCTACTCCAATATAACACTAGTATTACTCTGCACCAATATAACACTAGTATTACCCTACTCCAATATAACACTAGTATTACCCTACTCCAATATAACACTAGTATTACCCTACTCCAATATAACACTAGTGTTACCCTACTCCAATATAACACTAGTATTACCCTACACCAATATAACACTAGTATTACCCTACACCAATATAACACTAGTATTACCCTACTCCAATATAACACTAGTATTATCCTACTCCAATATACCACTAGTATTACCCTACTCCAAGATACCACTAGTATTACCCCTACTCCAAGATACCACTAGTATTACCCTGCCAGAAGTCAATTTTGGGTTCATTATAACTTTCCTGATTTGTTTGTTGTAAGAATTGTGAAAATCCGATGAAAATTAAGGCCGGACAACATATTCTGTTCACCACTCTGTTTGCTTATTTTCTCAAATTTAAATCATAGAAAAAAGAGGAAGTAATTTAATATGATTTGCTCATCAACATGTTCCATACTTGCAAAGCAACACAAATGTCTCACAAATATTTACTTAACAAGTAACAATATTCAGCCAAATGTAATTAATTAATCATTAATCCTGACATCTATAATACATGACTGCACAACATATTAAAACACATTATCCAACAGTATTCCCCTCTGAAGGTTACTCTAAGTGAATAGAGTGTAGGGGTCAGATTTCAGAAAATGTACAATTGGCAAATCTACACATTTAGTAAATTTTGCTAAACTAGACTGAAGAATAAAGAATACCGGGTATATCTGAGTATAATTTGGTATCGCTTAGATTTAAAGTATCAGTTCTGTTATGTTAAACTGTTATGTTCTGTTATGTTTCTGTTGTATTATTTAATACTTAACATCTAAACTTTATGGAATCTCAATCAAACAATACTATTCTTCCACCATCATTGTAATTTAGGAAGACTTGGAAGACCAGGAGTTCTTGAAAGTTTTGTTATATATGATGTATAACTTTATTCCTTTTTCCGATATAATGTAACTGTTTTCACGGAAATAAAAATAGTACATACATACACAAACTGCATTTTGAAGCTCATTTTTGTCTTAAATGTGGGTTTTTTGAGAGGATTGGTGAAGGCGGATTGTACATTTTCTGACAATCGGACCTGTCTATGTTGTATTTAGCGGGCACACAATAGCAACTGTCTAGGCTGTGCATACACAAAACACATTTGTCTTAATCCAGAATTAGTTCTACAACCAACTCATTCACTCAACAACAAATGATTTTTGTCTCTGTTTCTTCTCTCTTCCTCATTTCCGCTCTAATTCTTGGAAATCCCGCTAGATGGTGCGTCGCCTCGCTAGTTTGGCTTTCACCCGCTAGGGGGACATCAGTCATGTGACTGGACATGACTCAGAGGCGACACTAGGCGGAGAGAGAGGGAACCAGGTGCTGACGTTAGAGGCTCTGGTTTGTATAGTAATTTGTAGTTCTGTCACCAGAGGGGGGTAGGATAGATGTGGGCAGATATATCTACATTAGACACACTTGTACACACATATAGTGTATCTACATATATGATATATTGTATATATATCTACATTAGGCACACTGGTACACATATAGTGTATCTACATATATGATATATTGTATGTATACATATATGGGTGAAGTCACCAGAAAATGTACATTTCATCTTCAACAATCCTCTAAAATAACCCAAAATTCAGACGAAAATAAAGTTCAAAAGTTGAAAATGCAAATGGAGGAGTGTCAGATGTGTTAACACATTCTCTGGGAACTGTTGTTTCTGTATGCATTAGAGTAGGAAATATACAGACTTTTTAATGTGAAAATAAAGAAATATGAGAAACGAAAGAGATCGAAGTGAATGGAGGTGGTGAGAGCGAGTGAGAGAGAGGACAGAGTTTTCATTTTATTAGAGGTACAATGTATGGACATTTGTTGCAACAAATTAGTGGGAAACAACACAATTTGTCGGCGCCGTTTTTCTCTCTGGTGGAGTCGCCCTATTACTATATATTAGTACAAGTTTATTAGATAGATCCTATTGTTTACCACCATTGGAGTCAACTGGATCTCATCTTTTTGAAAATGATTATTATCTCAAAATCCATTTTTTGCGATTAATGACTCATTTCTCTGCAACACATCACTATGATATATCATATGAATACATATACATGTACATTAGGCTGATACACCCCTATATTGTATCTACATATATATATAGATATAACTGTTATACACATATATACAGATATATCCAATCTAATCTAATCTATATCAAGGTAACGTTTTTGTAGAGATAGACATAAGCTGAAAATATCATACATGTATGAGAGCTTACAATACAAATTAAACAAACAAACAATGCTCACCTCTCTGTTGCCACACAGGTGCCTGTCTTCTTGTTCTCCCGACACAACTGCCGGAAGTTGGTGAGTGTCCGGCTGCACGCCGACTCTAGCAGACACTTCTTGCGGATCCCGATACAGGAAATGGTCTCCTCATGACCCATCAACAGGTCATCCTCACTCAGGTCATCCTCATCATCCTCCTCCCCAAACTCATCCATGTCAAGGTCAAAGTAGTCAAGGTCATGGTTGTCCACGTCCTGCAGCACCTGGTCAGAGTTGAGTGCATCGATGCGGGACGCGACGTATGGGGAGATGACGCGCGCCATGGGCGTAGTGTTGGTCATGGTACTGGTGTAGCCTGTAAATAGACAATAACATAGGGTTAATGTAGCCATGGGTGTAGTGTTGGTCATTGTGCTGGTGTAGCCTGTAAATAGACAACAGGGTTAATGTAGCCATGGGCGTAGTGTTGGTCATGGTACTGGTGTAGCCTGTAAATAGACAATAACATAGGGTTAATGTAGCCATGGGTGTAGTGTTGGTCATGGTACTGGTGTAGCCTGTAAATAGACAATAACATAGGGTTAATGTAGCCATGGGTGTAGTGTTGGTCATGGTACTGGTGTAGCCTGTAAATAGACAATAACATAGGGTTAATGTAGCCATGGGTGTAGTGTTGGTCATGGTACTGGTGTACCCTGTAAATAGACAATAACATAGGGTTAATGTAGCCATGGGTGTAGTGTTGGTCATGGTACTGGTGTAGCCTGTAAATAGACAATAACATAGGGTTAATGTAGCCATGGGCGTAGTGTTGGTCATGGTACTGGTGTAACCTGTAAATAGACAATAACATAGGGTTAATGTAGCCATGGGTGTAGTGTTGGTCATGGTACTGGTGTACCCTGTAAATAGACAATAGGGTTAATGTAGCCATGGGTGTAGTGTTGGTCATGGTGCTGGTGTACCCTGTAAATAGACAATAACATAGGGTTAATGTAGCCATGGGTGTAGTGTTGGTCATGGTACTGGTGTACCCTGTAAATAGACAAGATGATAACATGTTACCTTCAAGATGGAACATGATAACATTATGTCATTATGTCATTACAGGATGACCTCAGCAAAGCATGGATATATTTAAACACAAAATACGGTAAATGCATTAATACATAGAGAGAATGGGATGAGCCGGCAATAATCAAAAATTTATAGGACAAGATTCGTCCACATAAGCACGATGCCGTAGGCAGAGTGCTTATGTGGACGAATCAAGTCCTATAAATTTTCGATTATTGCCGGAGAGTTCCATTCTATATTTATTATATGTGCATAAAATTTGATCATATGTTATCAGATATCACTGAAAAAATATTAAAGAAGTCTCAAAGAGCCCCACTGCCCTGCTGACAGCCCCGTTAGTAGGCCTCAACAGAGCCTACTGTGTGCTACTGAAATTGTTGAATTAAAACGTTCATATCGCGGCCATTTATTGAGCTATATTAATAAAAATTTATATCATTCAATAGAGAATTTAATGCTCTATTTAATGATGTGTTTTGTTATGTATTTCTATAATCATAGTACCAGAATCACGGGTGGATTACCGTTCGCGGGGATCTGTTTACATGCTTCGCGGAGAGCCAAAGCTCCGCGAAGCATATCAACAGAGCTATTTTTAGACAACTACATTTTTATAGGACGCGTCCTATATGAATATTTTCATAGCACCCCACTTATAGCACCTCTCATATAGTATTCGCATACAATAAAACATTGAAAGGTACATATCCAAAACATGAGAACATTCGTACAGAGAGATCTTGTGAATAAAACACATTGAATGATATCAATATTGTGACTTGTGACTCATATTCCTGCACCACATCCCATATTAGTATAATGAATGGAAGGCCCTATATATAACACATATTAGTATAATGAATGGAAGGCCCTATATATAACACATATTAGTATAATGAATGGAAGGCCCTATGTATAACCTATATTAGTATAATGAATGGAAGGCCCTATGTATAACACATATTAGTATAATGAATGAAAGGCCCTATATATAACCCATATTAGTATAATGAATGGAAGGCCCTATATATAACACATAAAGCAGTATTAATGCTGCACAAGTACCCGCACCATGAGCCCATCTTAATGCAGTGGGGGACAAAGCCCGCACACTAATGCATGGCCAGATATCTAATTAGTCCCTCCTTAATCTCCCACATCAATCACTGAGCCTTGTATCGCTGTCTCTCCCACCTCCACCCCTGGGTGGGATTCTCAGAAAATGTACAATTAGCAGCTGTACACATTCAGTAAATTCATGCTAAATTAGGCTGATATATGGTCAATGCTCGGTAAATTTGAGTATATTCCGCATTGCATTGATTCTAGCAATCTGTTTGGTTAGGTTGAACTGTGTTTTGAACTTGGTTATTTGGTTATTTGAGAGGATTTGTGAAGTTGAGTTGTAGATTTTCTGAAGATCTGACCCCCCACTATTCCCTGGCTCTGCTAATGTCTCCTCCCTCCCCCACCCAGTCAATTGTGCTCTATGTATGTTTTACCACTCTATGTTTGTTTGGTAATACAATCTCTCACCAATACACCCTCTAATGTTTCCCCTCGTCCTTCTCCATCGCCTTCAACTATTGCCTTATGTTTGTTTTACAGTGATTATCCTATCCTCTTATGGCTATTTCTCTCATCTCTCATCTATCTTTCCTCTCTCTGTCACTCCTCTCTCACTTCGCTCCTCCTTCCCCTTTCTTCTCTCCTCCTCACTCTCCTCCGTGTCTTCTGTCCTCTCCTCTCTCTCCTCATTCTCCTCTCTCTCCTCTCCCTCTCTGTCCTCTCTCTCTCTCCTCTCTCCTCTCTCTCCTCTCTCTCCTCTCTCTCCTCATTCTCCTCTCTCTCCCCTCTCTCCTCTCCCTCTCTGTCCTCTCTCTCTCTCCTCTCTCCTCTCTCTCCTCTCTCTCCTCTCCCTCTCTCCTCTCTCCTCTCTCTCCTCTCTCTCCCTCCTTTCTCTCTCTCCTCCTTCCTCCTCTCTCTCCCTCCTTTCTCTCTCCCTCTCTCTTCTCTCTCTCCTCTCCCTCCCCTCTCTCCCCTCTCTCCTCTCTCTCCTCTCTCCTCTCTCTCCTCTCTCCTCTCTCTCCTCTCTCCTCTCTCTCCTCTCTCTCCTCTCTCTCTCCCTCCTCTCTCTCCTCGGTCTCCTCTCTCTCCTCTCTCTCCTCTCTCTCCTCTCTCTCCTCTCTCTCTCCCTCTCCTGTCTCCTCTCCTCACCTCTCTCTCCTCTCTTTCTCCCTCTCTCCTCTCCTCTCCTCACCTCTCTCTCCTCTCTCTCTCCCTTCCGCTACTCTCTTGCCTCTATCCCTATCCTCCTCTCTACTCTCTCTCTTGTCTCTCCCCTCACTCTTGGTCCTCTGTCTAATTCTGCTCGTCTCTCTCCTATAGATCTATAAGGTTTCACTCGTCAGAAGAATAATGTCATTAATTTAGCAAACCAGCTATAGTATTACACAATATGTCAGACTTTGCAGCACAACATTAGTACTAAATGTATGCACATTGCTGGACATTGGTGAT
The DNA here is from genome assembly GCA_942159475.1 of Sthenelais limicola. Taxonomy (NCBI): domain Eukaryota; kingdom Metazoa; phylum Annelida; class Polychaeta; order Phyllodocida; family Sigalionidae; genus Sthenelais; species Sthenelais limicola. The sequence goes on along the minus strand of OW804101.1, from coordinate 1,571,670 downwards.
ACACCATGGCTAGACATTATAATTCAATTTGTACAGTGATAATTAGGCTGAGTGCTTCTGTCTCTGTGGTGACATCTCTCACAGTATGTTCCTTGACAATAGCAATTAGTGATTACCATTACTACTATGGCGGTCACTAATGGTAGTATACTACCCCAGGAGTTAGTGGAAGACCAGCAATAGGAGCTGAACTAAACATCATACAGCAATAGATGGTAGTATACTACCCCAGGAGTTAGTGGAAGACCAGCTATAGGAGCTGTACTAAACAGCCTGGTAAACATTATACAGCAATAGATGGTAGTATACAACCCCAGGAGTTAGTGGAAGACCAGCTATAGAAGCTGAACTAAACAGCCTGGTATAACATCATACAGCAATAGATGGTAGTATACTACCCCAGGAGTTAGTGGAAGACCAGCTATAGAAGCTGTACTAAACAGCCTGGTAAACATTATACAGCAATAGATGGTAGTATACTACCCCAGGAGTTAGTGGAAGACCAGCTATAGGAGCTGCACTAAACAGCCTGGTAAACCATCATACAACAATAGATGGTAGTATACTACCCCAGGAGTTAGTGGAAGACCAGCTATAGAAGCTGTACTAAACAGCCTGGTAAAACATTATACAGCAATAGATGGTAGTATACAACCCCAGGAGTTAGTGGAAGACCAGCTATAGAAGCTGTACTAAACAGCCTGGTAAACATTATACAGCAATAGATGGTAGTATACTACCCCAGGAGTTAGTGGAAGACCAGCTATAGGAGCTGAACTAAACAGCCTGGTAAAACATCATACAACAATAGATGGTAGTATACTACCCCAGGAGTTAGTGGAAGACCGGCTATAGAAGCTGTACTAAACAGCCTGGTAAAACATCATACAACAATAGATGGTAGTATACTACCCCAGGAGTTAGTGGAAGTCCTAAACAGCCTGGTAAAACAGTCTTTTTTTCAATCGCAGGTCAAGCATGCTCTTCAAAATGAGTGTTCTATATGGTTTCTTGACAAAACTATACTGCACAATCAGCCTGCAGTTCAACAACTTTTCATGCAGTAGGAATCAAAGTTGCTATTAACCAAATAAGCATTAATTGAATCCTCATCCCCCTCCCCTCTCCACTCACCCCCTCTTCCCTTTTTCCTCCCCACACATCCCCCTCTCCTCATCTCCCCCCTCCCTCCCCTCATCCCCTTCATCCCCCCTCATCCCCCTCAGCCCCCTCATCCCCCCTCAGCCCCCTATCTCCCCTCATCCCCTCTCTTTGCCCCTCATCCGACCTCATCCCCCCTCAAGCCCCTCAAGCCCCCATCCCCCCATACCCCTCTTCCCTCCTCAACCCCTCACCCCATGACCCCCCCTACTCCCCTACTCCCCTACCCCCCCATCCCCCTCACCCCATGACCCCCCTACTCCCCTACCCCCCATCCCCCTCAACCCCTCACCCCATGACCCCCCTACTCCCCTACCCCCCATCCCCCTCAACCCCTCACCCCATGACCCCCCCTACTCCCCTACTCCCCTACCCCCCCATCCCCCTCAACCCCTCACCCCATGACCCCCCTACTCCCCTACCCCCCCCCATCCCCCTCAACCCCTCACCCCATGACCCCCCTACTCCCCTACCCCCCCCCATCCCCCTCACCCCATGACCCCCTACTCCCCTACCCCGCACCCCCATCACCCCCTCACCCCATCACCCCCCTACTCCCCTACCCCCCCATCCCCCTCAACCCCTCACCCCATGACCCCCCTACTCCCCTACCCCCCATCCCCCTCAACCCCTCACCCCATGACCCCCCTACTCCCCTACCCCCCATCCCCCTCAACCCCTCACCCCATGCCCCCCCTACTCCCCTACCCCCCATCCCCCTCAACCCCTCACCCCATGACCCCCCTACTCCCCTACCCCCCCATCCCCCTCAACCCCTCACCCCCTCACCCCCCTACTCCCCTACCCCCCCCCCATTTCCCCCCCATCCCCCTCACCCCATGACCCCCCTACTCCCCTACCCCCCCATCCCCCTCAACCCCTCACCCCCTCACCCCATGCCCCCCCTACTCCCCTACCCCCCATCCCCCTCACCCCATGACCCCCCTACTCCCCCGCCCCCATCCCCCTCAACCCCTCACCCCATGACCCCCTACTCCCCTACCCCCCCATCCCCCGCACCCCCTCACCCCCTCACCCTATGACCCCCTACTCCCATACCCCATGACCCCCTCACCCCCTCACCCCATGACCCCCCTACTCCCTTACCCCATCACCCCATCACCCCCCCCCCCCCACCCCCTCACCCCATGACCCCCCTACTCCCTCCCACTGCATCTAATCTTAATCTTCCAATCCACTAGTACACTAAATCACCAGAGCGCGGCGCCACTAGCCCTGTCAGCCAGGCGCTGATTGGTTAAAGCAGGCACAGGAATGTATCCCATAATTCAGAGGTCAGTAATTGATTGGCTGAGGAGGTTTAGCGCCGCCGGAAGTACTTGCTTGCTGTATGGTTCAATACATGCGCACTGAGGAGCTAGGGCCGCTTGCAGTAAATAAAATAGAATGTAAACACACAGCCCAGAGCTTACTAAATATAAGAAATTCTTCATCATAATGGAAAAGGAAAAGGAAATTGAAATCGTTTGAACTTGCAGTGTTTGGCAGCTTTACAAAGATGGAAGGCGCCTTGAAAATAATATTTATTTGATATTTATCTGTGGAAGTTTGCATGGTACTTATGGGTCAGATTTCCAGAAAATGTGCAATTTGCCTTCACCAATTTTCTCAAATTACCCAAATTGAAGACAAAAATTAGCTTCAAAATGCAGTTTAACATAACAGAGCTGATACTTTAAATCAATGTGATACCAAATATACTCAGATATACCCGGTATTCATCATTTTACAGCCTAATATAGCAGAATTTCCTAAATGTGTAGAGCTGCCAATTGTACATTTTCTGAAAATCTGACCCATATATCGAATGGGATGAGTCACAGGAAAGTCGCAAAAATTGGATCTCATCATTTTTGAAAAGACGAAATCAAGCGGATTTCAATGAAAGTAAATAAACATTAAGATTTTAGATAAACATTGAGATTTAAGAAGTATTTCTGTATCTTGTTTCACATATTTATTTTTGAAAACAAGTTTGCATGTAACTTATATCAAAGGATAGAATTACTGCACCGAATAACGCAACCTACCGGTGCACCTAATGAACTTCCACCAACACTAATATTATTTGAAGTTAGATATTTAAAATTGGGACATAGATAACGAATTCAGAATTGAATTTGACAGTTTTATCTTTACAGTTTGAGGATATAAAGGGTTACGTTTAGGTACCAACTTCTTTCTTTCGTTCTTACTTACAAATTGATTTACTTATTCATTTATAAATCAATTATTATTTATTTGTATGTAAGGAGTACATTTACCCACCCAGAAATATTGCAAACATTATTTTCAAACAACAAAAGAAAATAGAGAAATACTTTCTAGATTTCCAAAATGTTAGCATCATTTGAATCCTCATATTTTCAGATATGATGGTGACACAAAAACTGTTTTTTGTTTACATGAGTTCTGACACACATCACATATTATGCTACAATGCTGAGATATAACAAACTTTAGACGGTTTGTGGTGAGGTAGAGTTGGGATGTTGAGATGTTGGAGCATATATTGGCGCACTATTGTAGGATCAATACCTGTCCCCTGCTATTATACACGTCACTGAAGATGGGCTCCAGTTGATAAACTCAATATCAACATAATAACATGGTCTACCTGGAACTTTCCTTCTCCTGCTCCTCCTAGACCTCATCCTAACCCTCCTCCTCCTCCACCACCTCCTCCTGCTCCACCACCTCCTCCTCCACCACCTCCTCCTGCTCCACCACCTTCTCCTCCACCACCTCCACCTCCTCCACCTCCTCCTCCTCCTCCTCCACCTCCACCTCCACCACCTCCTCCTCCTCCACCTCCTGCTCCACCTCCTCCACCTCCTCCACCACCTCCACCTCCTCCACCTTCTCCTCCTCCACCACCTCCTCCTGCTCCACCTCCTCCTCCTCCTCCTCCACCTCCTCCACCCCCTCCTCCACCACCTCCTCCTCCTCCTCCACCACCACCTCCTCCACCACCTCCACCTCCTCCACCTCCTCCTCCTCCTCCTCCACCTCCTCCTCCTCCTCCACCTCCTCCCCCTTCTCCTCCTCCACCACCTCCTCCTGCTCCACCACCTCCTCCTCCTCCTCCTCCTCCACCTCCACCACCTCCACCACCTCCTCCTCCTCCTCCACCTCCACCTCCTCCTCCTCCTCCACCTCCTCCACCTCCTCCTCCTCCTCCTCCACCCCCTCCTCCTCCACCTCCTCCACCACCTCCTGCTCCACCTCCTCCACCACCTCCACCACCTCCACCTCCTCCACCTTCTCCTCCTCCACCTCCACCTCCTGCTCCACCACCTCCTCCTCCTCCTCCTCCTCCTCCACCACCTCCTGCTCCACCACCTCCTGCTCCACCTCCTCCTCCACCTCCTCCACCTCCACCACCTCCTGCTCCTCCACCTCCTGCTCCACCACCTCCTCCACCTCCTCCACCTCCTGCTCCACCTCCTCCACCTTCTCCTCCTCCACCTCCACCTCCTGCTCCACCACCTCCTCCTCCACCTCCTCCTCCTCCACCTCCTCCTCCACCACCACCTTCACCTCCTCCACCTCCCCCACCTCCTCCTCCCCCACCAACTCCCCCTCTACTCCCCCCCAGGAGCCCCTCCTCCTGTACCTGTTTCTGCCTGACCTCCAGGAGGGTAATGTGAGCTGCGGGTTGTAGGGTGTGAATCAATGCTGCTTCTCTACAGTAACATTCGTCTTTAAGTAAAACCCTTACACAGTGTTACACCCTAATTCCACCAAGAACCCCTCTCCTCTCTCCCACCACAACCCCTATCATACCTCCTACCCTATTCCACTGTTCCCTATCTCCCCCTGACAGTGTTACAATAGTCTTCTTACACCCTAATCCCCCCAACAGCCAACCCCCACCCCTCTCACCTCTCCCACCACGTGTAATGCCCTATCCTACCTCCTAACCTATTCCCTGTTCCTATACCCTGTTCCCTGGAACTCCCCTCATAACCAATCCCCTCTCCCACTACATGCCCTGCACATGTCCACCCCCTGTTCCCTATGCACCCCCTGACTCCACTACCCCAATCCCACCGTCCCCATCCTAACCCCCAAACCCCACCCCACCAGCACTTCAACCCCTTCCCTGCCTCCCGCCCCACCACTTACTGTCCCCCTAAAAAAAATAGAAAAAACTTCCATCATCGCACCACCCTTCACCCCTCCCCTCCCCCATCCACCCCCATCCCACCCCTCCAGCACTTCAGCCCCTTACCTACCACCCGCCCCAACACTTTCCACCTGCAACCAGACCAGCCCAACCCCCCAACTCTCTCACAACACTTCCCCCCTCCCCCCGCCCACCCCCTCCCCCCCCCCCGACTTCCTCCCTCACCATTCCCCTCCCCCCCTCCCCGCCCCGCCCCAACTTCACCTGTTTGTCCAAGCTTTTATCCAATCACTTCATGCTTACCTTACTCCCTGACGTACTGATACGTTAACACGTCACTAACACGTCACATAACGTCACTAATACGTCATCCCCACGTCTCTCATTACGTCGTCACAACCACTGGTACAACTGCGTGATCACGCTGCGTGGGACACACAGTCCGTCTATTGCAGGCACTTAGTGCAGTGTACGCGAGGTGTAGGCGCTGTGTTAACCAACAAAGCAGCACAAAGCAGCAGCTATTAGTACGGAACAAGGCCGCCATGCAGGCAGAATGCACTTGGTGTGGAAATGGTTTTTGTTTTGTTTTGTTTACGTTTTTATTATTAAAGGGAACAAATTGAAAGCAAATAATGGTAGAAAGTTTGGCTTGTACAGAAGTTCTGAGGCCAGACTGTCGTCACCTGTAGATCCAGTAAAGTTGTTGATGGGGAATCACTAGTAAAGTAGCTATAGCTACATTCTCAGTTATTCTCATTGTTTGACTAACAACCTGGGGCCTGTGAAAAACCCTGGTTTGGGATTTCGCAACCCAGTATAAATAAAAGTTTAAAAAAAAAACAAAAAAAAAAACAACATCTTACCGAATGTATTCATATTATAGGACTGGATTTATCAATATTCTACTGCTGTTATATGTTTATACAAGAGTTACTCATATTATGACTTATAGGACTGGATGTATCAATATTCTACTGCAACATTATATGTTTATACAAGAGTTACTCATATTATGACTTATAGGACTGGATGTATCAATATTCTGCTGCTATTATATGTTTATACAAGAGTTACTCATATAAGGACTTAGAGGACTGGATTTATCAATATTCTGCTGTTGTTATATGTTTATACAAGAGTTACTCATATTATGACTTATAGGACTGGATTCATCAATATTCTGCTGCTGTTATATGTTTATACAAGAGTTACTCATATAAGGACTTAGAGGACTGGATTTATCAATATTCTGCTGTTGTTATATGTTTATACAAGAGTTACTCATATTATGACTTATAGGACTGGATTCATCAATATTCTGCTGCTGTTATATGTTTATACAAGAGTTACTCATATTATGACTTATATGACTGGATTTATCAATATTCTACTGCTGTTATATGTTTATACAAGAGTTACTCATATTATGACTTATAGGACTGGATTTATCAATATTCTACTGCTGTTATATGTTTATACAAGAGTTACCCATATTATGACTTATAGGACAGGATTCATCAATATTCTGCTTCTGTTATATGTTTATACAAGAGTTACTCATATTATGACTTATAGGACTGGATGTATCAATATTCTACTGCTGTTATATGTTTATACAAGAGTTACTCATATTATGACTTATAGGACTGGATTTATCAATATTCTGCTGCTGTTATATGTTTATACAAGAGTTACTCATATAAGGACTTAGAGGACTGGATTTATCAATATTCTGCTGTTGTTATATGTTTATACAAGAGTTACTCATATTATGACTTATAGGACTGGATTCATCAATATTCTGCTGCTGTTATATGTTTATACAAGAGTTACTCATATTATGACTTATATGACTGGATTTATTAATATTCTACTGCTCTTATATGTTTATACAAGAGTTACTCATATTATGACTTATAGGACTGGATTTATCAATATTCTACTGCTCTTATATGTTTATACAAGAGTTACTCATATAAGGACTTAGAGGACTGGATTTATCAATATTCTGCTGCTGTTATATGTTTATACAAGAGTTACTCATATCATGACTTATAGGACTGGATTTATCAATATTCTGCTGCTGTTATATGTTTATACAAGAGTTACTCATATTATGACTTATAGGACTGGATTTATCAATATTCTGCTGCTGTTATATGTTTATACAAGAGTTACTCATATTATGACTTATAGGACTGGGTTCATCAATATTCTGCTGCTGTTATATGTTTATACAAGAGTTACTCATATTATGACCTATAGGACTGGATTCATCAATATTCTGCTGCTGTTATATGTTTATACAGGAGTTACTCATATTATGACTTATAGGACTGTATTTATCAATATTCTGCTGCTGTTATATGTTTATACAAGAGTTACTCATATTATGACTTATAGGACTGAATGTATCAATATTCTGCTGCTGTTATATGTTTATACAAGAGTTACTCATATTATGACTTATAGGACTGGATTTATCAATATTCTGCTGCTGTTATATGTTTATACAAGAGTTACTCATATTATGACTTATAGGACTGGATTTATCAATATTCTACTGCTGTTATATGTTTATACAAGAGTTACTCATATTATGACTTATAGGACTGGATTTATCAATATTCTGCTGCTGTTATGTGTTTATACAAGAGTTACTCATATTATGACTTATAGGACTGAATGTATCAATATTCTGCTGCTGTTATATGTTTATACAAGAGTTACTCATATTATGACTTATAGGACTGGATTTATCAATATTCTGCTGCTGTTATATGTTTATACAAGAGTTACTCATATTATGACTTATAGGACTGGATTTATCAATATTCTGCTGCTGTTATATGTTTATACAAGAGTTACTCATATTATGACTTATAGGACTGGATTCATCAATATTCTGCTGCTGTTATATGTTTATACAAGAGTTACTCATATTATGACTTATAGGACTGGATTCATCAATATTCTGCTGCTGTTATATGTTTATACAAGAGTTACTCATATTATGACTTATAGGACTGGATTTATCAATATTCTGCTGCTGTTATATATTTATACAAGAGTTGCTCATATTATGACTTGTAGGACTGGATTTATCAATATTCTGCTGCTGTTATATGTTTATACAAGAGTTACTCATATTATGACTTATAGGACTGTATTTATCAATATTCTGCTGTAGTTAGGCCTATATATTTATAAAAGGATTTGAAATAGAAACAATCGAGGGCAAACAGCCGCTGGTGAGCGATAATAAGTGAAGGATGTGGACAGATGTTCCAAATACAAATAAGAATGTTTTAGAAACAGCTCGCCAGAATCCACCAAACTGTGTGACACTGACTGATTGTGCCGCGCGACGCATACATCACACAGATAGCAGATGCTAAGATCCATTGGTTGCTTATTTCACTTTGTTTCTCTAAATTTCGTGCATGGAAGTGTTTCCAAACTCTAGATGTATTGAATGGCCTAAGCTTAATATTGGTGTATAGTATAAGCTGAAAATCTACGTTATTTTGTCACAAGGCCTTCCAAAACAAAAACTCACAGATGTCTGTGCAACAATTTTTGTAGCATGGACATCCTCTAAAACCTGCACATACATCCCACTACAAATTTATTTAGGAGTTTTCTCCAAATTGAGACTACTATATATACGACTATATTATTTTGTGATTAAGACGATATATAGGGTTACTAAAGGTGTATGGCATCGTGCACTGTAATAAGTAGAAAAGGAGATATCTAAGGAAATGGTTTGGCAGCATTGATTGGCCTATTCAACAAGGATGTACGCGCAGCGTGGCACGGGCACCCGGTGTATACACAGTGACAAAGTTTCAGTCAAATGACTTTTAAGATTGCTGTAGAGGGAGAAGGGATGGCTGTATATTGGGTGGCCTGGCTACTGTTAGACTGGTTGGGAAAGTATGGGGAAAGATGTAAAAACTATTGTTCTTGTTGCCGACGTTAACTGAGAATACTTGTCCTTAGGATGGCCCCTGGAACACATGGATATATTCAGTACACAGTCCTGACATGTGGTACATGTATTCACACAACCCACAACACGTCTGACACGCAGTTCTTGTGGGAAAACAGGAACATGAGTCTTAATCTTTGAGATTCCATTGTATTTTAAAAACATGAGATTAGACAGATTCCAACAATGCTCAGTTTTAGTTAAGTAGTCCCCCCCCCCAGACACACACCCGTTTATCTCAGTACTTTCATGTTTGAGATGCTAAGGCTGAGCTTTTTTGTTTGAGAAAACAGTTTGCCACGGAGCCCACAGGTTTTACCTGACTCGAGGATCGAGAGATAGAGAGAGAGAGAGGAGCGAGAGGAGAGAGAGGAGAGAGAGGAGAGAGGAGAGAGAGGGGGGAGAGGAGAGAGGGGGAGAGGAGAGAGGGGGAGAGAGGAGAGAGGGGAGAGAGAGAGAGGAGAGGGAGAGGAGAGAGAGGAAAGAGAGGAGAGAGAGGAGAGAGGAGAGAGAGGAGAGAGAGAGGAGAGGGAGAGGAGAGGGGAGAGGGGAGAGAGAGGAGAGAGGCGAGAGAGGGAGGGAGAGAGAGAGAGAGGAGAGAGGAGCGAGAGGGAGGAGAGAGGGGAGAGAGAGGAGAGAGAGGAGAGAGAGGGGAGAGGAGAGGGAGAGAGAGGGAGAGGGAGAGAGAGAGAGGGAGAGAGAGGAGAGAGAGGGAGAGAGAGGAGAGAGAGGAGAGAGAGGAGAGAGAGAGGAGAGAGAGGAGAGAGAGGAGAGAGAGGAGAGAGAGGAGAGAGGGAGAGAGGAGAGAGAGGGAGAGAGAGGGAGAGGAGAGAGAGGAGAGAGAGGGAGAGAGAGGGAGAGAGAGGGAGAGGAGAGAGAGGAGAGAGAGGAGAGTGAAGGGAGAGAGGGGAGAGAGGGGAGAGAGGAGAGAGGGGAGAGAGGGGAGAGAGGAGAGAGAGGAGAGAGAGAGGAGAGAGAGGAGAGAGAGGAGAGAGAGGGGAGAGAGGAGAGAGAGGAGAGAGAGGAGAGGGAGGGAGAGAGGAGACAGAGGCCGCCAGGATTGTGTGTTTTATTATACACTAGACACTAGCTCATTATATTCTATCTTAATATTCCCCTTTAGCATGACGCACAGTCATATCTTGAATATAGAGTTGTAGTGAATATGGACTAATGGACTATTGATTGGGGCTGGAGTGTTTGTTTACCAACTGACCATATCTCGACCAGTACTGACCATTAGAATTGGATGCATGTGCCTGGGCTGTGCTGGTCAAATGTAGCCTTTCAGATTCCCACCAAATCTTGCATAGTCATTTATTCCTATATGGGATGAGACCAACTTCCCTAATACAAACAAAGTTCAGGCTGCCACAAAATACCCGAGTTATACACAAACTAAGGGCATGCTATACCTTCACGCTGCCACTAGATTTTCCAAACTTATAATTTCTAAATTTATCTCATTTAATTTTGTTTCTGATCCTGACCTTTGGTCTTACTTTGAACTTTGTTCATGTTGGGTCTAGATAGACACAGCAGTGGGCGGAAGACCATGGTTATTGTGTATTGGATTATCATCTGTGAGCCCATATCTCAATGTTAATGTCCTCAATTGATTATTAGAACTTCATTGTACAATGTACTTGTTTGTTGATAACTCAACTGTCGTTATTACTGTTACTTACTATTATCTAGTAAGTATTCTAGAATTTTGAAATTTGATACATGCATTCACACAACAAACAACACTAAGTATCCCCAACAATCAAAACTTCTGACAACGATCTCTTGTTGAAAAAAAATTTGAAAAGTATAAATTTTACATATTTTCACTTTTACCTGTGACATTCTGGCTGTAGGGTCCGCACGGATCATGGTAAATGGAAGTCCTGAGTTTGTGACAGTGCGGCACTAGCGTGCTGTCACTGAGGTGACAGTGACAGTTCTGGAAGAGTGGCGTGAGCTGTAGCCACTTCTGTACGGACAAACATTGTTGGCGTGACGTCAGCGTGCACAACTTGGCTGCAGAGACACAAAATAACATGTATTAACTTAATAGTTTAATAATATATAATAATTGATCAAGAATACAGTTTATATTATAACCTTTATTAACTAAATAATTTATTAATATTTATTAATATTTATTTAATAATTGACCGTGAATACAGTTCATATTATAACCTTATTAACTAAGTAATTTATTAATATTAATTAATATTTATTAAATAATTGATCGTGAATACAGTTCATATTCGCCTGAACCTGGTGCACTGCTTTACTCAGGAAGGTACCAGGAATAAAACATCATTCTACATCAAATGTATATGTGATGTGTTCCGGGAAAATGAGTCATAAGTCGCAAAAAATACATTCTGAGATATCATTATATTTGAAAAGATGAGATCAAGCCGATTCCAATGATAGTAAACAGTCTAATGAAACAATAAGTATTTCTAGATTTTAAGTTTGATATTTTCGTTTTTGAAAAAAAAAGTTTACAATATTTCTGGATATATTTCATATTTCTATTATGCAAACAGTAAAGTAACTAAATGTAGTCCATATGAGGACCTTTAAAACGAAAGGATATATTACATAGATTGTCCTAAAATTTGACACATTGATTGATATAGCTATAAGCGATCAACCCACCAACAGTTATAACATTGCAATAATGTGATCTTGTGTAAAAACCACATTGAAAAATATCAATTTTGCGACTTATGACTCATTTTCCTGAAACAGATCACATATTTGCTTTTTGTGTTACACGACTTGTAACAATACTAATTTATGAAGGAGAGTATTCTATGCAACTGAGAATAGAGGATTTGCATATCCGCCATTTTGAATCTTGATTCGCATGGAATCATGGGAGTAATGGTACAGCCTAACATCTATAGAAAACATACCATGTTCAGCATGGGCTATAAATGCTTTAATGTCAATATCCATGTGTTTTACATGTTTCTATGACACAAGTCCCCATCTTTCCCATCATGTATTTGGTTTTCAAAGATCCCTTATACAAGCTAAGATATTGGTGAAAACATTCTTGCCACTTTCGATAACAATTTTGCCTAATATTTGTATGTCAGATTTTATCAGAATCAGTTAACATGTGCAGTGAGACATGCAAATCCCTTATTGTATATCCCAGCATGCACTGCAGTAGACATGTGCAGTGACCTGCAAATCCCCTATTAGCAATCAACCAATCAGAATCAGAGTTGAAATCAGAGTTGAAAGGGAATATTTTTGAGATTAAAAACAAAATTCTGTATTTCTGTAATTACGAATTGTAATCAGAAGAAACTGGTGGATTTCCTTGATTAAAGTCGTTGGTGCAACACCAGCTGTAATAACCTTACAAGACACAGTGATGGATTATTAATGCTGTCTGCTTGTCCAGACATTTCAGACATAGATTGAGTAGGAATATTTGATACTGAGTGATAGGATAACTGTCTTTCTCAACTCTCTTCTCATATCCATATAATATAAAGCTAGAGCGATTTCTAGGAAAGGAGGTAGAAAAGAAATGGTAGAAAGAAGGTTTTCTTTGTCCGGAATGTTCTCGGAATTTGTTGTTTTACAAACCACTTTAATCATCTGGAGAGGACTGTCCCCCCTCTCTGGATGTCGTCGTATGTGGTTTGTGAAGGTATTTGGGGTGGAAATGGGATTTTGAAGCCTTTTTTAAATCAGGATAACCACACTCTATTTATAGCCTGGGAAAGCCCCTGTGAGATACTACGTCATTTCTCACAACCTACGTCCAGGGGGACCTAAAACAGGTATGAAAGTCAGAGAAGAGGGGGAGGGAAAAGAGGGAGAGGGGGAAGTGTGGCGATAGAGGGTGACCGTCCGGAGGACGGGTACTTTGCTAGTCTATGATACACTGCTTCCCTTAAAGGAAATAATAATATAACACACAACTCATGGGTACACACTATATACTTGTGCTTTTTCTCTCTCTCTGCTCTCTTTCTCCTGCCTCCCTCTCTCTTTCCTCCATCTCCCCTATCTTTTACTCTCCAATCACACTTTCCTCTCTTTCCATAATTCCTCTCTTCCTATCAAAAGAAAACAGTTCTATGGGTATATGCTTCTATCAAGAGCAGTGGAGTTGTATGGTGGTTAAACAGTTCAGCTTTAACACATCAACTGCTGTATATAGTACAGTTCAGCTTTAACACATCTACTGCTGTATATAGTACAGTTCAGCTTTAACACATCTACTGCTGTACAGTTCAGCTTTAATACATCTACTGCTGTATATAGTACAGTTCAGCTTTAACACATCTACTGCTGTATATAGTACAGTTCAGCTTTAACACATCTACTGCTGTATATAGTACAGTTCAGCTTTAACACATCTACTGCTGTATATAGTACAGTTCAGCTTTAACACATCTGCAGCTGTATATAGTACAGTTCAGCTTTAACACATCTACTGCTGTATATAGTACAGTTCAGCTTTAACACATCTACTGCTGTATATAGTACAGTTCAGCTTTAACACATCTATTGCTGTACAGTTCAGCTTTAACACATCTACTGCTGTATATAGTACAGTTCAGCTTTAACACATCTACTGCTGTATATAGTACAGTTCAGCTTTAACACATCTACTGCTGTACAGTTCAGCTTTAACACATCTACTGCTGTATATAGTACAGTTCAGCTTTAACACATCTACTGCTGTATATAGTACAGTTCAGCTTTAACACATCTACTGCTGTATATAGTACAGTTCAGCTTTAACACATCTACTGCTGTATATAGTACAGTTCAGCTTTAACACATCTACTGCTGTATATAGTACAGTTCAGCTTTAACACATCTACTGCTGTATATAGTACAGTTCAGCTTTAACACATCTATTGCTGTACAGTTCAGCTTTAACACATCTACTGCTGTATATAGTACAGTTCAGCTTTAACACATCTACTGCTGTATATAGTACAGTTCAGCTTTAACACATCTACTGCTGTACAGTTCAGCTTTAACACATCTACTGCTGTATATAGTACAGTTCAGCTTTAACACATCTACTGCTGTATATAGTACAGTTCAGCTTTAACACATCTACTGCTGTATATAGTACAGTTCAGCTTTAACACATCTACTGCTGTATATAGTACAGTTCAGCTTTAACACATCTACTGCTGTATATAGTACAGTTCAGCTTTAACACATCTACTGCTGTATATAGTACAGTTCAGCTTTAACACATCTACTGCTGTACAGTTCAGCTTTAACACTTCTACTGCTGTATATAGTACAGTTCAGCTTTAACACATCTACTGCTGTATATAGTACAGTTCAGCTTTAACACAACTACTGCTGTATATAGTACAGTTCAGCTTTAACACATCTACTGCTGTATATAGTACAGTTCAGCTTTAACACATCTACTGCTGTATATAGTACAGTTCAGCTTTAACACATCTACTGCTGTATATAGTACAGTTCAGCTTTAACACATCTACTGCTGTATATAGTACAGTTCAGCTTTAACACATCTACTGCTGTATATAGTACAGTTCAGCTTTAACACATCTACTGCTGTATATAGTACAGTTCAGCTTTAACACATCTACTGCTGTATATAGTACAGTTCAGCTTTAACACATCTACTGCTGTATATAGTACAGTTCAGCTTTAACACATCTACTGCTGTATATAGTACAGTTCAGCTTTAACACATCTACTGCTGTATATAGTACAGTTCAGCTTTAACACATCTACTGCTGTATATAGTACAGTTCAGCTTTAACACTTCTACTGCTGTATATAGTACAGTTCAGCTTTAACACATCTACTGCTGTACAGTTCAGCTTTAACACATCTACTGCTGTATATAGTACAGTACAGCTTTAACACATCTACTGCTGTATATAGTACAGTTCAGCTTTAACACATCTACTGCTGTATATAGTACAGTTCAGCTTTAACACATCTACTGCTGTATATAGTACAGTTCAGCTTTAACACATCTGCAGCTGTATATAGTACAGTTCAGCTTTAACACATCTACTGCTGTATATAGTACAGTTCAGCTTTAACACATCTACTGCTGTATATAGTACAGTTCAGCTTTAACACATCTACTGCTGTATATAGTACAGTTCAGCTTTAACACATCTACTGCTGTATATAGTACAGTTCAGCTTTAACACATCTACTGCTGTATATAGTACAGTTCAGCTTTAACACATCTACTGCTGTATACAGTACAGTTCAGCTTTAACACTCCTACTGCTGTATATAGTACAGTTCAGCTTTAACACTTCTACTGCTGTATATAGTACAGTTCAGCTTTAACACATCTACTGCTGTATATAGTACAGTTCAGCTTTAACACATCTACTGCTGTATATAGTACAGTTCAGCTTTAACACATCTACTGCTGTATATAGTACAGTTCAGCTTTAACACATCTACTGCTGTATATAGTACAGTTCAGCTTTAACACATCTACTGCTGTATATAGTACAGTTCAGCTTTAACACATCTACTGCTGTATATAGTACAGTTCAGCTTTAACACATCTACTGCTGTACAGTTCAGCTTTAACACATCTACTGCTGTATATAGTACAGTTCAGCTTTAACACATCTACTGCTGTATATAGTACAGTTCAGCTTTAACACATCTACTGCTGTATATAGTACAGTTCAGCTTTAACACATCTACTGCTGTATATAGTACAGTTCAGCTTTAACACATCTACTGCTGTATATAGTACAGTTCAGCTTTAACACATCTACTGCTGTATATAGTACAGTTCAGCTTTAACACATCTACAGCTGTATATAGTACAGTTCAGCTTTAACACATCTACTGCTGTACAGTTCAGCTTTAACACTTCTACTGCTGTATATAGTACAGTTCAGCTTTAACACATCTACTGCTGTACAGTTCAGCTTTAACACATCTACTGCTGTACAGTTCAGCTTTAACACATCTACTGCTGTATATAGTACAGTTCAGCTTTAACACATCTACTGCTGTATATAGTACAGTTCAGCTTTAACACATCTACTGCTGTATATAGTACAGTTCAGCTTTAACACATCTACTGCTGTATATAGTACAGTTCAGCTTTAACACAACTACTGCTGTACAGTTCAGCTTTAACACATCTACTGCTGTATATAGTACAGTTCAGCTTTAACACTTCTACTGCTGTATAAAGTACAGTTCAGCTTTAACACATCTACTGCTGTATATAGTACAGTTCAGCTTTAACACATCTACTGCTGTATATAGTACAGTTCAGCTTTAACACATCTACTGCTGTATATAGTACAGTTCAGCTTTAACACTTCTACTGCTGTATATAGTATAGTTCAGCTTTAACACATCTACTGCTGTATATAGTACAGTTCAGCTTTAACACATCTACTGCTGTACAGTTCAGCTTTAACACATCTACTGCTGTATATAGTACAGTTCAGCTTTAACACTTCTACTGCTGTACAGTTCAGCTTTAACACATCTACTGCTGTATATAGTACAGTTCAGCTTTAACACATCTACTGCTGTATATAGTACAGTTCAGCTTTAACACATCTACTGCTGTATATAGTACAGTTCAGCTTTAACACATCTACTGCTGTACAGTTCAGCTTTTACACATCTACTGCTGTATATAGTACAGTTCAGCTTTTACACATCTACTGCTGTATATAGTACAGTTCAGCTTTAACACATCTACTGCTGTACAGTTCAGCTTTAACACATCTACTGCTGTATATAGTACAGTTCAGCTTTAACACATCTACTGCTGTACAGTTCAGCTTTAACACATCTACTGCTGTATATAGTACAGTTCAGCTTTTACACATCTACTGCTGTATATAGTACAGTTCAGCTTTTACACATCTACTGCTGTATATAGTACAGTTCAGCTTTAACACATCTACTGCTGTACAGTTCAGCTTTAACACATCTACTGCTGTATATAGTACAGTACAGCTTTAACACAACTACTGCTGTATATAGTACAGTTCAGCTTTAACACATCTACTGCTGTATATAGTACAGTTCAGCTTTAACACATCTACTGCTGTATATAGTACAGTTCAGCTTTAACACATCTACTGCTGTATATAGTACAGTTCAGCTTTAACACATCTACTGCTGTATATAGTACAGTTCAGC
This sequence comes from Sthenelais limicola, assembly GCA_942159475.1. NCBI lineage: Eukaryota > Metazoa > Annelida > Polychaeta > Phyllodocida > Sigalionidae > Sthenelais > Sthenelais limicola. Next base: position 1,554,184 of record OW804101.1, on the reverse strand, counting down.
TTTAACACAACTACTGCTGTATATAGCACAGTTCAGCTTTAACACATCTACTGCTGTATATAGTACAGTTCAGCTTTAACACATCTACTGCTGTATATAGTACAGTTCAGCTTTAACACATCTACTGCTGTATATAGTACAGTTCAGCTTTAACACATCTACTGCTGTATATAGTACAGTTCAGCTTTAACACATCTACTGCTGTATATAGTACAGTTCAGCTTTAACACATCTACTGCTGTATATAGTACAGTTCAGCTTTAACACATCTACTGCTGTACAGTTCAGCTTTAACACATCTACTGCTGTATATAGTACAGTTCAGCTTTAACACATCTACTGCTGTATATAGTACAGTTCAGCTTTAACACATCTACTGCTGTATATAGTACAGTTCAGCTTTAATACATCTACTGCTGTATATAGTACAGTTCAGCTTTAACACATCTACTGCTGTATATAGTACAGTTCAGCTTTAACACATCTACTGCTGTATACAGTACAGTTCAGCTTTAACACATCTACTGCTGTATATAGTACAGTTCAGCTTTAACACATCTACTGCTTTATATAGTACAGTTCAGCTTTAACACATGTACTGCTGTACAGTTCAGCTTTAACACTTCTACTACTGTATATAGTACAGTTCAGCTTTAACACATCTACTGCTGTATATAGTACAGTTCAGCTTTAACACATCTACTGCTGTATACAGTACAGTTCAGCTTTAACACATCTACTGCTGTATATAGTACAGTTCAGCTTTAACACATCTACTGCTTTATATAGTACAGTTCAGCTTTAACACATGTACTGCTGTACAGTTCAGCTTTAACACTTCTACTACTGTATATAGTACAGTTCAGCTTTAACACTTCTACTGCTGTATATAGTACAGTTCAGCTTTAACACATCTAGTGCTGTATATAGTACAGTTCAGCTTTAACACATCTACTGCTTTATATAGTACAGTTCAGCTTTAACACATGTACTGCTGTACAGTTCAGCTTTAACACATCTACTACTGTATATAGTACAGTTCAGCTTTAACACATCTACTGCTGTATATAGTACAGTTCAGCTTTAACACATCTACTGCTGTATATAGTACAGCTTTAACACTTCTACTGCTGTATATAGTACAGTTCAGCTTTAACACTTCTACTGCTGTATATAGTACAGTACAGCTTTAACACATCTACTACTGTATATAGTACAGTTCAGCTTTAACACATCTACTGCTGTACAGTTCAGCTTTAACACATCTACTGCTGTATATAGTACAGTTCAGCTTTAACACATCTACTGCTGTATATAGTACAGTTCAGCTTTAACACATCTACTGCTGTACAGTTCAGCTTTAACACATCTACTGCTGTATATAGTACAGTTCAGCTTTAACACATCTACTGCTGTATATAGTACAGTTCAGCTTTAACACATCTACTGCTGTACAGTTCAGCTTTAACACATCTACTGCTGTATATAGTACAGTTCAGCTTTAACACATCTACTGCTGTACAGTTCAGCTTTAACACATCTACTGCTGTACAGTTCAGCTTTAACACATCTACTGCTGTATATAGTACAGTTCAGCTTTAACACATCTACTGCTGTATATAGTACAGTTCAGCTTTAACACATCTACTGCTGTATATAGTACAGTTCAGCTTTAACACAACTACTGCTGTATATAGTACAGTTCAGCTTTAACACATCTACTGCTGTATATAGTACAGTTCAGCTTTAACACATCTACTGCTGTATATAGTACAGTTCAGCTTTAACCCATCTACTGCTGTATATAGTACAGTTCAGCTTTAACACTTCTACTGCTGTATATAGAACAGTTCAGCTTTAACACATCTACTGCTGCATATAGTACAGTTCAGCTTTAACACATCTACTGCTGTATATAGTACAGTTCAGCTTTAACACATCTACTGCTGTATATAGTACAGTTCAGCTTTAACACATCTACTGCTGTATATAGCACAGTTCAGCTTTAACACATCTACTGCTGTATATAGTACAGTTCAGCTTTAACACATCTACTGCTGTACAGTTCAGCTTTAACACATCTACTGCTGTATATAGTACAGTTCAGCTTTAACACATCTACTGCTGTATATAGTACAGTTCAGCTTTAACACATCTACTGCTGTATATAGTACAGTTCAGCTTTAACACATCTACTGCTGTACAGTTCAGCTTTAACACATCTACTGCTGTATATAGTACAGTTCAGCTTTAACACATCTACTGCTGTATATAGTACAGTTCAGCTTTAACACATCTACTGCTGTACAGTTCAGCTTTGACACATCTACTGCTGTATATAGTACAGTTCAGCTTTAACACATCTACTGCTGTATATAGTACAGTTCAGCTTTAACACATCTACTGCTGTATATAGTACAGTTCAGCTTTAACACTTCTACTGCTGTACAGTTCAGCTTTAACACATCTACTGCTGTATATAGTACAGTTCAGCTTTAACACTTCTACTGCTGTATATAGTACAGTTCAGCTTTAACACATCTACTGCTGTATATAGTACAGTTCAGCTTTAACACATCTACTGCTGTATATAGTACAGTTCAGCTTTAACACATCTACTGCTGTATATAGTACAGTTCAGCTTTAACACATCTACTGCTGTATATAGTACAGTACAGCTTTAACACATCTACTGCTGTATATAGTACAGTTCAGCTTTAACACATCTACTGCTGTATATAGTACAGTACAGCTTTAACACATCTACTGCTGTATATAGTACAGTTCAGCTTTAACACTTCTACTGCTGTATATAGTACAGTTCAGCTTTAACACATCTACTACTGTATATAGTACAGTTCAGCTTTAACACATCTACTGCTGAATATAGTACAGTTCAGCTTTAACACATCTACTGCTGTATATAGTACAGTTCAGCTTTAACACATCTACTGCTGTACAGTTCAGCTTTAACACATCTACTGCTGTATATAGTACAGTTCAGCTTTAACACATCTACTGCTGTATATAGTACAGTTCAGCTTTAACACATCTACTGCTGTATATAGTACAGTTCAGCTTTAACACATCTACTGCTGTATATAGTACAGTTCAGCTTCAACACTTCTACTGCTGTATATAGTACAGTTCAGCTTTAACACATCTACTGCTGTACAGTTCAGCTTTAACACATCTACTGCTGTATAGTTCAGCTTTAACACAACTACTGCTGTACAGTTCAGCTTTAACACATCTACTGCTGTACATAGTACAGTTCAGCTTTAACACATCTACTGCTGTATATAGTACAGTTCAGCTTTAACCCATCTACTGCTGTATATAGTACAGTTCAGCTTTAACACATCTACTGCTGTATATAGTACAGTTCAACTTTAACACATCTACTGCTGTATATAGTACAGTTCAACTTTAACACATCTACTGCTGTATATAGTACAGTTCAGCTTTAACACATCTACTGCTGTATATAGTACAGTTCAGCTTTAACACATCTAGTGCTGTATATAGTACAGTTCAGCTTTAACACATCTACTGCTGTATATAGTACAGTTCAGCTTTAACATATCTACTGCTGTATATAGTACAGTTCAGCTTTAACACATCTACTGTACACAGTTCAGCTTTAACACATCTACTGCTGTATATAGTACAGTTCAGCTTTAACACATCTACTGCTGTATATAGTACAGTTCAGCTTTAACACATCTACTGCTGTATATAGTACAGTTCAGCTTTAACACATCTACTGCTGTATATAGTACAGTTCAGCTTTAACACTTCTACTGCTGTATATAGTACAGTTCAGCTTTAACACATCTACTGCTGTATATAGTACAGTTCAGCTTTAACACATCTACTGCTGTATATAGTACAGTTCAGCTTTAACACATTTACTGCTGTATATAGTACAGTTCAGCTTTAACACATCTACTGTACACAGTTCAGCTTTAACACATCTACTGCTGTATATAGTACAGTTCAGCTTTAACACATCTACTGCTGTATATAGTACAGTTCAGCTTTAACACATCTACTGCTGTATATAGTACAGTTCAGCTTTAACACTTCTACTGCTGTATATAGTACAGTTCAGCTTTAACACATCTACTGCTGTATATAGTACAGTTCAGCTTTAACACATCTACTGCTGCATATAGTACAGTTCAGCTTTAACACATCTACTGCTGTATATAGTACAGTTCAGCTTTAACACATCTACTGCTGTATATAGTACAGTTCAGCTTTAACACATCTACTGCTGTATATAGTACAGTTCAGCTTTAACACATCTACTGCTGTATATAGTACAGTTCAGCTTTAACACATCTACTGCTGTATATAGTACAGTTCAGCTTTAACACATCTACTGCTGTATATAGTACAGTTCAGCTTTAACACAACTACTGCTGTATATAGTACAGTTCAGCTTTGACACATCTACTGCTGTATATAGTACAGTTCAGCTTTAACACTTCTACTGCTGTATATAGTACAGTTCAGCTGTGACACATCTACTGCTGTATATAGTACAGTTCAGCTTTAACACATCTACTGCTGTATATAGTACAGTTCAGCTTTAACACAACTACTGCTGTATATAGTACAGTTCAGCTTTAACACAACTACTGCTGTATATAGCACAGTTCAGCTTTAACACATCTACTGCTGTATATAGTACAGTTCAGCTTTAACACATCTACTGCTGTATATTGTACAGTTCAGCTTTAACACAACTACTGCTGTATATAGCACAGTTCAGCTTTAACACATCTACTGCTGTATATAGTACAGTTCAGCTTTAACACATCTACTGCTGTATATAGTACAGTTCAGCTTTAACACATCTACTGCTGTATATAGTACAGTTCAGCTTTAACACATCTACTGCTGAATATAGTACAGTTCAGCTTTAACACATCTACTGCTGTACAGTTCAGCTTTAACACATCTACTGCTGTATATAGTACAGTTCAGCTTTAACACATTTACTGCTGTGTATAGTACAGTTCAGCTTTAACACAACTACTGCTGTACAGTTCAGCTTTAACACATCTACTGCTGTACAGTTCAGCTTTAACACTTCTACTGCTGTATATAGTACAGTTCAGCTTTAACACATCTACTGCTGTATATAGTACAGTTCAGCTTTAACACATCTACTGCTGTATATAGTACAGTTCAGCTTTAACACATCTACTGCTGTATATAGTACAGTTCAGCTTTAACACATCTACTGCTGTACAGTTCAGCTTTAACACATCTACTGCTGTATATAGTACAGTTCAGCTTTAACACAACTACTGCTGTATATAGTACAGTTCAGCTTTAACACATCTACTGCTGTATATAGTACAGTTCAGCTTTAACACTCCTACTGCTGTATATAGTACAGTTCAGCTTTAACACAACTACTGCTGTATATAGTACAGTTCAGCTTTAACACATCTACTGCTGTATATAGTACAGCTTTAACACATCTACTGCTGTATATAGTACAGTTCAGCTTTAACACATCTACTGCTGTATATAGTACAGTTCAGCTTTAACACTTCTACTGTACATAGTTCAGCTGTGTCTTTGCCCAGTTCAGCTGTAAGTATGGAGGCTCAGGACAGTCTGGTTTTATGAAGACAGATCTACTTACAGATTCATTAGTAACTTTCTTTCTCTTATTTCTTTCTTCTTTCTAGCCCGCACCTCAACCCCCTCTACCGGGCGGGCCTGCAACCAGACTATCACTGCCTCCCCCTAGGGAGCATTTATAAACCAGACGCTAAGGGGGCCAGAGTGGCTAGGGAGCATTCATTTTACACAATCTGGTTTTTATCCCCATTTGTCTTTGGGGCCAGCGCAGGGAGTCATCCGTCTCTCTCTACACCCGCGTGTAGGGGAAGCGGCGAGTCTTTAATTCTCAGGCTTTTTCATTTGAAACTAATGTAACTAATGATCATTTAAACAACTCATTAGGGTGCCGGGATTAAAGCGACCTGACGGGCGAGGTGTCGCGTCTTGTGTATATCAGTGAAATTGTCAGAAAATGTACAATTTACCTTCACAAATGTTCTCATATAACACACATTTTAGACAAAAATCAGGTTAAAAATTTAGTTCACTACATCTGAAAAGATTGCTTGAATCAAGGCAATGTCAAATATACTCAGATATATCTAGTTTTGACCCTTTTTCATTCTAATTTAGCTAATTGTACTTCATGTGTAGATCTGCTGATTGTACATTTTCTGCAGATTTCACCCATATTGTGGTGGCTTTGTATCCACAAGGTTATTCAAGAGCTGAGAATCACATTCAAGCCTTAGTAACGGGGAAATACAGTTTTAAAATTGAAACATTCAATTAAATTCATCATATTACGTATTTGTTTTTACAAACATTGTACAAAGAGAGAGATACATCAGATAGATGACTTCGAAGTCTTCCAGTATGTTCCCAGACTAGAATAACCATAGAGTGAAGTACACTTAGAGAATAGGGGATTTGCATAGCCGCCATTTATATTTTGTATTTAAGATATTTTTAGTCAGCACACAACATTATGTAATGAATACACTATATCTCAGTCATTGCTGACTACTATAACTCAAGTATATTATGTAGAAAAAACTGAAAATCCTCAAATTGATCATTTTAGTTAATATACACAAAACACAATGATATTAAGAGCAATACAATTTTTCTAAAACCATCACCATTTGGCTCCTGGTTTGCAGGTAATTATTGCAGTTGTATGTCAGGTTAAAAACTAGAGAAATGATGGCGGGCCATGTTTCCAAGTCTCTATCTTTCTCAGTATGCATTTGGTTTGTTCATAATTTATACAATTGGTGAAAACATTCTTGCATTATTCGATGTAAACGTTGCTGAATATTTGTAGGAGAGATTTGAACTGAATCCATTCTAGCATGCATTGTAATAGCGCAATTACATGCGCATGCGTTATTAGTTCCTATTTTTAGTTACATTATATGGGTCAGATTTTCAAAAAATGTACAATTGGCAGCCGTACACATTTAGCAAATTCTGCAAAATTAGGCTGGAAAATGAAGAATACCAGGTATATCTGAGTATATTTGGCATTGATTCAAACTATCAGTTCTGTTATGTTAAACTGCATTTTGAGGCTCATTTTTGTATTAAATGTTGATTATTTGAGAGGATTGGTGAAGGTGAATTGTACATTTTCTGAAAATCAGACCCATATAGCCATGCACCTAGACAGTTAAACCCACACTAGACACAGCGCCAGGCAGAACTATTAAAGATGCTGTGAGCTTTGGTCTGGACAAATAGTCATGTCTTGCTGTATAAAAATGTTGAATAAAAAAAAAATACACTTTGTATATTTTTCCAGCGATGTCTATTGTATATTTTATATGATTTACGACTGGTAATGTTGTATAAATGTAATCGGTTTCAGGAAAATAAGTCATAGGTCGCAAACTATGGATTTTGAGATATCACCTTATTTGAAAAGAGGAGATCAAGGCTGATACTATCTAATCTAATCTAATGATAGTAAACACTAGGACACCTAATAAGTATTTCTATATATTAAGTTTGATATTTATATTTTTGAAAAGTAAATGTTTGCAATGTTTCTGGATGGGTAATTACCAGTAAAGTAACTAAATATACTCAATACAAAGGTCTTCAAAACGCAAAGATATATTTAATACAATGTCCTGAGATTTGCTACATGGATTCATACGACTACAAGTGCTAAACCCTCTAAAAATCAGAACATTTCAGTTTAGACATCTTGTGAAAAAAACACCTTGAAAAATATCATTTTTCCTGACTCATTCATCTGGGAACAAATCACAAATAACAAAAGAAAACGATTAGAATAAAAAAATGCTGAAACAATTTGTGCTCCGCTGCCACTTTAAGAGGCAGCGCCCCCGGCGGCGAGTAATATGTGGGTCAGGTTTTCAGAAAATGTACAATTCAACGTCGCCATTCTTCTCAAATAACCGAATTTTCAGACGAAAATAAAGTTCAACATGCAGTTCAACCGAACCAGACAGATTGCTAGAATCAATACAATGCCAAATATACTCGAAATTACCTAGTATTGGCCAAATTTGTACATTTTCTGAAAAGCTGATCCATATGTAACTAACTAATCAGAACATTTCAGTAAAGAGATCTCATGAAAAAAACACTTAAATATCAATTTTGTGACTTGTGACTCATTTTCCTGGAACACAGCACAAATAGCAAAAGAAAACGATTAGAATAAAAAAATACTGAAACAATTTCTGCTGCGCTGCCACTTTAAGAGGCAGCGCCCCCGGCGGGTAATATGTGTAACTACAGACTGGTGCTGCCATAGAGACTGACGCCTCATTACAAGCCTGACTTTATCTAAATCACTGCAGTTAGACCTGAATAGGTTTGACCTTGCGTCACTCCTCCACGTGACCTTCACGTGTCCAGACGAGATTAGTCCGATTGTCTTCAGCCGAGTATTGTCGTTCTGTCTGTGTGTCTCCCTTACGGATATGGGTCAGATTTTCAGAAAATGTACAATTGGCAGCTCTACACATTAAGGAAATTTGGCTAAATTTGGCTGATAAATGATGAATACCCGGTATATCTGAGTATACATTGATTTTAAGTATCAGTTCAGTTATGTTTAATTGCATTTTGAAGCTGATTTTAGTCTTAGATGTGGATTATTTGAGAGGATTGGTGAAGGCGAATTGTACATTTTCTGAAAATCTGACCCATATTGGTTTGTTTGTTTGCCCAACAGCCCATTCTCTGCTTTCAACCTATTTGTGATGTGTTTTAGGAAAATGAGTCACAAGAGGCAAAATAAATATTATTCAAAACGATTTATTCACAAGATCTCTTTGTTGGAATATTCTCATTTTAGAGTCTAGTGCCTTAAGGTGTATGAACTCAAGTACAACATTTCAAGACATTGTCTTAAACATATCCAGAAATGTCAGTCCTTCTCTCTGTTCGAATTACCCCATCTTTATCATCAATACGCTTATCCATCCTCATCATGTTATACGGTTGTTAGCTTTAAGTATGTTTTCTGTAACCTCAATCAAGAATCCCAAGTTGGCAGTCACTGAAGACCTGTTTCTGACGATCACAGATTTGACCGACCATTGTAGTAACAGCAGCAATAAAGAATTTTTGAATTGAATTGAATTTCAAAGATCATCCTATGGATTATATCTAGCTACTTTATTGGTATTGGTATGGTATTGCCAGTCTAGAAACTTTTTTTCAAACATAAAAATAACAAACATAAAATATAGAAACACTATTTAGATGTTTTTAATGTTTACTATCATTGGAATCAGCTTGATCTCATCCTTTCAAGTACTATGGTATCTTAAAATTTATTTTCTGCGACTAGTGACTCATTTTGCTTAGACACATCACATTTAACCTTTCCCCTGCCTCCCTCTCTACTTTCTTACTCTCCTCTTGTTTACCCATCTCTGTCTCTCCTCTCTTCCTCCCTCTTTCTCTCTTCTCACCCTCTCCTTCCCTCCCTCCTCTTCCTCCCTCCCCCTGTCCTTCCTCTATGTCTCATCCCCTTCCTGTCCTTTACCTCTATCCTGCTAACTCTTGTCTTTTGTCTCTCTGCTCTCTCTCTCCACTTTCTTATCTCTCCTCTGCCTCATCTCTCCCTCTCTCTCTCCTCTCTCCCCCTCTCTCTCCTCTCTCTCTCCTCTCTCTCTCCTCTCTCTCCTCTCTCTCCTCTCTCTCCTCTCTCTGCTTCTTTCTCCCTCTCTCTCCTCTCTTTCCTTCTATCTCCCTCTCTCTCCCTCTTTCTCCCTCTCTCTCCCTCTCTTTCCTTCTATCTCCCTCTCTCTCCCTCTTTCTCCCTCTCTCTCCTCTCTCTCCCTCTCTTTCCTTCTATCTCCCTCTCTCTCCCTCTTTCTCCCTCCCTCTCCTTCTATCTCCCTCTCTCTCCCTCTCTCTCCTTCTTTCTCCCTCTCTCCTCTCTCTTCTCTCTCTCCCTCTCTCTCCTTCTATCTCCCTCTCTCTCCTTCTTTCTCCCTCTCTCTCCCTCTCTCTCCTTCTTTCTCCCTCTCTCCTCTCTCCCTCTCTCCCCTCTCCCTCTGTCTCCTTCTATCTTCCTCTCTCTCCCTCTCTCTCTCCTTCTCTCTCCCTCTCTCTCCCTCTCTCCTCTCTCTCTCCTCTCCCCTCTCTCTCCTCTCTCCCTCTCTCTCCTCTCCCACTCTCTCCCCCTCCTCTCTCCCCTCTCTCTCCTCTCCTCTCTCTCTCCTTTCCCTCTCTCTCCTTCTATCTCCCTCTCTCTCCCTCTCTCGCCTCTCTCACCCTCTCTCTCCTCTCCCTCTCTCTCCCTCTCTCTCCTCTCTTGTTATGTAACATTACGTATCAGTTGCTTAGTTCTTCTCACGAAGACCACACGTTCGTTTGCTAATCTTCCATTCATACCTTAACACTCTCTCCTCCCTCTCCTCTCTCTCCACTCTCTCCTCTCTCACCCTTTCTCTCCTCTCTCCCTCTCTCCCTCTCTCTCCTCTCTCTGCTCTCTCTGCTCTCTCTCCTCCCTCTCCTCTCTCTCCACTCTCTCCTCTCTCACTCTCTCTCACCCTCTCTCTCCTCTCTCTCCTCTCTCTCCTCTCTCTCCTCTCTCTCCTCTCTCCCTCTCTCTCCTCTCTCTCCTCTCACTCCTCCCTCTCTCTCTCCTCTCTCTCCTCTCTCTCCCCTCTCTCCTCTTTCTCCCTCTTTCCTTCTTTCTCCCTCTCTCACCCTCTCTCTCCTCCCTCTCCTTATCTTCCTCACCCCCCCTCTCTCCCCCACTTGACTGCCTCCCACTCCTCCACCATTAAAATGTCTCCTCTCTCGACCGCTTGGCGCCGCTACTGATGACCTGATGAACTTGCCACAAGATGGCGCCACCTAAAGACTATTGCTGCGCATGCGCCGGCGTCTGTGACACCAATATGGCGGCCAGGGTCGGAATTAACATTCAGGTCGGGGGATGCCAAATTAGTTTCTGTAATGGTAAGATCAGTCATTTTTGTGATTACTTTGAAAAAAGGACGCAATAAGTGACATTTCAGATTATAATCTCTTTCTGAAATAAGCTATTGAGCTGTAGCTGGTGTTCCATATAGTGAATAAGGAATTATAGAACACGTTGCAATGATTCTAGGGTGTGTAATAATTTCACATAGTCATACTGGTGGGTCAAATCATCTAAAAATGTACAATCAGTAGCTGTACACGTTTAGTCAAATCTGCAAACTTCTATCATAACATGTCATTAAATTACATAATTTTACTTAAAATATAGAAATACTTATTTTTTAATATTTTTTTTTACTTATTAGATGTGGTGTGCTTTACTATCATTAGAATCGGCTTGATCTCATCTTTTGGGTCAGATTTTCAGAAAATGTACAATTCAACTTCGCCAATCATCACAAATAACCCAAATTTCAGACGAAAATGAACTTCAAAATACAGTTCAACCTAACCAAACAGATTGCTAGAATCAATGCAATGCCGAATATACTCGAATTTACCAAGTATTGACCAAATTGCAGCCTAATTTAGCAGAATTTACTAAATGTGTAGAGCTGCCAATTGTACATTTTCTGAAAATCTAACCCTTTTCAAATAATACAATGTCTCAACATTCATTGTTTGCTTGTGACACATTTTCCTGGACCAGAGTACATTATACTTCACCAGTATCTCAGTCTCAGCTTAAAAGAGTCACTAAACCCAGAAAACATATGAGAACTTCTTTGCTATGATTCAAATCTAATGGCCCCCGTGGTACTTAATGTAACCTAACATTTAGCGAGTCATTATGTGGCTAAATGAAATGAACATGCAATGTACATAATGCCCAAGTCGGAAGAGGTGCTGTGTACATTTCAGGCGATACTTTGTGACGTCACACAACACCCCCAGTGCCCTCTTGTGCTAAACAGACCTTTTTACCCAATAGGGGGAGTTGCATGCCTCACTGCGCATGTCTGTCACAGTGCATGCTGGGACGGATTCAGTTAAAATCTCACATACAAATATTTGGCAACATTTCTATCAAAATTTGCAAGAATGTTTTCACCAATATCATGGCTTAATAAATGATCTAGGAAAACTAAATGCATGATGGGAAAGATGAAGACTTGTGTTAGGGAAACATGTGGATATTGACATTAGAGCATTGATAAATACCCCATGCTGAACAAGGCATGTTTCATATAGATTTTTTACTGTACCATTACACCCATAATTCCATGCGAATCAAGATTCAAAATGGCGGCTATGCAATTCCCCTATTAGTGCCTTGGGGTGACTATAAGTCATTCATAAATGGAGGTAGAAATAGGGACCTGGGTGTTGTACGATGGATCCATAACGTTTGGTGTCTGTGGGTCAGATTTTCAGAAAATGTACAATTCACCTTCACCAATCCTCTCGAGTAACGCAAATTTAAGACAAAAATATCTTTCAAAATACAGTTCAACCTAACCAAACAGATTGCTAGAATCGAAGCAATGCCGGATACACTCGAATTTACCTAGTATTGACAACATTTCAGTCTATTTTAGCAGAATTAACCAAAAGGGTACAGCGGCCAATTGTACATTTTCTGAAAATCTGACTCCTTTACAAGTGACCATTAACCCATTTAGTGACCCTGAGAGATGAGAGAGAGGGAGAGAGGAGAGATAAAGGGGAGAGGAGAGGGAGGAGAGAGAGAGGATGCAGGGAGAGAGGGGAGAGGGGCGAAGGGGGAGAGGGTGTTAGAGAGGGAAGAAGGGAAAGGGGGAGAGGGGGGTGATGGGAGGTAAAAGTGTTGGTGGGCTAAAGTGTCTAGACACTACACGGGTGAGTGTGTGTGTGGGGGGGAGCAGTGAGAGAGAGATAGGAGAGACGAGAGGTGGGAGAGAAAGGTAGAGAGGGGCTGAGGGGCGAGAGAAGGGAGATGGGGAGGTAAATGATATAGTGACCTGGGTGCTGTACTTATGCATCCATGACGTGTGGTGTCTTCACAACCCATTTAGTGACCCTTTAATATTATAAGTGGACAAACGACCAGTTATTAATAGATTGCATCACTGCCGGGCTTGATGGTATCAAGTTATCTTAATTATTATTCTAAAAGTGCAATTTATACCAATTATATTTACACTGCATATCTCAAGTCCCTTATCAGGGTTTCCCATTTGCCCCAGTTTCAATGATTTGTACATGTTACATTAATTAACGTAAAGCATACAGTTTATAGTCTGTCGAGCATTATATATATTTAATCACTTTGTCACTTGTATATGGGTCAGATGTTCAGAAAATGTACAATTCGCCTTCACCAATCCTCTCAAATATCCCACATTTAAGACAAAAATGAACTTCAAAATGCAGTTCAACATAACAGAACTGATACTTTAAATCAATGCGATACCAAAAATTCTCTGATATACCAAGTATTCATCGTTTTTCTGCCTAATTTAGTAGAATTTCCTAGATGTGTAGAGCTGCCAATTGTACATTTTCTTAAAATCTGACCCATAAAGAGGTTTATAAAGTGTCAGTGATTTATCCTGGGCCATGGGTTTATGGAGTGGGAGGTAGTGCAGAGAAACAAATACAATATATTTATGTAGGATCTGCCAAGGAGTTATAGGAACTATATATGTATATTTATATATTATATAAACACAGAAAGATCTGTGGGCTTCAATGGACATCGGTATCGTTGGTTGGCACGACAATAAGGCATCTTGCTTCATCCCTTGGTTACTGTTGTCTAGAACCCTGCACACACACACAACCGATTTGTCTCCCGATTGTCCCCCGATTTGGGTCTCCCAATGAATCCTAAGGTTTCATTTCAAATCCTGGTTTATGTTTTTGAAATAACATCAACCAGGATTGGAAATGAATTCCTAGGATTGACCAGGAGACCTAAATCTGGCGACCTAAATCGGGAGACCTAAATCGGGGGGCAAATCGGCTGTGTGTGTTTGCAGGGTCTTTAGTCTTTAAAGTTTACTATCGTTGAAATCAGCTTGATCTCATCTTTTCAAATATGATGTTATCTCAAAATGGAGTTTTTGCGACTTGTGACTCATATTCCTGCGACACATCACACATTAATTCCCGCCATCAACTGTCCGCCATCTTACTGTCATGAGAGACCTACCACACACGCCCCCTGTTGAGCCAAACTGTAACTAATAAGGGTCCCGACCTTGACCTTGCCTCCTACCAATAAGTCAGACTTTTCACCCCAGGTGTCAGCACCTTAATCATATCCCATCATGCCTCATTATCAACATGGCCGCCAGGGGTCGAGTGAAGGTCACGTCGCTCGCTGGCATGACGTCATGATTAGGTGTGACGTCAAGCGTGACGTGTTGAATGGAAGGATGGTTATTGGATGAGATGCGGCGAGATTGTGTGAGATTGAGCGAGAATAAGTGAGAAGTACGGATTTAGGTAGGAGAATGCGGGTTAATGGGAATCGGGGAAACTGTGGGTGAAAGAGACAGAAGGCAGTGTAATGAGGAGACAAAGAAAAGGAGGTACAGAAAGAGGAGACAGAGAGAAGGAGAGAGAGAGGAGACAGAGAGGAGATAGAGAGGAGAGAGAAGAGAGAGGAGACAGAGAGGAGACAGGGAGGGGAGAGAGAGGAGACAGAGAGGAGACAGAGAGGAGACAGGGAGGGGAGAGAGAGGAGAGAGAGGAGAGAGAGGAGAGAGAGGAGAGAGAGGAGAGAGAGGAGACAGAGAGGAGACAGAGAGGAGACAGGGAGGGGAGAGAGAGGAGACAGAGAGGAGACAGAGAGGAGACAGAAAGAAGGAGATACAGAAAGAGGGTAGAGAAAGACAAGAGAAAGAGGGGAGAGAAAGACAAGAGAAAGAGGGGAGAGAAAGACAAGAGAAAGAGGGGGAGAAAGGCAAGAGAAAGAGGGGAGAGAAAGACAAGAGAAAGAGGGAGAGAAAGACAAGAGAAAGAGGGAGAGAAAGGCAAGAGAAAGAGGGGAGAGAAAGACAAGAGAAAGAGGGAGAGAAAGACAAGAGAAAGAGGGGAGAGAAAGACAAGAGAAAGAGGGAGAGAAAGACAAGAGAAAGAGGGGACAGAAAGGCAAGAGAAAGAGGGGAGAGAAAGAGGGGAGAGAAAGACAAGAGAAAGAGGGGAGAGAAAGAGGGGAGAGAAAGGCAAGAGAAAGAGGGTAGAGAAAGACAAGAGAAAGAGGGGAGAGAAAGACAAGAGAAAGAGGGGAGAGAAAGACAAGAGAAAGAGGGGAGAGAAAGACAAGAGAAAGAGGGGAGAGAAAGACAAGAGAAAGAATGGTAAAGGGCTACACCAGTGTCGCTGCCTAAACTCTCTCTTGCGTGAATTGTAATTGATTTCAACGATGTTTAAGTATCTGATTATTTTTAAAAAAGCATGTTTTTTTTGTCAGAACTGACTGAGAATATTGTACTTGATACATAATGTAGTAGCTGAATAGCTGAATAGAATAATGTAGAATAAAATATTACAATACAAATAGGGCCTACTCTCTGGCGTCTCATATGGCGCCAGTCTCAGGAATACTCAGGAATATCGTGGTGCACGAGATGTGGCGAGATATGAGTGTGAGAGGAATGGCACACGTGATACTGGGGTCTCTATGTGTGCATACAATAGTTACATACAGGTGTATTCTTGTGTTATATTACTTGGGTCTGTATGTGTGGGAAGCTAACAATGTATGCATACAATACTTGTATTTGTTACTTGAGTTGATATTTCTCCTTTTTCTTCCGTCCCTTTATCCGCCTCTCTTGCCCTCACTTCTCGACCCTCCTCTTCATCACATTACATCAATTCCAAACTACCCTCCCTCTCCTCTCTCTCTCCTCCCTCTCTCTTCTCTCTCCCCTTCTCCCTCTCCTCCCTCTATCTCTCTCTCCTCTCTTGCCTCTCCCTCCCCTACTCTCCTCTATCTACATCTCTCACTCTAATTTTCTCTCTCTTCTCTCTATTATCTCTCTCGTCCCTTCCTGTCCTCTATCCCTCCCCCTCTCTCTTTCCTCTCGGTCCTTTCATCACTCTATCACACTTTTAAAATATTCATTTAAGTTCATCTAAGACAGTTCTGTTAAACTCCCCTTTACATACATCTTACAATTGTATAAAACACATAAATTAGTAACGATTCTTAGTGAATCTAGCCAAATTAAACCTTACCTCTTCCTGAAATAAATGCAGACGACAATATGTGACTAAACAATGTGGTCGCCATGGATACTTACAGGAAGTGACGCAGACTTTAGGCAGAGCGTCTTGCATCACATGACAGTGGGAGTCCAACGCGCATGCGTCACTGGCGTCCAGGCAGCTGATTGGTGGATATGCTGTCATGGGGACGCGCATGCGCCCTCCTAGCGTGGTCACGTGGTGCAGCAACAGTAGACAACCTGCAGATAGAGGGAGCTGTCATCAGTCATCAGATATATTGTATAGAATGGGTCAGATCTTCAGAAAATGTACAACTCTACAGCTGTACACATTTAGTAAATTATGCTAAATTATGCTGCAATTTGGTTAATACTAGGTAAATCCGAGTATATTCACCATTGCATTGATTCTAGCAATCTGTTTGGTTAGGCTGAACTGTATTTTCAACCTGATTGTTGTCTTAAATTTGTGTTATTTGACAGATTGTTGAAGGCGAATTGTACATTTTCTGGCGATATGTATATTAGTTTTGATATTATGTATCTACTCGCCATGCTTCCCACTACAGCATATACATCGAGTTTTAAACATGAAATCTCATACACCAATTTATATTTATTCAGAATACTTTGTAATCTATTGTACATTTTAGGTACATGTACATTTTTGAAGAGTTTATCACTTATAGCGATATCAAATAATGTATCAAATTTCAGGACAATCTATTTAATATATCCTTTAGTTTTGCAGGTTACAGACCCCCAGAAATATTAGAAGTTTTTTTTTTCCAAAAACGAAAATATCAAACTTTAAATCTAGAAATACTTGTAAGATTATTAGACTGTTTATTATCATTGGAATCAGTTTGATCTCATCTTTTCAAATATAATGGTACCTCAAAATCTATTTTTTGCGACTTATGACTCATTTTCCTGAAACACATCAGAAATAAAGGATCTTTCAAGTCAATTCATTATCAGTTATAATAGAGTTGAAGCTATTGTAAGATAGGGGAGTTTATTCACTGGGGATTAAACATTTCCTTGTAAAACATTTTTTTTTAAAGCTTTTATTTATACTGGGTAGTTCAAGTCCCAGCAGTAGGGCTTTTCACTTGCCCCAGTTTTCTTTTGTATAATATTTCATTATATACAGGTATTTACATTGGATCTATACTTGGTCTACAATATTCCCTTTTCAGTGGTTTTTCATTTAACCCAAGTGGTTTATATATACAGGATATTTGTTAAAATAACATTCAAATGATGATGAAATATAATGAGTCAAATCCAGTCTGTAGTAACTTGTATTTCAGTAGATCAAAAGCACATATACAGCAATATGGCTATAGTTCAGAACTAGCTTGATATTAACTTACTTCTCACTCCATGTTGATTCTGTTCTGACCTAAAGCCTAGCTGACTATATATCCATAAGGTAAACAGACATTAGATATGGTACTCTGAAGTAACCAAGGAGAAGTCTCTAAAGCTAATCTATGATTGGAGAAAAAGGAAAGTATAGGGGTCACATGAACGTTGAACAAGCTAAAGCAGAGAAACATATAGAGGGGTAGCTTTGATGCTATTACAGTGCTGAAGCGGGACCCGCTCTGCAAAAGTCCTGCAAAGCAGGAAGTCAGAGCCTCGCCAGGGCTACTTCCAATGGCAAAAGCTAGGTGGCAGCTTGATCATAATTATAACTTTTTACATGAGGCTAGTTTGTCCTGCTTTTGTTTTAACCGTTATTTAACACGGGTTAGGCTTCAAGGTCAAGCAACACTTGCTCAAAGTCAAGGTCAAGCAACACTTGCTCAAAGTCAAGGTCAAGCAACACTTGCTCAAAGTCAAGGTCAAGCAACACTTGCTCAAAGTTGGATTGGTTTTATAGCCAACAAATACTTATGCTTTACCTTAGTGACAGGTTTCTACTTAACCTATATTGTGACAGTGATGTGGTGTGACAGTGGTGTGGTGTGACAGTAGTGTGGTGTGACAGTGGTGTGGTGTGACAGTAGTGTGGTGTGACAGTGGTGTGGTGTGACAGTGGTGTGGTGTGACAGTGGTGTGGTGTGACAGTGCTGTGGTGTGACAGTGCTGTGGTGTGACAGTAGTGTGGTGTGACAGTGCTGTGGTGTGACAGTAGTGTGGTGTGACAGTAGTGTGGTGTGAGAGTGGTGTGGTGTGACAGTGGAGTGGTGTGACAGTGGTGTGGTGTGACAGTGGAGTGGTGTGACAGTGGTGTGGTGTGACAGTAGTGTGGTGTGACAGTAGTGTGGTGTGACAGTGGTGTGGTGTGACAGTGGAGTGGTGTGACAGTGGTGTGGTGTGACAGTAGTGTGGTGTGACAGTGGTGTGGTGTCACAGTGATGTGGTGTAACAGTGGTGTGGTGTGACAGTGGTGTGGTGTGACAGTGGTGTGGTGTGACAGTTGTGTGGTGTGACAGTGGTGTGGTGTGCCAGTGGAGAGTTGTGACAGTGGTGTGGTTTGACAGTGATGTGGTGTGACAGTGGAATGGTGTGACAGTGGTGTGGAGTGACAGTGGTGTAGGCCATATTGTGACAGTAGTGTGGACCGTATTGTGACAGTGGTGTGGACCGTATTGTGACAGTGATGTGGTGTGACAGTAGTGTGGTGTGACAGTGGCGTGGTGTGACAGTGGTGTGGTGTGACAGTGGTGTGGTGTGACAGTGGTGTGGTGTGACAGTGGTGTGGTGTGACAGTGGAGTGGTGTGACAGTGGATTAGTGTGACAGTAGTGTGGTGTGACAGTGGAGTGGTGTCACAGTAATGTGTCCCATATTGTGCCTAGTCAGGCAGGCTGGAAGGGCACGTGACAATCTCAGCTGGTAGCGGAAGTTGTATGTTTGCAGGGCATGATGGGATGGTACACGTGTAGTGTAGGTGTTGATGGAGAGAGGGCACCACTGGAATTATGTTATCTCTCCCCCCTGGTGGGCAACACGCTCAGTATTACCATGGTAACAAGTAGGTGTAAACAAATCATCCCTAGGGAGGATGGGGGTTGACAAGGGATGGGGGTGAGAGGAGGAGAAATAGGGGGCAGGTGGTGGTGGAGGAGAAGAATATGGTGGAGAAAATCGGACAGAAAAAAGGGGAGGAGGTGGAGGAATTGGTGGAGTAGGTAGAGTAGGGTAAGGAGGAGGAAGAGGTAGTGGAGAAGGAGGTGGTGGTTGAGGAGAAGGAGGTGGAGAAGGAGGTGGTGGTGGAGGAGGAGGAGGTGGCGGTGGTGGTGGTGGTGGAGGTGGTGGAGGAGGTGGTGGAGGAGGTGGTGATGGTGGTGGAGGAGGAGGAGGAGGAGGTGGAGGTGGAGGAGGTGGTGATGGTGGTGGAGGAGGAGGAGGAGGTGGAGAAGGAGGTGGTGGTGGAGGAGGAGGTGGAGAAGGAGGTGGTGGTGGAGGAGGAGGTGGTGATGGTGGTGGAGGAGGAGGAGAAGGTGGAGAAGGAGGTGGTGGTGGAGAAGGAGGAGGTGGTGGTGGTGGTGGAGGTGGTGGAGGAGGTGGTGGAGGGGGTGGAGGTGGTGGAGGAGGTTGAGGAGGGGGTGGTGGTGGAGAAGGAGGTGGAGGAGGTGGAAGAGGTGGAGGAGGAGGAGGAGGAGGAGGTGAAGGAGGAGGTGGAGGAGGTGGTGGAGGAGGAGGTGGAGGAGGCGGAAGAGTTGGAGGAGGAGGAGGAGGTGGAGGAGGTGGTGGAGGAGGAGGTGGAGGAGTGGAAGAGGAGGAGGAGGAGGTGGGGGAGGAGGTGGCGGTGGAGGAGAAGGAGGAGGTGGAGGAGGAGCATGGGGAGATGGTGGAGGGAGGGAGGTGGTGGTGGTGGAGGAGGTGGAGGAGGAGGAGGAAGTGGAGGAGGAAGTAAAGGGTGAGATTGATGTTGGCCCAGTTTTCTTTCAAAACTCTTGATCTGTTTTAAATCACAATGCCTCATTTACATATGTCTCCTGCAATTTAAAGTACATTCATATATATCCCCAATATATCTCATTTCTAACCACATGGCAGAAATCTGGTCTCCGTCCCTCTTCCCTCACCCCCTCCCTTTCTCTCTCCCTCTGCTCCTCCTTCTCCTTCTCCCTCTCCTTTTCCCTCTCCTCTTCCCTCTTCTTCTCCCACACCTCCTCCCTCCATTCCCACCTCCCTCTCCTCTTCCCTCACCACCTCCCTTTCTCCCTCTGCTCCTCCCTCTCCTTTTCCCTCTCCTATTCCCTCTCCTTCTCCCTCTCCTCCTCCTCCCTCTCCTTCTCCCACACCTCCTCCCTCTATTCCCTCACCTCCTCCCTTTCTCCCTCTGCTCCTCCCTCTCTTTCTCCCTCTCCTCCCTCTTCTCATCCCTCTCCTTCTCCCTCTCCTCCTCCTCTCTCTCCTGCTCCCTCTCCTTCTCCCTCTCCTCCCTCTTCTCATCTCACTCCTTCTCCCTCTCCTTCTCCCTCTCTCTCTCCTCCCTCTCCTTCTCCCTCTCTCTCTCCTCCCTCTCCTCCTTCACCTCCTCCCTCTCTCTCCCTCTCCTCCTCCCTCTCCTCCTTCACCTCCTCTCTCTCTTTCTCCCCGCTCCTCCTACACCTCCTCCCTCTCCTCCTTCACCTTCTCCCTCTCCTCTTCTTTCCGTTGCTATTTTTAGCACTAGTATTTAGTGTGCAAGTCCGCCAACAGGTGTCCTCGTAGTCTCCTCCCCCAGCCCCCTGGTGGCCAGACCATGTATCATTAATTAGACGCTGATGACGCAAATGATGATTGATGACGTCACCACCTGCTCCATTGGAGCCTCATTCTGAAACCAAAGCCTCAATTTGGAAGTAACTTCCGGTTTGCTATTACCCAGGGTTCTTTACATACTTCCGCTTCCGTTGCTCTTAGAAACTGGAAACAATTTCTAAAAGCAATTCTAGCTACTTTTGGTGAAAAGACATAATTGCTTTGTTTTCAGTCCAAACATTGCAAACAAAGTTTAGAATTTTCTTTGTTTCACCCTGGCTCTGTATACGCGATTGAACTAAATCAATATCAATGAATCAAATTAATGCAATATATTCAATTTAAATCTTTGTTATTAAGATTCCGACTAAAAAGCTGTGCCTATCAGTAGAAACATCAGATGCAGCTGCCCCATGGACATAATAATAGTATATTGTTGAATATAATTATTATCTTTATTCAAATGTGTATAACCAATGAGCTCAACTACCGTTGGGCAAAATTAAAGATTGTTAAACTTCTTCTTTTCCGTCCCATCTAAAAGCCATTTTACCAACATTTTGAAGGAGTTTGTCTGGTTGAGAAAATTCCACATTTATATTCCAGTGATTACTTATTATCGCTCACTGGTATTTGTTTTTTCCAACTTATTTACATAACAGCAGCAGAATAATAAATGTGGTATGTGTTTGACACTGCAGCTTTAATATGATTCAGCTTAAAATAGATATTTTGATTAAACAGTTCTACAATAGCTATTGTGATCAATCAGTCCTATAAAGTTTTGTGCACCAAAACAGACAAGGGGCTAATCTCCCCCATATTCCTCAAGCCTGGTTCTATTCTGTAACAACTATACATAGTGTAGCAGTCATATCAATTCCCTCGCTATAGTTTAAGCTTATTTTGCTGTGTCCTCTATGAACTAGAATCAGTTACCATGGTTACCAACCTCTTACATAAACTGCTTGACAACCTGAATTATGGCAATGTTTACAAGCTGGCCAATCACTGACTGGGTTATATCAACCAATCACTGGCCTTGTTACATAGAGTCATGACATGATCATCCACCTAGCGGAAAACCAGAGAACCACTCTAAAACATGGCCGTCACATGACCATATCGCGTCGGGTCATGTGACCCTGTCCCAGCCAATCATGAGCCTTGGTGCAGAAACATCAGATAGAGGGCGTTCTGACCGGAAGTCGGGCATTGCCGACATGCTCAGTAGATGGAGGGGAAGAGGGAGGTGCACAAGGGGATTATGGGAAATCAGAAATGGCGGAGATGTGCACATTTATGATCGACGACCTTCTACTGTACACATGCAGAGATAGAACATGGGACAGGGACACGGAGAGAACAGGAGAGGCAGAGAAGAGAGGAGAGAGAGGGGGAGAGAAGAGAGAGAGAGGAGAGAGGGAGGAGAGAGAGAGAGGAGAGAGAGGAGAGAGAGGAGAGAGAGGAGAGAGGGAGGAGAGAGAGAGGAGAGAGAGGGGAGAGAGAGGAGAGAGAGAGGAGAGATAGAGGAGAGAGAGGGGAGAGAGAGAGGGAGAGAGAGGAGAGAGAGAGGAGAGAGGAGAGACAGAGAGGAGAGAGAGAGGAGAGAGAGGGGAGAGAGGAGAGAGAGAGGAGAGAGAGAGGAGAGAGAGAGAGGAGAGAGAGGAGAGAGAGAGAGGGAGAGAGGAGAGAGAAGAGAGAGGGAGAGAGAGGAGAGAGAGGAGAGAGAGAGAGGGAGAGAGGAGAGAGAAGAGAGAGGGAGAGGGAGAGAGAGAGGGAGAGGAGAGAGAGAGGGAGAGAGAGGAGAGAGAGAGGAGAGAGAGGAGAGAGAGGAGAGAGAAGAGAGAGGGAGAGAGAGGAGAGAGGAGAGAGAGAGAGGGAGAGAAAGGAGAGAGAGAGGAGAGAGAGAGGAGAGAGAGAGGAGAGAGAGAGGAGAGAGAGGGAGAGAGAGGGAGAGAGGAGAGAGAGAGGAGAGAGAGAGGAGAGAGAGAGGAGAGAGAGAGGAGAGAGAGAGGAGAGAGAAAGGAGAGAGAGAGAGGAGAGAGAGAGGAGAGAGAGAGGAGAGAGAGGAGAGAGAGGGAGGAGAGAGAGGGAGGAGAGAGAGGGAGAGGAGAGAGAGGAGAGAGAGAAGTAGAGAGAGAGGAGAGAGGAGAGAGAGGAAAGAGAGAAGTAGAGATAGAGGGAAGAGAGAAGTAGAGAGAGAGGTAGAGAGAGGAGAGAGGGGAGAGAGAGAGGTAGAGAGTGGAGACAATGTAGACAAAGTAGCACAGCCCCATATATGTTCTCATTACCCGTTGATTGGAGGATGGTTGTCATGGTAATTGGTACATCTATAACGCCACAATTATGTCAAACATGCAGGCACCAAACATTTGTTTACATTAGTCAAAACACGATGGTCAGCTTTCCAACCATACAGATGGGAACATAAGAAATTGAGAATACAAGAGTCAGGATATTATATTCTTTTCAAAACATGATAATAACTGTCACTTGACCGTTGGTAATGTAACTGAAACCTGGAAACGTTTCCCTTGGAAACGGAAATTAATTGAATTAAGCTGACAGAAGTTGTAAAAACTTTAAAACAGTAAAAGACTAATAGAATAATAACACATCAGCTGCATGTTACAAGCCTTGCTGCTGCCTGGATGGAGTGGAATACTTTTATTGCTGACTCGCTGCCATGATAGGGTTTCTCCTGCAGTTGGGAGGTCTTCCGCACCTCAATAGCAACATTTGTAGTCAGTTATGTAGTTTACAGGACTTCTCATTCAATGACTGCCGAAGTTCACTACAAAACTGTTTTAAGCACTGTTTAGATAATCTTAAACTAGTGACAATATGGCACATTGGATTATTGGATAATTGACAAATTAGATGTTTTTCGCTCACTTGATGTATACAAAGTGTCATATAACATAATCATCATTCCAGACATAGGTAGTTTTTGCACTTAATGTAAATTTTTTTTTTAAACAATTTCATTGGCAGATATTCACAACTGTGATACGTCTCATCCCCAGTGAAAAAGACATTTAACTATAATACAAAAAAACATTATCTATTTAAGCAATTAATACATGTATGTTAATTCTTCAAGTGTCTGATCTTATGTGACATTTCATCGATATTACAACGACTTCTCGATTAGTTATAGCTGAGTACATAATTTTTTTTGTATTTTTTGCCTCGAAAAACGAATAAAACAAGAACATACTTGTTCGCCATATGTAAAAACAAATATTTCATCTGGCAACACCGATCTTTGGCTGATAAGACAGCCATTCTAGCCTCATGTTATTTACTATTGGTCCAGTACAATTTACTAGACATAATCCCTTCCGGTCACAATTATTACTGACTCACCTCACTTCTTTTAAGTGCTGTTTTAATTTGGGCCATGACAACAATTTCAAATGTGGTGCTAGTTTGTTCCACTCACTTGGCCCTTTTGTGTGTGGAGACCTCGAAAATTTCTCCGACCTCGGATTTGTTTGCCGTGTAGCACGGGGCATATCTAGAACTTTTGATGGGTCGTCCTTGAAATTAAACATAAGATTCAGAATGGCAATCTCTCCCCTTTTTTTTGAAACTTATAACATTGAGGTCTGCACACATGTCGTCAATTCCTTTATCTTCATCATAATAAACTAATCGAACCGCTCTATTTAAGACGCTTTGTATTTTCTTAACATTGCTAGCAGTTGCCATATTGTAAAAGACATTCCCATATTCAGCCAGTGAATACACATGGCTCTTCACTATAAGTGATGTGATTCTCTTGTCAAGGCACGATCTTAATCTAGCCAATATATTGACTTTTGACTGGATAGCAAATCTCATCTTGGTAAAATGACTATCGAAACATAAGAATGGATCAATTACATATCCTAAGTATCTTACATTCTTGGCTAATTTAATAGCTTTGCCATCGACATAATTTTTACCGATATTATCAGAGTTGATACGTTTCAATTTACGTTTCGAGCCAAGTATTTGTAATTGACATTTGTCAGCGTTCAGTTTTAACTTATTAATATTTTATGAGCCATCGCGGGGAGCATATTCCAAGAGTATGGTATTTAGTGGTATATAGATTTCCTTATTTGCTCTGTTTTTGAGGTATCATGTTTCAGGATTTTCTTTCCTTTAGTAAAATTGGTTACATTATGGACAGTTAAAGGTTAATTGTGAAAACTCAAACTTTGCTTTATAAATGTCACATATAGGAATTATTTAATTCTAAAGTAATTTAAACTTGACTTGACATTCCAAACTCCTATTGGTAACCTTATGTGTAGGTCGTAGTTATGCTATTCTATATTCCAAATTTATATCCGTAGGATATCGATATGATGCGATATTTGAAAGTAAATTACATACCATCACGCCATGCCACGCCATGAGTGAGTAACGTGTCCTTCAAACGCTACGGTAACATCATCAAAAACCAGCTAAATCTAGGATTAACTAGGCTAAAAACTAGTTTGCAAGCATTATGAAGTATCATAGACACTAAGGATCTTCATAGTTATGAGAATAACTAATGCCTTGACTAGTAAAACAGGAGAATTCTACAAAGATTTGAAGATGGAACATACGCGCCATTTCTCATAACTTCCGGCGGGGATTATCAGTGGATTATCAACGGATTATCGCCCAAGTCACTGGAGGATATGGATTAGTGGTTTAAATGTGTTAAAACGTCATAAATTGCTTCCACAATAGTCTATTATCACTGAACAATGTACTCGAAACCTATTTACCTGTAAAAAAGAATGTTCAACAAGGAAAATATCATTTATCTCGATGAGGTTACATGGAAACTCTCACTTCGAGTCCTATGCCGGGATATGCGCGACCTATCGCCGACAACACCCCACCAACTTCCCCGATCAGCTTAATATTAGATTATGACCAAACTATTTACCACTCAGCCTTAACTGACCAGGCCTCAATTATTAACGTGTCAACAGGGACTATACAGATACCTATAAACAAAGACGCAGCCATGGCTCAGTTTCAACAGCAACAACCGCAATTTCAACAGCAACAATCACAGCAACAATATCAAAACCAATACGCCATGCTTCCCTATCCGAATATGTGTGTGGCCACTTACCCTCAGCAGAATCAACAGAATCAACCAATGATGACGGTTGCACCTTATACGCAGCCTCCAGCTAGCACACAGACATTAGAGACTGTGGATTCCTCAACAATTAAGACGATGCATGATCAAATGTATGACCAGATGAAACAACATAGGCAGACTATGGAAAGACTGGCAACAAACATGGAATCTCACACAAAGGCAGTCGAGAAATCGCTAGCCTCGTACAAGGAAGAAACTGCGAGCATGCGCGCGGACTTCAAGCAACATACCCAACAAGTGTCTTCGGCACTTGAAATTCTTACCAGAAAAGTAAACAATATCGACACAAACACAGACTCAACAAGAAGAGAATTGGATCAAAGACAAAGGGAGATATTTGATTCAATTGAAGCTGTAAAACAACAACAATGTCAACTTCAACATAACTTGGATGATCTCAGAATAACAAACAATCATCCATCCTGGCCCAAGCTTGACTCTATGGAGCCCCCTAAGGCCAGAGAAAATCAAGTAAAGCCAAAAACCAGAGTAAAAAAACAAGGACAAGACAGATCACGTCCAGATCAAGAAAAAAAAACACAGGAAAAACCAAAAAGGGTATACAACAACAAAATTGTAATCCTAGAAGACTGTATCGAAGAAAACGACGAGAATCTACAGCCATATGTTATACAGATCCTGCAGTTAATTGAACCGGACTTATCTGAAGATGACTTGGAGGATATGTACAGGATTGGCCTGCATGAGGATCAAAAAAACAGACCCATCCTAATTAATTTCAAGGAATCAGAAATGAGACAAAAACTGATCGACGAGATTGACACCATCAACAATCACGACGAAGACCTATCAGAAATCTGGGTAAATAAAACTGGTTTACAAATATTTCCTCATCAACAAACTTTAATGCAAAATTGTGTTGGCCTTCTAAAAAGGAACAAATATGATGCAGAACTATTCTATAACCATATACGTTTTGATAAACGTTCGTACACGTTTGAAGACTTGTATGCTTTACCAGATGGATGTACACCAGTAGAAGCCTCTACACTGAGTATTGATCAAGGAAAGGCCAAGGGCTATTACGGGGAACACTCGTATTTATCGAATTTTTATTTGTGCCCTGTTAAACATGACGAGACAGAATATAAATCTGTCGAACATTGTTACCAGTCCCTAAAAGCATTGAGCGCGGGAGAAACCAAAATCGCTTCGTCGGTCGAAGCCGCCTCATCTGCCTACGAGGCAAAACATTTGACAAGAGACATTGTCCCATCAAAGGATTTCGTAAAAGAAGAAGAGAAATTAATTATGTCATTAATAACTGAGAAATTCGACCAGAATGATGAACTTGCTGATCGTCTGAAAAAAGAAAAATGCTCCAGATTCTACGAGGTAACCCGCAACCGGAAGTGGGGCGCCGGCTTCGGATTCCCAAACCTCATGACAAACCCACAGACAGTCTCCTCTAAACGTTTCCTGGGGAAAAACATACAAGGAGACTTGATCACAAAGACTCAACAAAGACTAAAAGCAGCTGCCTAAGTATTCTCTCCTTAACATGAATTATTCTTCATACAAAGACTGACTTTAACGAGTCCTCCCTATTATCGCTCAGACCACGTCTCGCTTGCGAAATGAGTGTACTTA
Source organism: Sthenelais limicola (assembly GCA_942159475.1). Lineage (NCBI taxonomy): Eukaryota > Metazoa > Annelida > Polychaeta > Phyllodocida > Sigalionidae > Sthenelais > Sthenelais limicola. The sequence goes on along the minus strand of OW804101.1, from coordinate 1,526,480 downwards.
CTCGTTATCAATATGTGAACTCGTTAAGTTTAACATGCTCGCTAGGTATACAAAACACTTAAACTATACTGTACTGTCCTAGCGGTAAATTCTCACTTTTATATGTTTAAGTACACTAGTAAACATGATCTCACAATAATATCCCCGGTCAGTACATAAACAATGTGTAATTGTTCTGGTCCAATGTGGACCCCACACTTTTGTTTATTGATCGTACCACTACTGAATGACTGTATCTCATTCATTATTATTGTCTATAGGTTAACACCTCTTCCTACCTTGATTAAACCTGTATTATTGTGAACAAAACGTATTCGATAATATGATGTTACCGTAGCATATCTCATCGTCTACCTAAAACTACCATGGCACCTAATACCATGGACTCCTTTTGTGCTCTTAAAAATAGCAAGGGTTTCAACCTTATCGGTTGGAACATAAGAAGCCTTCATAAGAACTTTATTGATCTTCAACACGCTGTAAATGAGACAAATAATAATCTAAATATCATCTGTTTGACAGAAACCTGGCTCCATCCAAGTCACTGTACTACTACCTATGATCTGGATGGATATAAGTTATTCCGCCAGGACAGGCAAGGTAAGAAACGAGGAGGTGGTCTCGCGATTTATGTACGTGACGACCACCAAATCGATTCGGACTCCTTCGCCTCACATAACCTATCAAATGAATACATTGAAACTCAAATTGTAAAAATTAGAAAAGGCAAAAGTAAATCATGCATTATTGCAAACATTTATAGACCCCATCATAGATGTCATCATCTCGGGTGATCTAAATATTGACCTCACTGAGATGAGTTCCCCTGGTAATAAATTGATGGAACTGCAGGCTATCTTTGAAAAACATGGCCTCGTTCAATACATTGATCAACCTACCAGGAGAACACTGTCATCCTCCTCCTTAATAGATCACATCTACTCTAACTCTAAAATCGTTCAGCAAGCAGGTGTAATAGAAAATTCCACCTCGGACCACTATCCGACTTTTATTGTCCTGAAAAAGGATAGGAACAAATACGAAACAAGTACATTTAATGCTAGGAATACTAGATTTCTAGATCAAAAAATCCTAAACGAAATTTTACTCGAACAAGATTGGGACCAATTTTACAGTTCACAGGACCCAAATACTTGCTGGGACATTATGGTTAATTATATTTTGAAATTTGTTGACCGAATGTGCCCTGTTCAGAAGTTTTTTAAAGTCAGGAGAAAGCAAGTTTGGATGACCCCCGACATTACTACTCTCATGAATAAAAGGGATAGGTTATTCGCCAAGGCTTTAAAAACAAAAAACAAAGACCTCCTAATTGAGGCAAAAGAGCTAAGAAATAAAATATGCTCTCTCTGCAGGAAACAAAAAGCTGTCTACCTTAAAGACAGACTCCATGCGGATAGGCAAAATCCTAGGGCTGCCTGGAAGACTATAAACTCAGTTATAAGCCCAGACAAAACTAAAACAAATGAGAAAATTCAACTAACAAACGATAACTCCGAGAATATCAAGACAGATGATGTCCCTGATGAGTTTAATAACTTTTTTAAGAATGTTGGACCAACTCTAGCCTCAAAAATACCTGAGCCTGACTTAGAGTCTACCCTCCTTCTTAACGAAAAATTGAAACCCTTATATGATAAAACCCACAACAAATTTAACTTTAAGCCAGTCACCCCCAAAGAAATTATGAAAATTGTAAGGGATATTGATCCGCACAAGAGTTCTGGTATAGATACTATCCCAGGGAAAATAATAAAAAATTGTCTCGCTTGTCTTATCATGCAAATGTCATATCTTATGAATTTATCACTGTCCACAGGTTTAGTGCCGGATGCCTTCAAGGCTGCAGTGGTGACTCCTCTACACAAGAATGGCCCAAAGAATACTCCTAACAATTATAGACCGATCTCAGGTATTTCTATGCCTGCAAAAATCCTCGAGAAAATAATTCAAAAGCAGTTGTCCACTTTTATGGAAAAGAACAACATCTATTTTCAAAAGCAATATGGTTTTCGCCAGGGTCGATCCGTGGACCAGGCTCACATAGACCTACTTTCACCTATCTACGAGCACCTGAATCAAGGAGGGGTCACTACTGCAGTCTTCCTCGATTTCAAGAAGGCATTCGACACGGTAAATCACAATATTCTCTTGAAAAAAATGGAAAAAATAGGAATTTGTGACCATGAAAACTCATGGTTTAAAAACTATCTCACAAAAAGAACCCAAAGAGTCAAAGTCAATGGCTCAATGTCAACCCAAGGTGAGGTTTCTTTCGGCGTACCTCAGGGAACAATTTTAGGACCGATCCTCTTCACAATTTACATAAATGATATGCACCAAGTAGTTCAAAATTCCACAATACAACATTATGCTGATGACACTGTACTGTTCATCGGCGAAAAATCTGAAAAAAATAACTTTAAATCACTTCAGGACGACCTCAATATGATCGATACTTGGTGTAAGTCGAACAAAATTTCAATGAACGTCTCTAAAACCAAGTACATAAATTTCAAAAAGAAACCTAGACAAAAATCAGAAATTAAAACTGATCATCAGAACCTCACCCTGGGCAATGAGCAAATACTTGAAGTTCACGAATATAATTATCTGGGACTCATAATTGACCAACACCTCTGTTTTTCAACTCAAGTGACAAAAGTTGTCAACAATGTTAAATGGAAGGTAAAACTACTTGGAAATGCTAGATATATGCTACCCAAGAAGATCAAAACAGATATTATAAAAACACTGATTATTCCACTAATTGATAGAGGTGACATCTTTTATTCGCATGCAAACAAACAACAGGTAAATAGGCTGAAAGCCCTGTTAAATGCTGCGGTAAGAGCAGCCTTAAATCGTAATAAAAGGAGCAACGTTGAAAATGAGTTATTAAAACTCAATATTTTACCAAATGAGTTGAGACGAGAAATACACATGTTAGAGTGCGCTCACTATCTCGCCACAAACTTATCAAATTTAGATCTACGAGCTTTACCCACCAGAAGTCACGCGGAACACAGAAAAAACCTAAAAATAGTACACCCTAATTCGGCCTTCTATCAAAATTGTTTCCTCTACAAAGCTCGCTCAGCTTGGAATAAACTAAGTAAAAATGTTCAGAACTTGGAAGTGAGAAAAGAATTCAGAAACAACATTCAGTCAACCATGCGTGCGCGTATCAGTGAGACATAAATAACAATGTTGTTAGCATCCATCTATAGCTACAAATGTTTAAACTGTAACTATTTGGATTTAAATTCTGAAGTAGTCGAATCAACTCATTCGTTTAATTTGACCTCTCTTATAACATAATATCATATAATAACCTGGTGTTCTCCAGGATCGATATCAGAGTAATAATAAAATAATGTACTTTATTTTATTTCAAGCTTCGATTGAATCTATTCATATAAGGGTCCAGGTGTTCTCCTCGACCACAAACATAGGGATCATAAACTCCTATTGATTAAAGCTGAATCATTTGTTTTACTTTATCCTTATTTTATTTTATTTTACTTGGTTCATTAGTCAAACCTACACATATATTTACGTAGCCTGTACGCAAGTCCTATTTGTACTGTACTGTATGGACACTAAACCTCTTGCCTAGTCTATCTCGCATTGTCTTATGTAAATATTTGAGCTGTTCTGCCCAAATATACGTAGAAAACATAGTGTTTTTTCGCTATGATTAGCCTGTACTATAGTATATTTACCCACTTTACTTCTTGGCACAATTATCTTCAAAATTAATGGTAACTGCCGGAAGAGATGCTACCTCGTTGTAACATAATGGCATGTAGACCTTTTTGTCAATTTCCCTTACCTATCTCACTTACGTATGTGTAACTGTGATTTTATTTGACGAATAAAAAACATCTTATCTTATCTTTATCTTAGTGTTCGTGGGTGAAGTCACCAGAAAATGTACAATTCACCTACACCAATCTTCAAAAAATAACCAAATTTTCAGACAAAAATAAAGTTCAAAATACAGTTCAACCTAACCAAACAGATTGCTAGAATCAATGCAATGCCAAATATACTCAAAGTTACCCAGTATTGGCCAAATTGCAGCCACATTTAGCAGAATTGACTAAATGTGTAGAGCTGCCCATTGGACATTTTCTAAATAAATCTGATCCATCTCCCCATATGGGACTCAGTGGGTTTTCTTTAAAGTTAAGATTTAAAGGCTAAGATGGAGTGAAGCAAGGTGTCTTCAGGACAATGTATGTAATTTATCCCTTTGTTTCAAAGGTCCTCATGTGGAGTATGTTTAGCTACTTTACTGCTTATTGCCCCAAGAAATATTGCAAACTTTGTTTTCAAATATAAAAATATAAAACTTAAAATCTGGAAATACTTTCGTTTTAAAGGACCTTTAAAACGAAAGTATTTCCAGATTTTAAGTTTTATATTTTTATATTTGAAAACAAAGTTTGCAATATTTCTTGGGGCAATAAGCATTGTCCTGAAGTTTGATACATTGATCGATGTAACTATAAGTGATACATTCTCCAAAAGTGAGAACATTCCAATAAAAAATTGATAGTTGAAACATCTCTAAGAGGTTCAAGTGATGGTAAGAAACATCTAGACCACCCAGAAAATCAGTATATGGGTAAGATTTTCAGAACATGTACAATAGGGGAGTTGCATAGCCGCCATTTTGAATCTTGAATCGCATGGAATTATGGGACTAATGGTACAATGTAAAATCTATAGAAAACATGTTCAGCATGGACTATTTATCAATGCTCTAGTGTCAATATCCATGTGTTATACATGTTTCAATAACACAATACTTAATATTTCCCATCATGCATTTGGTTTTCATAGATGATTTATACAAGCTATGATATTGGTGAAAACATTTTCTGCAATTTTCGTTAAAATTTTGCCATATATTTGTATGTCACTTTTCAACAAAATCCATCCCATGAAGCACTGCAACAGACATGCGCAGTGGCACATGCAAGTCCCCTATTGGCAGCTGTACACATTCTGCTAAATTAGGCTGAGAAGCGATGAATAGCGGGTATATCTGAGTATATTTGGTAACACATTGATTTAAAGTATCAGTTCTGTTATGTTAAACTGCATTTTGAAGCTGATTTTTGTCTTACGCTACTAAGACAAACGCTACTATTCACTGCCCCGCCCCCCTTTACCATATACCAAATGTACGGGCATTTTACGCACTACTCCTTTAGCATTGCAGTCTATGAGGAAACGGCCCATTTTGTCAAATTTTATAGAATAAAACAAACAATTAATGGCTACTCCTACTGTCCCAAAATTTTCTACACATACAGTTCAGGTTATATACTACAGAAAAAAATGAAAAAAAATATATGTCATCACGTTAGATTTTTTTTAATAGCTGTCTGAAATAGACATGTTTGGGAAACAGAGCTAGCTATGGGTACTCTCAGTTGTACTCAATTAGCATGCAAGTCTATTGGGAAATGCTGCATTTTCCTTTCACGGTTTTGGGAATAAAACAAAAATGGATACTCCGAATGTCCCAGAATTTTCTACACATATAGTGCAGGTAATATTCTACACATATATAGGGAAAAAAAATTGTAAAATAATTGTAGCTGTCTGAAATAGACATGTTTAGGAAACATAGAACACTTTGAAAGCAGCAGATTTTTGGGTTGTCAGCCATGTTTCAAAGCCCCATAATTCAGAAACTAGCACGGTGACCCATTATTTTTTTTTCAGTTTTAAGAACACAATTACTTCAAAAATCACATACTAAAGAATCAGAAAAATGACATTTATTTTCACTGGTGAGGCAAAAAAATTGTTTTTATAAAAATGGTGAAAAATATTGAGTTTTTTCAAGTTTTTAATTTAAAATTCACATTATGTATTTGTTGTTTTCAAAATAAAAATAACAATGCACCCTATAGAAAAGAGGCATAGAATTATTGGCCAAATAATACTCTCTCTAAAACTGTTAATTTTACTTAAATTGAGTGAATATAAATAGTAAATATGAACTATGAAGTTGAGGTACTGCAAAATGGGCCCCCCTTTTGGTCGTCATTGGTACTTTTGAGATGCCAAATTTTGAAGCACTGTAATTCAAAAATGAGCACGGCGACCCAATGATTTTTTTCCATCCTTATGACCAGAAACACTTCAAGAATCAAATACTAAAGTTTCAGAAAAATGACATTTATTTTCATTTTCCACTAGATAGTAGCGTTTGCCTTTAAATGTGGGTTATTTGAGAGGATTGGTGAAGGTGAATTGTACATTTTCTGAAAATCTGACCCATATCTCCAAAGACTATGAAAAATGCCCACGATATATTTCCTGAACAATTCAAGATCCACAGATATTTGTTGCTCGATTTGATGAACTTTTGATGTCTAAAGATTCAGTAACGACCATTAAATGATAAACTTTGTTCCGTCTAATTCATATGATGTTTATTTTTTTATTATTCATTTAAGAACAATGGTATATATTGGTCGCAATATAAGTATAAATTGTCAATACTACTGCCAATTATACATTTTCTGAAAATCTGACCCACAACTAGGTTTTGGCCTTTAAGATCAGTACGAGAAATATTATAGTTACAAGTGAGGAGCTTTAAAACGAAAGTATTTCCAGATTTTAAGTTTGATATTTTTATTTTTGAAAAAAAAGTTTGCAATATTTCTTGGGGCAATAAGCAGTAAACCATCTAAATATACTCCATATGAGTACCTTTGAAACAAAAGAGACATATTACATACATTGTCCTGACATTTGTTACATTGGTCGATGTCCCTATAAGTAATACACTCTCCAAAGACCAGAACATTCGAATAAGTGATCTTGTAAAATAAATACTTTGAAACATATCAATTGTGCGACGTATGACTCATTTCCCTGGAACACAACTAGCTATCACAATCACATATCTACGGACTGACAAGTCAGCAACACTCTCTCTTCAACTTCTTGAGAACCTTGGAGAGACAAGAAAGTAGACACAGTCACACACACGATCCTCACCCTCTATAGCACAGATACTATGTGGGTCAGATTTTCAGAATATGTACAATTGACAGCTGTACACATTTAGTAAATTCTGCTAAATTAGAGGAGGTGGGAAAAAATATTTGATACAATATAAGGTTGAACAGTAATATCAAATCAACATTGTTAAAATCTCCCTTCTGTTTGCCTGTGTATTCTTAAAAATATAAGCAATGTTGACGAAAATGATCCAGTAGCCAACGCTTAGTCAAGTTGGTGAGAAAACGCCAAATATGTGGTCTTCGTTGATTTTTAATATGACCCCCCCCCCCCCACCCCCGGTGCTATCGGTGGGTCGGATCAATGGGTGCTCGACCACTGTGAAAACTATGTCATTTCTGTGTAATCTCTTGCCGTTTCTTGATCTGTAAATCTGTGATACCAAATGTTTATCTTTGGTTCTGCACAAATATTATGTTTTAAAAACCGAAGAAGGCAGTGTGGATAGAGAAATAAAAAATGACGAATATGCTTAGGTATATAAAATGATTTATTTTTCTGTCGTTGTGAAAAAAGAAGCGATGTATCTAATGTAAACGCTTCTCATTGTTGACTCTGTCTACCTCGGAAATAAAGACCCGGTGTTGGGGAAAAAAAATTCTGCTAAATTAGGCTGCAATTTGGCCAATACTAGGTAAATTCGAGAATATTCGGCATTGCATTGATTCTAGCAGTCTGTTTGGTTAGGTT